>JAWNNB010001032.1:0-479753 GCA_035043285.1 Drosophila subsilvestris
CCAACGAAATCCGCAGACGAACCCGAGCCCTTCAGCAAAGAACTCCAAGAGAAGGTAAATCTGGTGCGCACCCGACTCGAGGAATTGGAAACGGAGATTGCCACATTCAAAAAACAAAATATGGAACTGCTACGCCTCAAACAAAAGCATGAACTGGAAAAGGCCAAGTGCGCTCAAGACCATCTGGAGGCCATGGATCGTGTGCACAATGAGAAAATCCAGGCGGAGATCTACCTGCATGACGAGCGCATGAAGATCGAAGAGGAACGCCGCAAGTTTGATCAGCAGATGCGTCTGCAAAAGAGCAATGCCAACAGAAAAGAGAAGAAGGAAATTGCAGCGCTCAAGCATGAGGTGGGAATCGCTGCAGCTGCAGCTCAAACAAAAGGAACAGACCCATGTCTCGGCCCAGGCACGCCTCAGAGCCCAGCTGCGGGCCGGCGAGAAGGAGCAACGTTTCTATCGCGATGAGATTGAGCTGCTGGGCAAGGAGAACAAGCGCCTGGAGCAGGAGCTGATCGAAGCTTCACGCGAGAACAACTGTGTATAAATGAAAGTAAAGCTTTCATAGAAATTAATCAATTCTTTTTCTTTTTAGCTGCTTCCCACAGATTCATCTCAGCCAATTGTTTGAAAATGAGCCGCCGCCAGAGCAGTGGCAGTGTGCCGACACGGGGCCAGAGCAGTGGCTATGGACAGCTCAATCGCAATCGCACAGCTAAGAAGATGCCAGAGGTGTTGGACGAAAGCTATTCCAGCAGCAGCGCCAGCGAAGCAGATGAGCCGCGAACGGAAATTCCAGCTGTAGCAGCAGCACCAGCAAAATCCAAAGTCGAACCTGCAGCGTAACCCACAGACTTAAAGCGTGAGATTGTGAATGCAGATGGCAGCAAGGACAATTGGTATCCCAATGGCAATCTCAAGAAGATCAGCGCCGATGCCATGACCGTGCGAATGTTATACTTCAACAAGGACATCAAGGAGTCGGACATCAGGGAGTGAATTCGTTTACACTTTGTACAGTTAAGCGCAAAATTTAGTGCTGTTATACGCACGCGTTAGTACCAGCTCATTACAAAAAGGGTTCTGTTATGAACCCTTACCGAGATATTTAATTTTAATATAATTTAATTTAATATATTGTATTAAATGGATTAGATTCTAGTTTTACAATATTGTATTTTACAATCGGGATATAATTTTAAATTATATTATAAATTACAAATTCGTTGATAAATTTACTTATCGAAATAATTAAATTATACAATTAATATATTAAATGGATTTATCTAACTAAAATTGTACTATTATTTCTGGTTGTACTGCTTTTCGATTTGGGATGTGTTTGGGCCGGGCCTGCCATGTCATCCATGGCATTGGTTTTAATTTGAACGCACTCGTTGCTGCCGAATGTTTCTGTAGATACTACGACCTGAGCAACGGCTCGAACAGCAGCCACGAAGCGGTACAGATGGGAGACTGCGCGATCCATCGGTTGGTGTGCACTGGAGCCACATACTGTGTGTCCCATCTCAGATCGAAGCGTTGGATTCCATTGCCAGCCACACCACTAATTTCGTCCAGCTTGGCAGACTTTTTGCATCAGTCTTCCGATGTTAATGGCGACCTTTCCTCTGATAGCGTTGTTTTCTGAAGCATTATATTCAAACTAAGCCAGCTACCAGTCCCGTCCCGCAGATATCCACAAGACAAGCCAGTACAGTATTTGATCGGATTTCTGTGGAAGAAGAGAGTGAGTGAGTAGAGTGTATGGGAAACAAAGATAAAAGATACTACTTACGGTACAAACGATCTTATCCGTTCCCATCCGATCCGATCCATTACGCGTGACAGGAACACCCGCACCCAACTATAGCAACCATGTTGTCAGTTATTTCGTTATTTTTCAAAGGACAAAAAAAAGAGCCAAAAGAGGGTCCCTTCCAAATTATTGAGCTTTATGAGAGCTAGGTAGCCATATATGTTCCAAGCAGGATATGCTTGGGGACAGATGAGTAATCTTATGAGTAAATAAAATTAATTTTTTAAAGATTTCCAAGTATTTTACTATGTGGTTTTTAATGTAACCATTATCCCGTATACGCAGGTCAAAAAATACATTAGATTATCCGGGCGTATATCATTTTTATGTGTTAAATGGGCAAATTTAACAATATCTGCTACATTTTTGGCCAAACCTTCCCCTTGAAATTCGAATTTCAGACAATTTATTTTATCCAATTTTAATGGATCTTCCGATTGGGAAAAGTGTCGATTAACCATTGCCTTTAGGTTACAAGCCTGTATGTAATAACGTGTTTTTAAACTTTCTGGCATTAAGTGCTCTGGCATTGATTTCAGTCTGCTCGGTATTTCTGCGAATTTACATTGCCAATTACTGGTTGTAAATTCATGGTTGTAGAGCTCTTCTAATAACACGTCTGAGTGATTGTGATTTCTATTCATTCGGCCTCTCATGTGAAAAATGTCCCATAAGACTGGGTACTGGGTGGCGGCATTTGATATGCCAAACCAATTTGCCGGACAATGGTCCGAAATTACCGCCACCAGTTTTTTGGAAAGTCCGAAATTTACAATAGTTTGTAACACTAACTTTAGTGTATCATCGATAATCACTTTACCTAGTTTCGATTGATGATTAATTACGGGAACCACCCGAAGATATAAGTAATGGAAATTTGTTCCATCTATATTGAAGGCCGCTATGGCCAAAACTTTCCAGTGTTTGTAATCAAAGTGTCGCATTTTTTTCAAATGGTATTCATCCATATATATGACATATTCTTCATTAAAATGTCTTAAATTCGACAGCATATTTAGTATGCCATTCTTTAAGTCTGTATTTTTGTCCGGTTGATCTACTCGACGAATGGCTCTCTTTATTTTATCCCTTGGGAATGGGATTTTAACAAACCCACGAAATAATGAGAACATAGCTATATAATTGGGGGTATGGTTACTCATGATGGGGCCGGGCTATATATGTAGACCAGGACAGGACGAAGCAGGAAACACTGTGGAATGAATAATGCGGTTAATTACAATCAATCTCATTCTGGACAAGTATTTTGTTGAATCTAAATATAATCTAAGGGTTTTTGTGTGTGGTGTGGCATGTATCTTATCTACCCTTTGACTTTTCCTGTTCCTGCAATTAAATGTGGGGCATGCCATAAATTACATTGCCAAAGCCACAGAGAGAGAGAACTTGCAACCCAACCGAAAAACTGATCATTGCTGGGACTGGGATGTGGCATGTGGATAGGATAGGATACCCTCGAATGTGATGCTGCCTATAACCAGAACAATTGGCATTTGCATAGGACGCATGGGGCATGGCATAGAGGATCTTGCAACAGAATGACAGAGCCAAGTGGCAGATTCAGTTGCACAAAGACGGAGAGAAGGAGAATGAGATATGATATGCCACCAGAGGAGGATACAGTTTAATTAATTTAGATAATGCGAAAACAGTACAGTACAGTACATTGACCCTTGGGGCACTGACCTACCATACGCATACCTACACACACACACCACATATAGAATATGAGTTGGTCGGTTGTGTGTGTGCTGCGCGGCGCGCGCGGCTTATACTAATTAGATTGATTTCCTTAGATTAGATATTAATTAGATTTTCACCTGTATTATATTCTTTTTATCTCTTTTTGATTTTCTTATTATAGGCCAGGGCAGGGCCTTGTTTCTTCCTCTTAATAGCCAAATTTAGCAATTTAGCAATTTGGCAATTTGCCTCGGCTTCGCCTTGGCTTGCTTGCAACTTCTTTTGGTAATTTGGAATTGGCACTTTTTAGATTTAATTAAACTGGCACTTGATTGTCGAATCGAATCGTACTTTTTACTTAAATTAGATTTAAATCTCGGCGCAAATGACTTAGGCCGGCTCTGTTCTTCTTCTTTTGCTCTTTTTGCTCTGCTCCTCTTCTTAATTCTGTGGTGAGTCTGCGCATTAGATTTCAACACGAAATGCAGCGCGCAAGGTGAATTTGTGACCCCAGTGTTGAGTTGGTTTTCAGAAAAAAAATTGGTGGAAAATGAGCAGCTTCGACAAGAATATCTCTCTGTAAGTAGTTAATTACTAGCCTAGCTAATATATGTCTAATAAGTGGCATTAATGTACAGAACTGAAGTGTCGCCGAGAGGGGCACGCGTGAAGGATGAGCCGAGCCCAGCCAAACGTCGTCTGGAAATGAATGTCATAGACATTTCGTTGACTCCCATCAAGGTAAGCATATAATCAGAATAGTGTTTGGTTTTGGATACTGATCCGATCCGATCCACTACTTTTATAGACATCCAGCCGTAGAGGACCACCGGCCTTAAGAGAGGACTGCCCGCCACGGAGAGCAATAACCACAATGTTCTTGGTGCCAAAGGAAGTCACGCCCACCAAGAGGGCCTCGTCAGAGCCAGATCGGAGCGGTACCCCCACCAAGAAGGCCTGCCACGAGCAAGCGGCGAGGACGGACCAAAGCGTGAGTTGACTGGACTATGATTTAATTAAAATATACTTAGTGAAGCCTTTTTTATAGCCACCTGAGCAGTCGGATGATTTGGGGATATTTGAACTTGATGATCTTGAGGATCCACAGCAGCAATCAAACGTAAGTAAAGCCCAGCCCAGTCGTGTTCTACTCTACTGTCTAATTTATGGCCTTTATTTAACGTTTCAGACGGAAGACAACGGGGTTTTTTCATTCAAGGACCAGCGGGAGGTTCTTTCTTTGATTAACAAGCCACGTCGCTACAACGATAGAACCGACGTTGAATCGATTGCTAGCCCTTTTTTGGGGTCGAATGTGGCACCCGTGGAATGGCCGAAACCGCCTGAATTGCCCTCGACATCTGCTTGCGGCTACTTACCGTCGGTATCGGCAAGGTCAACTTGCTCCACCATTTCGGTACTCTCCGGGATTTCCGTTCTAGAGATTATTCAAAAGATGTCGAGGAAACTGACTGAATTGGCGGCGTCAGGCAAAGATTTGACGTTCTGGAACAGAAAGCAATTAATCAAAATTATCGCTGACTATTATTTTGAGAACAAAACTTATATATCCGCCGAATACGGCCGACAGTTAACATTGGAAGTTCTCACAATTTTTCCCAAGGAATAATTAAATGACGAATACTATGAAAGAAATAGCTATAGCGGACGAAGCCGAATATATATTAGCTTTATGAACCGATATGCCAAACTCAGCAAAGCCGAAAAGGATACCTTTACTAAACTTTAATAAAACCAAAGTTTAAGTTAATCTAAAAAAATCATTTTATTTCGAGATTTTTGTAATATTCTTACCTTTTTTTGAATATCCTGCCCTTCCTTGCAGATTTCAAATCTGGCGGGCGCGCGCGCCGAGAATTACGATGAATCGCCCATCTCCAGGAGAAAGTACGGAGATAAATTTTTACACGAAATGTACATCGATATAAATATATATAAATATCGATATAACGATGACAATATCGTCTTTGTCAGATACCACATGACATGGTACTGGGTCTGGGCGCCCTCACCTCACAATCGTGACCATACTGGTGCTCATCATAGAATCCCGCTACGCAGCCGAAGGTCCTCGCAGGAGAGAGCAGCAGTTCCTGATCGAAAACAATTCGACTTGCTGGCGCCACGAACCGTATACCGTTGTCCAGGAGTGTCATCCTTGCTCGGAGCTCGACATAGTGAGCCGGAGTCTGGGCGTCTGCATACACACCCACTACAAGGAGGTGCTACGCTGCAAGAGCGGCGAAATTGTGACCAAGAGCTGCGACCGTGTTGCCCTCATCGAGCAGCGCAACTTCATTAAGTTCGAGTCCGCTTGCTTTGTGCTGGGCGTGCTCAGCTACCTCATCGGCTATGCCAGAGATCGAGTGTTGTCCCGCCGAACCTACCTGAAGATTGAACGATAGCTGAACCGGGTGCAGTAGCGCCGCCGCCAATTGAACGATTGATGATACTCAGTGCATGTGGGGAAGGTACATACATTATTTAATTTGTAGTATTAAGTACATTATACACTTGAAATACCTTGTTAAAATTCATTTCGCTAATACTAGAGGGAAAATATTGCAAGTTGTGGAATGCTTGTTTGTGGCAGGGGTAGGACGAGACGATGTCGCCACCACACACACGCCGCCATGGGGGACGGGACGATTTAACTAGGTAAGCAATAATAATAAAATTTAATACAAGTACTTAAAAGTTTTATCCAGTCAGGCTATTGCCGAGCTCATTCGAGAAATCGAGAGCGGTGGAGCCCAGGTCGTCCACACGAGTGCAAGAGCGCAAGGTAAATCCTCTGGTAAAGCCAAACAAACGATTTCTTGGAAGGACCATAACAACTGCGCTGCGCCATAACCAGCGGGAAAGCGAGCGGACGCAGGCTGAATGCCAGCGAAAGTTGAAGGATTTGGATGAAAGATACGAGAAAAGGAAATCCAATATCTATTACAACAGAGATGCTGGCAGACATCGGAGCAGGAGCCGGAGCAGAAGCCGTCCCAGGAAGGTGAAAAAGCGACGCAGCAGGAGCAGGAGCAGAAGTCTCAGTCGTCAACGCTCTCACAAGAAGAGGAAACATCAAAGTAAACATAAACGGCGCAAGAAAACCAAGCACAGGCGAAGAGCCAGCCAGCAGCAGCAGCAGTAGCGAGGAGAAACCAGTACCCACCGTGACAGGAATGTCATCAGCAGAATTATTTTTCCACCATTCCAGGCAGATGGCCCTAGCCGTGGCCATGGCATACAGCAGTCAAGCAGCCAACGGAGCACCAGAGAATGGACGAAAAACCAAAGAACGAGCGTCTTCTTCAAGTGATATAGCCAGGGAGCTGATGTCTGATGATGAGCATGGCAATGGCAATCCACACTCCACACTGATTGACTTTCTGTCCATATCATCTAGCGATAATGGGCAAGAGCTGTTAACCATCGATGTTAGCTCGAGTTCGACGGACCGTGCAGAGTCGGATCCAGAAAATAGCGCTGGCTGCTTGATAGACCTGGATGATAGTTCCCCCGAATCGGAGTCCGGCCACAACAGTGATATGAAATAACCGAAGAATGCCAAGCAGCGCAAAACGAGGAACTGAACAAGGACAGCGCAGTAACTCTGCCATCGATTCCGTGGACCTGACTGAAGATTAGTTTCTTTATGCTTAATTTTAATGTAATGGAAGGTTACTTACTTATTATCTATGAGAGAAAAAGATGGCCTCCACACAAATGCTTTTCCTTCGCATTCAAGACTATTTACTCGGGAAGTTCTACGCAGAAAATATATAAGTTCTGATGAATGGTTGATTTTGGAACAAACATTTATTTTCGAATTATTTAAGGAAAAAGCATTAAAATATATGTGTTTCTATTGAAATAAAATAAATTTTTTTTGGTTTGATTAAACCTCATGCCTTATTAAGAGTACCGTGTCTGTTGGTAGGGTATACTTCTCTCAATCAGCTGTTCTTTTATTTACGTTTTCAAGCAGCCCAGCGGATGTGAACTAAAAACTTGTGCTGTGCATTTAAATAGATATATAAAGAAGATATATGCTTCAGCCATGTTTGGAAGCCTGAAGAAAAAGCTGAGCAGCGCCATACAGGAGGGCATTGTGATCTCGGAGAGCCTGCAGCAGCAATATCGCCAACGTGTCAGTTCTGGCCAGTCGAGCGCCGCCACAACTCCCACTTCGCCCCTGGGACTCAACGAAAGTCTGGCCTCGAGTCGGAGTAGCTCGCTGTCCACCCTAGGTGCGCCTTTCCACTTGGCGGATGGAGTGCCATCGCATCTCAATGTGGCGGCGGGCTGCAGTCTCTTGGCCAAGTACGAAGACGACTGGCAGCAAATTCATGTGGCCAATGAGGAGAATGGAGAGCGTGCGACCGCCGTAGCCAACCAGATTAATTGCGTGCAGCAGAAGGCCGAGCAGCAGCGGAGGACCATAAGCGACCTCAGCGGCAGCCTGGCTGGGATACCCACGCTGATATCAAAGCTCCAGGCGAGCATCGAAACTCTTCACGCACTGGAGGACATGGGAAAGCATCTCGAAATAGAGCTGGAAAAGCTGGAGGATCTTTGCGAGAATTGCGATCTGCAGGAGTTCATGTTGGAGAAGCAGTTCGAACTGTCGCGACACAAGCAACAAAAGCTCAATGAACTGGAGAAGTACAGGCAGCATATTGCTTCCCAACATCAGGCGAAGATCCAAGATCATGAACAACAGTTGAGAAAGCTTCAACGCGAGCGCCAGGCGGTCTTTGACGATGCATTTCGTTGTGACATGGACGAGTATAAGCAGCACGGCCAGCTGACAAGTATGTGAAGGCAGCGCCCACTGTGAATATATGGCCTAAACCCTTATTGTCTTTGCAGAAATCCAAGCCACTACGAGCAACAAGTTGGCCCTGGAGGAAGTGGTTTTAGAGGCCAACGAAGTGGATGCCTTGGAGCAGTTTCTCAACGGATGAGCTGTTTGCTTCACCTAGAACAATCCGATTGTGCCTTTACATGTGCAATAAGCAGTTTAATTCGTTTTTATACATATTCAAACCTGCCTAGTCTTTAGGCTCGATATGGCAGCGCCAATATCTAACGGATATTTTGAGAGCATACGATTTAATTCAAAGTTGTTTTTAAAATTAATATAGCTAACATTTACTTGTTATTAGTATATATAAATTGTAATTTCTAGCAATATTATGTATGTCCCATTTACACTGCCTCGCGTTTGCTATCGGATACGACGCAGAATCAGTGTTTACAATAGCTTGATGGCGGGAAATGATGTTCTTCCTTTGTGGGGGCGGAAAGTTGTTCAAATACAATTTTAATAGGCTATTTACACCGACACATTAATATAGAATTGGTGTTTACACCTGCAAAAAGTTGAGCTATTAAGTTTTGACAGCTGCACGTGCAGTGCTTTTCTAAAAACATTTTATAAATCAGCCAATTTATTATAATTGACAGAAAAGGAATATGAATAAAAAAAAACAGTTATGTAAATTTATTTATTTGTAAAGATTTCCATTTATAGTAGTGACAGTTCTTCGTCACGCCATCATTGTTTTCCTCCCAAAAAAATCTCGTATTTAATCAAAACTATTGGCTAAGAAAAATAAACGTTTTCAAAAGTAAATCGGAGATTTCTTGCGAAAGAATACCGGATCTTTCCTGATAAAATAAATACAGTCATTATAAAAAGGAAAATGAGCAGCTTCGACAAATGCATTTGCAGCCAGAGGTGGCCAGATCACGGAGAAAGATGACGACGACGATGACGACGAGGAGGCGGCGGGGGATCAGACGAGCGACCTGACAATGACGCCCATCCAGGTGGGAAAAAATCAAGTGCGTGTACGCTTCTCCGACTCCAATGACACGCGTGACACAACCCTTGGCGATGACTCCAACGTGCAGCTCTTCGAGCAGTTCAAGTCCGCCCTCTTCCAGGAGTCCAACGAAATCCGCAGACGAACCCGAGCCCTTCAGCAAAGAACTCCAAGAGAAGGTAAATCTGGTGCGCACCCGACTCGAGGAATTGGAAACGGAGATTGCCACATTCAAAAAACAAAATATGGAACTGCTACGCCTCAAACAAAAGCATGAACTGGAAAAGGCCAAGTGCGCTCAAGACCATCTGGAGGCCATGGATCGTGTGCACAATGAGAAAATCCAGGCGGAGATCTACCTGCATGACGAGCGCATGAAGATCGAAGAGGAACGCCGCAAGTTTGATCAGCAGATGCGTCTGCAAAAGAGCAATGCCAACAGAAAAGAGAAGAAGGAAATTGCAGTGCTCAAGCATGAGGTGGGAATCGCTGCAGCTGCAGCTCAAAAAAAAGGAACAGACCCATGTCTCGGCCCAGGCACGCCTCAGAGCCCAGCTGCGGGCCGACGAGAAGGAGCAACGTTTCTATCGCGATGAGATTGAGCTGCTGGGCAAGGAGAACAAGCGCCTGGAGCAGGAGCTGATCAAAGCTTCACGCGAGAACAACTGTATATAAATGAAAGTAAATCTTTCATAGAAATTAATCAATTCTTTTTCTTTATAGCTGCTTCCCACAGATTCATCTCAGCCAATTGTTTGAAAATGAGCCGCCGTCAGAGCAGTGGCAGTGTGCCGACACGGGGCCAGAGCAGTGGCTATGGACAGCTCAATCGCAATCGCACAGCTAAGAAGATGCCAGAGGTGTTGGACGAAAGCTATTCCAGCAGCAGCGCCAGCGAAGCAGATGAGCCGCGAACGGAAATTCCAGCTGTAGCAGCAGCACCAGCAAAATCCAAACTCGAACCTGCAGCGTAACCCACAGACTTAAAGCGTGAGATTGTGAATGCAGATGGCAGCAAGGACAATTGGTATCCCAATGGCAATCTCAAGAAGATCAGCGCCGATGCCATGACCGTGCGAATGTTATACTTAAACAAGGACATCAAGGAGTCGGACATCATGGAGTGAATTCGTTTACACTTTGTACAGTTAAGCGCAAAATTTAGTGCTGTTATACGCACGCGTTAGTACCAGCTCATACAAAAAGGGTTCTGTTATGAACCCTTACCGAGATATTTATTTTTAATATAATTTAATTTAATATATTGTATTAAATGGATTAGATTCTAGTTTTACAATATTGTATTTTACAATCGGGATATAATTTTAAATTATATTATAAATTACAAATTCGTTGATAAATTTACTTATCGAAATAATTAAATTATACAATTAATATATTAAATGGATTTATCTAACTAAAATTGTACTATTATTTCTGGTTGTACTGCTTTTCGATTTGGGATGTGTTTGGGCCGGGCCATGTCATCCATGGCATTGGTTTTAATTTGAACGCACTCGTTGCTGCCGAATGTTTCTGTAGATACTACGACCTGAGCAACGGCTCGAACAGCAGCCACGAAGCGGTACAGATGGGAGACTGCGCGATCCATCGGTTGGTGTGCACTGGAGCCACATACTGTGTGTCCCATCTCAGATCGAAGCGTTGGATTCCATTGCCAGCCACACCACTAATTTCGTCCAGCTTGGCAGACTTTTTGCATCAGTCTTCCGATGTTAATGGCGACCTTTCCTCTGATAGCGTTGTTTTCTGAAGCATTATATTCAAACTAAGCCAGCTACCAGTCCCGTCCCGCAGATATCCACAAGACAAGCCAGTACAGTATTTGATCGGATTTCTGTGGAAGAAGAGAGTGAGTGAGTAGAGTGTATGGGAAACAAAGATAAAAGATACCTACTTACGGTACAAACGATCTAATCCGTTCCCATCCGATCCGATCCATTACGCGTGACAGGAACACCCGCACCCAACTATAGCAACCATGTTGTCAGTTATTTCGTTATTTTTCAAAGGACAAAAAAAAGAGCCAAAAGAGGGTCCCTTCCAAATTATTGAGCTTTATGAGAGCTAGGTAGCCATATATGTAGGTACAAACTCCAAGCAGGATATGCTTGGGGACAGATGAGTAATCTTATAAGTAAATAAAATTAATTTTTTAAAGATTTCCAAGTATTTTACTATGTGGTTTTTAATGTAACCATTATCCCGTATACGCAGGTCAAAAAATACATTAGATTATCCGGGCGTATATCATTTTTATGTGTTAAATGGGCAAATTTAACAATATCTGCTACATTTTTGGCCAAACCTTCCCCTTGAAATTCGAATTTCAGACAATTTATTTTATCCAATTTTAATGGATCTTCCGATTGGGAAAAGTGTCGATTAACCATTGCCTTTAGGTTACAAGCCTGTATGTAATAACGTGTTTTTAAACTTTCTGGCATTAAGTGCTCTGGCATTGATTTCAGTCTGCTCGGTATTTCTGCGAATTTACATTGCCAATTACTGGTTGTAAATTCATGGTTGTAGAGCTCTTCTAATAACACGTCTGAGTGATTGTGATTTCTATTCATTCGGCCTCTCATGTGAAAAATGTCCCATAAGACTGGGTACTGGGTGGCGGCATTTGATATGCCAAACCAATTTGCCGGACAATGGCCCGAAATTACCGCCACCAGTTTTCTGGAAAGTCCGAAATTTACAATAGTTTGTAACACTAACTTTAGTGTATCATCGATAATCACTTTACCTAGTTTCGATTGATGATTAATTACGGGAACCACCCGAAGATATAAGTAATGGAAATTTGTTCCATCTATATTGAAGGCCGCTATGGCCAAAACTTTCCAGTGTTTGTAATCAAAGTGTCGCATTTTTTTCAAATGGTATTCATCCATATATATGACATATTCTTCATTAAAATGTCTTAAATTCGACAGCATATTTAGTATGCCATTCTTTAAGTCTGTATTTTTGTCCGGTTGATCTACTCGACGAATGGCTCTCTTTATTTTATCCCTTGGGAATGGGATTTTAACAAACCCACGAAATAATGAGAACATAGCTATATAATTGGGGGTATGGTTACTCATGATGGGGCCGGGCTATATATGTAGACCAGGACAGGACGAAGCAGGAAACACTGTGGAATGAATAATGCGGTTATTTACAATCAATCTCATTCTGGACAAGTATTTTGTTGAATCTAAATATAATCTAAGGGTTTTTGTGTGTGGTGTGGCATGTATCTTATCTACCCTTTGACTTTTCCTGTTCCTGCAATTAAAAGTGGGGCATGCCATAAATTACATTGCCAAAGCCACAGAGAGAGAGAACTTGCAACCCAACCGAAAAACTGATCATTGCTGGGACTGGGATGTGGCATGTGGATAGGATAACCAGAACAATTGGCATTTGCATAGGACGCATGGGGCATGGCATAGAGGATATTGCAACAGAATGACAGAGCCAAGTGGCAGATTCAGTTGCACAAAGACGGAGAGAAGGAGAATGAGATATGATATGCCACCAGGGAGGATACAGTTTAATTAATTTAGATAATGCGAAAACAGTACAGTACAGTACATTGACCCTTGGGGCACTGACCCATACCCATACCCTACACACACACACACACACACACACACACATATAGAATATAATATGAGTTGGTCGGTTGTGTGTGTGCTGCGCGGCGCGCGCGGCTTATACTAATTATATTGATTTCCTTAGATTAGATATTAATTAGATTTTCACCTGTATTATATTCTTTTTATCTCTTTTTGATTTTCTTATTATAGGCCAGGGCAGGGCCTTGTTTCTTCCTCTTAATAGCCAAATTTAGCAATTTAGCAATTTGGCAATTTGCCTCGGCTTGGCTTGGCTTGCAACTTCTTTTGGTAATTTGGAATTGGCACTTTTTAGATTTAATTAAACTGGCACTTGATTGTCGAATCGAATCGTACTTTTTACTTAAATTAGATTTAAATCTCGGCGCAAATGACTTAGGCCGGCTCTGTTCTTCTTCTTTTGCTCTTTTTGCTCCCTGCTCCTCTTCCTTAATTCTGTGGTGAGTCTGCGCATTAGATTTCAACACGAAATGCAGCGCGCAAGGTGAATTTGTGACCCAGTGTTGAGTTGGTTTTCAGAAAAAAAATTGGTGGAAAATGAGCAGCTTCGACAAGAATATCTCTCTGTAAGTAGTTCATTACTAGCCTAGCTAATATATGTCTAATAAGTGGCATTAATGTACAGAACTGAAGTGTCGCCGAGAGGGGCACGCGTGAAGGATGAGCCGAGCCCAGCCAAACGTCGTCTGGAAATGAATGTCATAGACATTTCGTTGACTCCCATCAAGGTAAGCATATAATCAGAATAGTGTTTGGTTTTGGATACTGATCCGATCCGATCCACTACTTTTATAGACATCCAGCCGTAGAGGACCACCGGCCTTAGAAGAGGGCCCGCCACGGAGAGCAATAACCACAATGTTCTTGGTGCCAAAGGAAGTCACTCCCACCAAGAGGGCCTCGTCAGAGCCAGATCGGAGCGGTACCCCCACCAAGAAGGTTTGCCACGAGAAAGCGGCGATGACGGACCAAAGCGTGAGTTGACTTGACTATGATTTAATTAAAATATACTTAGTGAAGCCTTTTTTATAGCCACCTGAGCAGTCGGATGATTTGGGGATATTTGAACTTGATGATCTTGAGGATCCACAGCAGCAATGAAACGTAAGTAAAGCCCAGCCCAGTCGTTTTCTACTGTCTAATTTATGGCCTTTATTTAACGTTTCAGACGGAAGACAACGGGGTTTTTTCATTCAAGGACCAGCGGGAGGTTCTTTCTTTGATTAACAAGCCACGTTGCTACAACGATAGAACCGACGTTGAATCGATTGCTAGCCCTTTTTTGGGGTCGAATGTGGCAACCGTGGAATGGCCGAAACTGCCTGAATTGCCCTCGACATCTGCTTGCGGCTACTCACAGTCGGTATCGGCAAGGTCAACTTGCTCCACCATTTCGGTACTCTCCGGGATTTCCGTTCTCGAGATTATTCAAAAGATGTCGACGAAACTGACTGAATTGGCGGCGTCAGGCAAAGATTTGACGTTCTGGAACAGAAAGCAATTAATCAAAATTATCGCTGACTATTATTTTGAGAACAAAACTTATATATCCGCCGAATACGGCCGACAGTTAACATTGGAAGTTCTCACAATTTTTCCCAAGGAAAAATTAAATGACGAATACTACGAAACCAATAGCTATAGCGGACGAAGCCGAATATATATTATCTTTATGAACCGATATGCCAAACTCAGCAAAGCCGAAAAGGATACCTTTACTAAACTTTAATAAAACCAAAGTTTACGTTAATCTAAAAAAATCATTTTATTTCGAGATTTTTGTAATATTCTTACCTTTTTTTGAATATTCTACCCTTCCTTGCAGATTTCAAATCTGGCGGGCGCGCGCGCCGAGAATTACGATGAATCACCCATCTCCAGGAGAAAGAACGGAGAAAGTTTAGTCCTATACGATGAATATCGCCCATCTCAAATTACTTTGGAGAAATTACGTTATCGATAAATTTTTCAGTTTAGAGGAGACTGGATAATCTGGTCACACTTTCACAAAAATTTTAGGGATTTTGGTATATGGATATGCAGCCACATTGTAATGCAGCCGGTCGAACGCCACATCAGTTCTAAATTTAATTGATAGAAAATAGCAAAAGTCCCAGTTAGATACCACATGACATGGTACTGGGTCTGGGCGCCCTCACCTCACAATCGTGACCATACTGGTGCTCATCATAGAATCCCGCTACGCAGCCGAAGGTCCTCGCAGGAGAGAGCAGCAGTTCCTGATCGAAAACAATTCGACTTGCTGGCGCCACGAACCGTATACCGTTGTCCAGGAGTGTCATCCTTGCTCGGAGTTCGACATAGTGAGCCGGAGTCTGGGCGTCTGCATACACACCCACTACAAGGAGGTGCTACGCTGCAAGAGCGGCGAAATTGTGACCAAGAGCTGCGACCGTGTTGCCCTCATCGAGCAGCGCAACTTCATTAAGTTCGAGTCCGCTTGCTTTGTGCTGGGCGTGCTCAGCTACCTCATCGGCTATGCCAGAGATCGAGTGTTGTCCCGCCGAACCTACCTGAAGATTGAACGATAGCTGAACCGGGTGCAGTAGCGCCGCCGCCAATTGAACGATTGATGATACTCAGTGCATGTGGGGAAGGTACATACATTATTTAATTTTTAGTATTAAGTACATTATACACTTGAAATACCTTGTTAAAATTCATTTCGCTAATACTAGAGGGAAAATATTGCAAGTTGTGGAATGCTTGTTTGTGGCAGGGGTAGGACGAGACGATGTCGCCACCACACACACGCCGCCATGGGGGACGGGACGATTTAACTAGGTAAGCAATAATAATAAAATTTAATACAAGTACTTAAAAGTATTATCCAGTCAGGCTATTGCCGAGCTCATTCGAGAAATCGAGAGCGGGGAGCCCAGGTCGTCCACACGAGTGCAAGAGCGCAAGGTAAATCCTCTGGTAAAGCCAAACAAACGATTTCTTGGAAGGACCATAACAACTGCGCTGCGCCATAACCAGCGGGAAAGCGAGCGGACGCAGGCTGAATGCCAGCGAAAGTTGAAGGATTTGGATGAAAGATACGAGAAAAGGAAATCCAATATCTATTACAACAGAGATGCGGGCAGACATCGGAGCAGGAGCCGGAGCAGAAGCCGTCCCAGGAAGGTGAAAAAGCGACGGCAGCAGGAGCAGGAGCAGAAGTCTCAGTCGTCAACGCTCTCACAAGAAGAGGAAACATCAAAGTAAACATAAACGGCGCAAGAAAACCAAGCACAGGCGAAGGAGCCCCAGCAGCAGCAGCAGCAGCAGTAGCGAGGAGAAACCAGTACCCACCGTGACAGGAATGTCATCAGCAGAATTATTTTTCCACCATTCCAGGCAGATGGCCCTAGCCGTGGCCATGGCATACAGCAGTCAAGCAGCCAACGGAGCACCAGAGAATGGACGAAAAACCAAAGAACGAGCGTCTTCTTCAAGTGATATAGCCAGGGAGCTGATGTCTGATGATGAGCATGGCAATGGCAATCCACACTCCACACTGATTGACTTTCTGTCCATATCATCTAGCGATAATGGGCAAGAGCTGCTAACCATCGATGTTAGCTCGAGTTCGACGGACCGTGCAGAGTCGGATCCAGAAAATAGCGCTGGCTGCTTGATAGACCTGGATGATAGTTCCCCCGAATCGGAGTCCGGCCACAACAGTGATATAGAAATAATCGAAGAATGCCAAGCAGCGCAAAACGAGGAACCTGAACAAGGACAGCAGCAAGTAGACTCTGCCATCGATTCCGTGGACCTGACTGAAGATTAGTTTCTTAATGCTTAATTTTAATGTTTAACTGAAAGAGGTTACTTACTTATTATCTATGAGAGAAAAAGATGGCCTCCACACAAATGCTTTTCCTTCGCATTCAAGACTATTTACTCGGGAAGTTCTACGCAGAAAATATATAAGTTCTGATGAATGGTTGATTTTGGAACAAACATTTATTTTCGAATTATTTAAGGAAAAAAGCATTAAAATATATGTGTTTCTATTGAAATAAAATAAATTTTTTTTGGTTTGATTAAACCTCATGCCTTATTAAGAGTACCGTGTCTGTTGGTAGGGTATACTTCTCTCAATCAGCTGTTCTTTTATTTACGTTTTCAAGCAGCCCAGCGGATGTGAACTAAAAACATGTGCTGTGCATTTAAATAGATATATAAAGAAGATATATGCTTCAGCCATGTTTGGAAGCCTGAAGAAAAAGCTGAGCAGCGCCATACAGGAGGGCATTGTGATCTCGGAGAGCCTGCAGCAGCAATATCGCCAACGTGTCAGTTCTGGCCAGTCGAGCGCCGCCACAACTCCCACTTCGCCCCTGGGACTCAACGAAAGTCTGGCCTCGAGTCGGAGTAGCTCGCTGTCCACCCTAGGTGCGCCTTTCCACTTGGCGGATGGAGTGCCATCGCATCTCAATGTGGCGGCGGGCTGCAGTCTCTTGGCCAAGTACGAAGACGACTGGCAGCAAATTCATGTGGCCAATGAGGAGAATGGAGAGCGTGCGACCGCCGTAGCCAACCAGATTAATTGCGTGCAGCAGAAGGCCGAGCAGCAGCGGAGGACCATAAGCGACCTCAGCGGCAGCCTGGCTGGGATACCCACGCTGATATCAAAGCTCCAGGCGAGCATCGAAACTCTTCACGCACTGGAGGACATGGGAAAGCATCTCGAAATAGAGCTGGAAAAGCTGGAGGATCTTTGCGAGAATTGCGATCTGCAGGAGTTCATGTTGGAGAAGCAGTTCGAACTGTCGCGACACAAGCAACAAAAGCTCAATGAACTGGAGAAGTACAGGCAGCATATTGCTTCCCAACATCAGGCGAAGATCCAAGATCATGAACAACAGTTGAGAAAGCTTCAACGCGAGCGCCAGGCGGTCTTTGACGATGCATTTCGTTGTGACATGGACGAGTATAAGCAGCACGGCCAGCTGACAAGTATGTGAAGGCAGCGCCCACTGTGAATATATGGCCTAAACCCTTATTGTCTTTGCAGAAATCCAAGCCACTACGAGCAACAAGTTGGCCCTGGAGGAAGTGGTTTTAGAGGCCAACGAAGTGGATGCCTTGGAGCAGTTTCTCAACGGATGAGCTGTTTGCTTCACCTAGAACAATCCGATTGTGCCTTTACATGTGCAATAAGCAGTTTAATTCGTTTTTATACATATTCAAACCTGCCTAGTCTTTAGGCTCGATATGGCAGCGCCAATATCTAACGGATATTTTGAGAGCATACGATTTAATTCAAAGTTGTTTTTAAAATTAATATAGCTAACATTTACTTGTTATTAGTATATATAAATTGCAATTTATAGCAATATTATGTATGTCCCATTTACACTGCCTCGCGTTTGCTATCGGATACGACGCAGAATCAGTGTTTACAATAGCTTGATGGCGGGAAATGATGTTTTTCCTTTGTGGGGGCGGAAAGTTGTTCAAATACAATTTTAATAGGCTATTTACACCGACACATTAATATAGAATTGGTGTTTACACCTGCAAAAAGTTGAGCTATTAAGTTTTGACAGCTGCAAGTGCTTTTCTAAAAACATTTTATAAATCAGCCAATTTATTATAATTGACAGAAAAGGAATATGAATAAAAAAAAACAGTTATGTAAATTTATTTATTTGTAAAGATTTCCATTTATAGTAGTGACAGTTCTTCGTCACGCCATCATTGTTTTCCTCCCAAAAAAATCTCGTATTTAATCAAAACTATTGGCTAAGAAAAATAAACGTTTTCAAAAGTAAATCGGAGATTTTTTGCGAAAGAAAACCAGATCTTTCCTGATAAAATAAATATAGTCATTATAAAAAGGCTATACCATAAATAAAAGAGCCAGAACTAGCTAATAAAATAGCTGGTTCATTCATTCATCTAAACCACCGAATCGAACTAGCGCGAACTATCTTATTGCACCTTTAAGTGCGACTGTTATCGCGCCTAACCACTATAATGCTCGAATAATATCTGTTGCAAATTCAAATTTTTTGAGATCCAAACTGAAATGTGAAATTGGCGGCTCTTACTGTGGCGCTGAAAGAGGACAATGAATGGTGAGGGGGCAGCGAATATTGGATAAATCTTTACTTGCTGGAATGAAATACAATGATCCTGTTTATTTTATTTTCAACTGCATTTACTAGTATGTACTAGTGAATAGCCCCATACATATATGTACATATATTTATTGAGAGTTCATTGGTAGACTTTTTCCGATATCAAAACGGTGGAATTAATTATACCCGTACTCAAAAAGAGTTAAGGGGTATACTGTATTTGTGGTAAAAGTGGATGTGTGTAACGCGAGAAGGAACATTTTCCGACCCCATAAAGTATATATATTCTTGATCAGCATCAATAGCCGAGTCGATAGAGCCATATCTGTCTGTCCGTCCGTCCGTCCGTCTGTCCGTCTGGCCGTCTGTCCGTCTTGTTTGACGCCTCGTTCTCAGAGACTATAAAAGCTAGAGCAACCAAATTTTGTTTCCAGACTCATGTGATATCACACTGAATCAAGTTTCTTTCCAAATTGTGCCACGCCCCTCTCCGCCTTCACAAAAAACGAAAATCTGTGGCAGCCACAATTTTAAAGATACGATAAAACTAAAAACGCAGTTCGCACCGGATCATTATTATGGCCAGAATGAAGAAATTAATTTTCAGTTCCTGCCCCCACCTCCTCTGGCGTGCTGACGCTACTCATTCTCTTTCTCGCTCGCACATACTCTGCCCTATGCAATGCGCGAGCAACCCCTAGCGGAGGAGATGTAGAATCTAAATGGTAGATGTAGAATATCTGTTCTACATGTATAATCTACATTTTAGATGTAGATGTAGTTAACAGCAAAAAAATGTAAATGTAAAATGTAAAATTAAAAATTTTTTTTAAATTTCAATCATAATCTTATAAATTTATATACTGACTGAGTACGGGTATAAAAGTAGAGTCGCGACTAGAAGCGACTCACGTTCCTTCTCGTTTTTGTTTTGGATGGATTTCGAGCCAAAGAAAATAGACTTCAACTTAAAAAAGACTTGCCAAAATACTCCATACAATTGGCAGCGTCGTTCAAAACTGCAAATAGAATTCTATTCCAATCTCTTCAACTAAAGGCGCCAACTATTATTAAAGAAACTGACATTAGCCACTCTCCTTTATTTCCGACCTCACCATTCCTAACAACCACCTGAACATCCAGATTTCAGTCAAAATTTCCAAAGAATTTTTGAAAATTATTCTTGTCTGGGCTCCAAGCCACAAAGGAAATAAAGGCAATGAAACTGCTGACACCACAGCCAAATTGATTGCCAAACTTATACTTCAAGTTATACTTCAATAGCTAGAAAAATTCCAAATCATTCATAAAATCGAAGCGAAAAACATTAATAATAAAACCATTATGACTATAAACAATACTTAACAGCTCTGGCGAGCTATGGCCTCTGTTGCTTTAGCTCCGTCATGTTGGGACATAGGAAAAATACAAATTATTGTAATTGTTTAATTTATTAACAATATCATATCACATAGTATAACTAATATCACACTTGAATCACAGCCATTGTACATATAACTCTTCTGCAACTCTTACAACCTACTATTTCCTGCCTGCTATCACATTCTGCATCCATGGCACATATTTACTGACCCGCGTGTAGATGCCTGGTAGGCCGGGACGAGCACAGCCGATGCCCGTTGATACCACACCAACCAAGTGGTGCTCCTTGGACATCAGAGGGCCGCCGGAATCAGCCTGTGATTGTAAGTGGAAAACAACCATAACATTTGTGGTCTATCAGCCTGAATCATACTCACCCAACACGAATCAATTTGACCGTTCTCGTAGCCGGCGCACAGTTGTGTCTCCTTAATGCTGTTGCTCTTGCCGAGGGCGCGATAGGAACGCTCACAAGCCTCGTTATTCCATATTTTGACAGTGGCCTTACGCAGGACATCCGCACGATCGCCCTCCGCTTGGTTTTCATGGGTCCAACCCCAGCCGGAGACGGTGCCGTACTCCTGCTCCAAGCTGTCCGCGCCAACACAGCTCGGTTGCACATGTAATGTAAAGCTGATGGGCCGCACCAGTTCCAGCAGGGCTATATCGAAAGAATGCCATGCAACTGTGCCAGAAGGTAAATATATTTGAATATTTACCAATATCATGCTGAACACTGTTGCAGTCGTATTGCGGATGCGGCACAATGTTCTTGAAGTCCACTCTCAGTGCATCCGGGCCATTGCCAATTCCATTAAGATACTCCCTGATGCTGTGCAGACCCACAACGCCCTGAATCTGTGACGGTTTCATGAAATTTTGCAATCCATTGCAGATACAGTGGCCGGCCGTAAGGATATACCGCTCGGATATGATTGTTCCGCCGCAGAAGTGTCCACCGCGACGCATCAGACTAACCATAAATGGCATTTCGTTGCGTTCCGCCTCACTGCCGCCAACAATCTTTGGATTTCGCACTGTACAGGGCTGGCTGGTGACTATGAGGATTTTAAAAATGTTTTTTAATAAGGGATGGGACTTTTCATCATGATTTCAATTGACTCACAAGCAATTTGCGCCTGTGAACAGCTCAGAGTCAACGCCAACACGCATATGGAAAAAAGTTGAAACATTTTCTTGATATATTTAAAATTAGAGTTCTGTTCTAAGGACCGAAAACCCCGTTAAAGCGGCTGCGCTGCTGTTGCGGAACGAAACTATTCAACGAACTGTCACTGAAATTCTGTGCGCCAATTAATTTATATATAGGTGTCTAGGCGTCGTCTCTGTTTCACCGACTTGATTGTTTTCTGCCGCTGTTCTATGCGGATTAGCTGGAGAGCTTTGCTTGCCTCGCCTCGCCTCGCCTCGCTCTCCCTCTGCTCTGCTCTGCCTCTCTCGTTGTGATAAAAAACTAAACGGAAGTCTGTAGAGCAGAGCACCTGTTGCCTCAAGCTTTGAGCTTTATTTTGGCGGGTGCACTGGGTGCGTGGGTGTCATGTGCACACGTTTTGGCATTTCAATTAAGGAGCTGCCAAAAAAAAAAAGAACGAAAGCGAAACCGAAACTGAAACGTCAACAAAAGCTGAAAAAAAAGTTTTGTATGTTTTGCGTTTTACGACCCAATGAAGTTCATGACATTGAATGGGCGTACACAACAATGGGTGCGACAATATTTATGCTAAATTGTTGCATCAGAGTTTATTGCCCCATTATCCTTATTTTCGTACCATATTTACGTAATTAATAACACGTACTAAAAGTGATATTGAGACGATTGTGGAATGATTTATTTCGCTGGGAACATTCATTACTCAGAGGAGGAGAGCAAAGGGTTGGTTAAGTCTTAAAGAATTTATCTTAATCTGAGAAGCAAATGTCGGCACTACTTATAAGCCTTTTTCCAAGCCAATCCACTCAGAGTTTGGGTCTATTCTGGCCTGGAGTTTAATAATTGATGAATGATTGTAATCTTATTCGCTTTATTTTTATATTGTTAATTAGATAATATCAGAGTGATAATGATAATCAAAAGTCGCATACCTTTGAATACCTTAAAAGATTTAACTACAGATATAAAAATTTCCTTGTAGGTAAAGTGCTCCACAAACCGTTTAAATTCTGGATTCGTAATAGCATTGACATTGCAGGCATTGGACATAATTAAGTTCCCACATTGTAAATAGCCTTTTACGTCATATTTCCATCAACAATTGGACTTGGTCTAATCATCGGTAGTATGCAAATGAAGACGACGCGTCGTCTGCGCTGTATAGTATATGAATAATAATGAGACCGAATAATAATTGAAATTCAATGTCGGTACAATCAATGTAATGTTTAAAGCTTTGGCATTAACATTGCCCTTAAAACTAAGGCAAACGTGGCCTGCAATCTCAATGCAATTGACGACATGAGGAGGCCATCGCATCTATCCATTTATAAATACATTTATGCCGGTGGAAGTGCAGCGCCTAATTGAACACAATCAGTTATACACGCAGATAATAATTATGGAGTGACAGCAATAAGGAATTGAAAACAAGAAGCAGGAATTGAAACTGAAAGTTGAGGTACAAGAGAATGACAAATCATGTGGACTGGACCGACCATAAATAATTCATAATCGAGAATCTCAAATCAGTTCAGTAGACCACTTCAATACGCTTGAATATTAATTGGATTGGTTTCTTGACTTTGGTTTCTTGACTATATCAAAATCAGATATATATATTTCAGTATGTTTCCCATCCCATCCAAGTTCATTGATCGCGACTGCTTGTACGAGTAATTCTGTAGTTTCGCACTAAATGCTAATTCACAAAACAAATTGGCCATAAAAACGTATAGCACTGGCCATTGTCTGCTGTTGACAGGCGATACCAAATATACTCGTAAACAATAATAACAAACCCCAAACTGGGGGCTCCACAGAAACGAGTTTCAGGTGCACTGACACCCGCTTCAGGCAAAACTTGGACGCATTCAATGTGAAGGTCGTGGCGTTCCGTTTCGATTTGTACTTTTTGTTGCGGAGAGCATTTGTTTGTCAATTGTTTTCAGTTTACTTTTGTTTTTTTTGTTTTCTCTCCTATTTTTCCAAAGTTCAACGACGTTTGTTTGGATGATGACTAATTGCAAGAGGGAAGTCTTTGGTTTGGATGTCGCTAATGCGGGTGGGCTACAGCAATAGGATATTGTTTGGGGAACAATGAACCCACGAAATTGCATTAGATTTGGGAAATCGAAAACGGTTCATAACGTTAACCATGTATGAAGCTGCGACTTTAATATTCGACTTAATTCTAAGAGGAACTTGAAACTGAATTTATAATTTAAGAGTTAAAGACTAGAGACTGCAAATGCTTAGTACCATATATTAAATAAAAACAAATTTGATCTTACCTTTCAGTTATTTCACACTACAAATGTTGTTGGGATCGCTTATTTGGCTTTAATTATTGCTCGAAAGCCAACTGGTTAATTTAAAGGGCTTTCTGAGCAACAATCAAAAATAGATAAGTGTCCGTTCAGGAGTCCACACAAAAATTCACACAAAGTTATAGTCACAGCTTAATTGCACACTTTGGGTTGTTGTTTTGTGGCAGACAAACACGTCTGCACGGTGTGAGAGCCGCACTGGAACTGCAGCACCGTTGTACCTGCTGTCACGTTGTATCCTTCTGATCCTGGCCAACATTGCCATGCCGCACGAACCAAAGTTCTTGCTGCAACGAAGTACTGGCCCGAAGCAACCAGCATAGCATCCCTCGTTGTCGGCGGCCTTTGTTCTGCGCCTATACGGCGTATACTTGTTACTGCAAGCGACACGGCCTCGGCACCGACATCTGTTCGGCATTTTTTCAACAGGCGACCAATGAGCGTTCCGGCATTGGCACAGGAAATGCTTTCCTCCACGGCGCAGGCGTAAATTATGTCAAGATTTGACGTTTTATTTTTAGGCCCTTTTCCCCGTTTTACAGTTGTAACGCCCCTAAATTTGTGTTAAATGTATTTGAGGATATTTGCATAAGTTCTTAATTGTTTAAATGCTTTTTATTAAGTGTAAATGCAAATTGGCTTTGGCCGAGATACTCGTACATATGTCTGTACCTACTATACACATGCGATTTGGAGGGAGAAGTCAGTTGTATTCTATTAATATCTGCCTCTGGACTTATAATGAATGCTTTCGAAATCCAAGACAGAATAAAACTGAAGGATAAGTAGCCAGATTGAATGCTTTAGAGTTGATCCGAAATATCTTTTTTTATTTGTTGAAACTTAAAAGAGGAGTATCTGAATCTTTTCGGGCTATGGTAAGTGGAATCACAGACCCCACTGCACCCACAAAATAAATAGAAAATGCAAAAGTTTCTATTATGTTATGGATATGGAAATTGGAATATCAGGCGAATATGAAGTACGGTTTATAGCGGCGTAATAGTGGGATGTGACGTCTATTATTTACTTTAGCAAAATATTCAAGAGTTGTAAGTGAAGGATGGTTACTCCTAAGAGGATACTGCGGATGCCGATACCCTTATACCACCGCACGTCAATTACTCTTGAACAACCGCAACTAAAACACAATCAACACATTTGCAAACTAAATTTACATAGGCTGACACTTACATTTTATTTGGCAAATTGTGATTGACAAGCTGTTGACACGCTTTCAGGCGGAGGCCAATCGAACAGAGGTGTCCATGCAACCCCTTTCGCGGCCTAAAGATTTTTCCCAATTAAATATTTAGAGCGACACGGGAAGGAAGGCAAAGGGAAGGCAAAGAAGTGGAAATGCAGAAATAGCTGCAACATCAACCGTAACAGAAATGCATCAAGTTTTCGTTGTACATTATTGATGAGGACGTAGCAGGAGCAGGCCTTCGCTACATTTCAATATGCTAATTACTTTCTGACTCGTGGATATGGCAGAACAAATGCAAGTGGGCGCCCACCAAAAAGAGGGAGCTCGAGCACTCGAGCCCGAGGCAAGGTGGGGGCAAGTGCTAATCGTTGCAAGATGCCTTGCCTGCCTGCCACGATTTCCCCAGGTGATTGCAAGTTTTGTAACAAATGCCAAAATCTATTGAGGGCGACACTTCCAACGAAAGAAACAACACACAAAACAGCACACAGCTCGAAGAGTGAGGTGAGCGAAGGAATGGTGAATGTGTCTACAATTTGGAAAAGGCAACTTCACAGACCTGACATCACATCGTCTCTGGGCATAAGAAAACCCTTATCCATCCATTTCGCGGCATTGTTTTTGCGTGACAATTGGCCCAATTTATTATTCATTAGGTTAAAAAGTCACAGCCAGCACAGAGAACAGAACAGCACAGAGAACAGAACAAAACAAAACACGAAGTGACAGCCAGCCAAGTCTCAGCCATTTGTAATGCCAGGAAGTGGTGGGCCTCTATCGGGTTCTGTTCTGGTTACGTGTGGGGAAGGATGGCTGATGGATCTCCGGTTCCGCGTTTCAACATAACATTTAACGTGCAACTTTTGGGGGAAATTTTCTAATTGATTTGCCAGAAAAAAGTCTCTTGTTTACCTTTTCGTTTTGCTAAGTTTTGGCTTAAGTTTAATGATGGGTTCTAATTAGATTGCAGTGAGAAGCGAAAGGTTGGGAGGAATACCAGATGAAATTACTTTTGTTGATTCAAAGAATATTTGAAGTAGCTTTCTTATTGAGCCAATGCAATGGTTGGATATTAAAGATATCTATGATTTGTATTCCTTTGTATTGATTTTGGAATACGATTTGAGAATTAACATAGTTGCTGGGTCAACGATGCTTGTTCTTTATATTTTTAAGAAATAAAACATACATTTAATCTTAAATATGAATCGAAAGCATAGAATATGAAATGCATTCTGGATTTATCTCAAAATGCATTAGGCAAATCAATCACTGAAATGAAGGAATTTGAAAGCCTGATAAATGAGAGTCGAACAGATTGGACGACTGTCGTTACATTATTTAATACATAACTTAACATAATTTTATACTTTAGGAAATCACATCCTCCTCTGATGACTGTTTTTATTATCTTATTCAATTTGAAAGCCACTTTTTGATTCGGCTGCATTTTAATTATATCCGCATTTATTTAATTCATTGGCATCCATCAGCTGTCATATTTGATCATTTTTCCTGGCGTTCATATACTCCATATTTGCAGCAATCACTCGCAGGGAATGCATTACCCAGGACTAATGGACATAAATGGAAATTCTATTAAGGATATTCCTTGACTCTACCCCCAACTTCTGACTCTCCACAATGCTTGACACTTCCCACAGAGTACTCGTCAATTAAACCAACCAAAAAGCAAAAAAAAAATAAAAGAAAAATTCATCCAAATTCGGATGGGGGCCTACACACTTGCTGTGGCTTTTCGCCTGCCTACTTTGACTTTCAACCTTTTCGGATTGTTACGTAAAAGGGATATGGTGATGATATGGTCTGAGGGTGTGTGTGTGTGTGTGTGGCAAGTCAGTTGTCACTTTCATAGACCAGATCGGGCGGGGCGGGGCGGGCCTGGGCAGGCCTGGTCTGGTCTGGGCTGGGGTTGCAGGTGGATGACAGTAAAAACTGTCAAGCAGGATAATGTCTGTTGATACAAAATATTTCCACACTTGCCGCAGCAATCTGGTCAAGGCATGGACTTTTCTTCCTTATCCAACCCTCCTATCCCCCACCAGCCACAAAATCCCACTCTGGCCGCATATTTTCCGCTCTTTTTGCCTACTTTTCTGCATATTTAATACACAATTAAGCAATTTGAATAGCAGCTAACATGGAAAATGCATTTCCATGCTTTTAATTTGATCGGTTTCACTGGTGTGAGGAAATCAGAGATTGGCATGCTGGACTGGGGATGTTGGACAGCACTTCGTGTCGAAAGTTCAGGTGTATGCAAGGGTATTGGAGTGGGGCTGAGGAGGAGGCATTCGGTTTTAATTGCTGAAAAGTGTCGTAAAATGTTACTTCTATTTAAAGATTGATCCAAGCCCAAGGGAATGGAGGAATGATAAATGTTCGATTAGATTTGTGCAATATTTTAGTGCCTTTGTGCTGAGTGTACAGCGAAGGCCGAGATTTGTAATTGGAAAATAATTAAACAAAAAACACTACTCGACAAAAGCGAACTTTTTATACCCGTACTCAAAAAGAGTTAAGGGGTATACTGTATTTGTGGTAAAAGTGGATGTGTGTAACGCAGAGAAGGAAAATTTTCCGACCCCATAAAGTATATATATTCTTGATCAGTATCAATAGCCGAGTCGATAGAGCCATGTCTGTCTGTCCGTCCGTCCGTCCGTCTGTCCGTCTGTCCGTCTGTCCGTCCGTCCGTCTGTCCGTCTGTCCGTCTGTCCGTCCTGATGAGCGCCTCGTTCTCAGAGACTATAAAAGCTAGAGCAACCAAATTTTCTTTCCAGACTCATGTGATGTCACACTGTTACAAGTGTATTTCAAAATTTCGCCCCGCCCTCTTCCGCCTTCACAAAGGACGAAAATCTGTGGCAGCCACAATTTTGAAGATACGAAAAAACTAAAAACGCAGTATCGTAGAGAATGACCATATCTATCAGATTGCCGAATCTGAATCAGATCGAATCATTATTATAGCCAGAACAAAGAAATTAATTTTCAGTTGGTTCCCCCACCTCCTCTGGCGCTGCTGACGATTTTCATTTTCTTTCTCTCTCGCACACACTGCCCTCTGCAATGCGCGAGCAACCCCTAGCGGAGGAGATGTAGAATATTTGTTCTACATGTAAAATCTACATTTTACATGTAGATGTAGTTAACAAATGTAGCAAAAAAATGTAAAATGTAAAATTTTTAAATTTTTTTAAAATTTCAATCAAAAGCTCACAAGTTTATATACTGACTGAGTACGGGTATAAAAGTAGAGTCGCGACTAGAAGCGACTCACGTTCCTTCTCGTTTTTACTTTTTCTGATAGATATAAGGCTTTACAATTTTTTAAAGAATTATGGTTTTTTTTCTATGGCAGAACTTTTTTTTAAAGAATATTTGACTTCTAGTTTTTTTTTAAAGCTTTTTTAAAACTTTGGAACTAAAATTCGTTAACCAAATCTAAAAAATGAAAAAAAAAATACGTTTTGGAAGGTTGCGGGCCCAACTATTTTTATTAATTATCTTTTCAGAATAGCAAAGTTCCTTACATTCAGACGTAAGATACTTAAGTTATGTAAAAAAAAAGCGCTACCTCTAAAAAAACTTTACAAAAACAGTTTTCAAAAATTCGCAAAAAAAAGTTCTGCCTAAGAAAAAAAAAGACATCATCAAACAATTTCTAAGCCCCTTTCAGAAAAAGTTGGTTTCCTTGAGGAAAAATCGTGTCGGGTAGTGTAATATGGTAACTCTCTCCGGGCAACATCCTGGGTTTCCATCCTGGGTTGATCTTATTAAAGACCCAGAGCATAGAAACCGCTAACCTTAAAATGTATTCAATGGTTAACCCCTTGATGCTAGTTGTATTTTTTTATTTGATACCTACATCTCTTCTTTTTTCGCGAAGAAATCTTACAGAACCTGTCCAAATCCCATCAATGTAGAATCTATATTTATAGTCGGAAGGCCACTAAGAATTTTTTATAGTTTTTCGCAACATTTTTTGCACTTAAGGTACATATGGTATGCTGATTGTCCCTTCCCTTCAACTTTGCCATTTTGTGGACATACCACTTGGCCATTGGTCGATTTGCCTTCACTGACCAGCACAAGGTCTCTCCACACTCTCCACACTCTAACACTCGCACTCACCCTCTCGTACCCCCTGCCAACCACCACGCTATTGTTATTGTTGTTTCCCATCAAAATTATTCCGCTTGACCATTCCACTTCACTCCACGTTCTGGTTCTGTTCCGGCTGCGATGGTGGTGGTGGTACGTATCTTTCTTAGGGGTTGCTCTCGCCATATAGGATGTGGCGTGGCATGGTCAATCAGTGAGTCAGACAGACAAGCTGTCCGGCCTTTGCCAGCGATCTACTTGCCCTCGCGAGGGGTGGTTCTAGTTTTTGTTTTCTGTTCTGGCATGAACCTCTAAAATGGCGTCCGTAAAATTGGGCAAATATTTTTCATATAGTTATTCCAGCTAATTTCAATGATATATATACATATGTAAATGAATATAGTGTGAACTGTAAAGCTAATATTTTCGATACTCAACTTCAGAAGAAATTCGATAAATCTTTGTAGTTTTTAATAAGGATTTAGGACGGATCCTGGTCGTTAATAAATCTTCTTTTTTTGCTCTTAATTTAATGTAATAAATATAATCAATCTATTTGGAATGGCAAACAATTTCTGTAAATGTGTCCTATGTATTATGTCCTATATATGAAGTAAACCTAATGCCAATGGTAATGATTTAAATGTATACTGCACACTGAGAACTTAATACATACATATGTATATATTTTGTAATATTTATAAAACGAAAATTATGATTATCGTTGGCTGAAAATGTCCTTGTCTTCCAATCAAATACTTGTCGGAAAATTTACTTGATAGCAGCTCTAAATGAAATAAACTAAATAAAAATACAATTTTTCTTAAAAATACTCGTATGTACATCGTACAGAAAATCATAAGGTACAATTGTTCTGTAGTCCATATCTGAGAGCTGAGCTCCAAAAAAGATTCCAATTGTAGATATGGTAGGTACATAAGATCTGTATTTTGATTATGCATCAAAGAATATCCAAAGATAAAATGTCAAAAGACTATTTTAATATTTCTGAAAACCCTGGGGAGCTGGTCTTGCCAGATTATCTTGAAGAGTTCCATTTCGTTTAGTGAAAGTGAACTTCTGCAATATGTTTTAAAAATATATCTACGATTTGAAGCTGTAATATGCAATATATGTAATAGTTTAATTTCCAAAGTTTTTTTGTGCCATAAAAGAGCAACAGCCGTTGCCGCCCCCTTCTGCTATTAAGCGGCGCACAGCGCCTCTGGCGCTCTTACTGTTAGCGGCCATCTTTGAAAAAGTCTCTGCCGTCAATACACGCACATACACATGTCTCAAGCTCTCATGCACGCACACATATGCCTCGAAACCTCGCACACGCACACAAAAGGGATTTTTTATTTAAACAAAAAGGACATCAGGCTCTGGATTTGCTCAAACAGTTTCACAAAACATAATTCTTCCAGTAGTTTCGATTTGACTTGGGCCAATTTTGAATCCTCCGCAAAAAAACCTTACCAAAAGAACTGTGTCGCCAATTGTTGTATGAATGAAATTTTGTTTTGTTCATCATTTTTGGTAAACGTTTTTGAATTTCGTTTAGAATTCATTTTGTATAATTTTGATATTTTGTGGAACTTTTTTTGAACGTATTTGTTAAACAAATAAAACGGAAACAGAAAGGCGTGTTGTATTTTCATAAATTTGTCTGCTTTGCTTTTCTATTTATTCTGTCGGCGTTTTGCACTTTTTTTGCTCTCCACGCTGTCGCTCTCTCTCCTCATCCATTTCTCTCTCTTTGGGAGTTTTTTACACTTTAAAATTTCAAATGCGCAAAATCCAAAAAATGTTTTGCCTGAAACACGTGCTTTATAAATTTGATGCAGCATATTTGTATTTGTATTTGAATTTGCCGCGCACTTTTTGAACTTGGGATTTTCTTGGGTCACAACAATTATATTTTAAAGACATTTTTCTTAGCTTTCGGGGTACCGGAGCAGTTGCTCATCCGGCCACGCACTTTCCACGACTAACTCCCCAGCCGAATGCGTCGAAAAGAATTTTTTTAATTTCGTAGCGGCTGCTGTGAAAAAGTTCGGAGCGATCGCTCTCGCCTCTTTTTTTTTAGAGTTTTACAAAGGGGTGAAACGTAATTTGCTTTATAAAATGGGAATAGGCTGGGAGGACGAAGCAAAGGAAGCAATGAACATCATCCCCTTGGATGGCAGTTGGAACCCTTAAAAAACGGGTTGCCCTGGCCCTCTGCCTATTGTGTGGTAGACTCTGTTTGCCTGTGTGTGTGTGTGTGCCTGCAAATTGTTCAAATACAATCTCACATTATCATCATCCAAATTATCATCATTATGATCTCCGTTTGCGTCATCATGAGGTTGTCCTAGCACAATAATCCCAGACATCAGAACTCTGATTTCTGATCCGCACCACTCTCTCTCTCTCTGTCCTTCTCATTATATGGCCATCTCTTTTCTTCTTTTGTTTCTTGTATTTTTTATAAATCTTCATTTGGCGCGCTTTTTTGTATGTTCCCTTGATTCCTTGGCGTTTCCTTGCCCTTCCCTTTCCGATGTTTTCCTTTTGAAAGGACATTTGGCGGCTTTATGGTCTGGATTCTCTTCTGTTTACTGCTTTGGCTGTCTGTCAGCTATACATTTTTTGCAGCCTCCTCATTCATTTGCATTTATTTATTGAAATTATTTGTAAAACATTTAATTGAACGTATGGATTAAAAATAGCGACGATTTGGAAGTACAAATTATAGAGATAATTTGTGAAATATGATACATCCTTAAATACAAAAAATACGAGAATGTGTATCATTTTAATGGGATATATGTACACATGAATATCGGAAACCATTTGAAAATAATTATGGCACGTAAATTCAACTGATGCTTTCATCAATAAGTACTATCATGATGATCTTATGAAGTTAAAAAAGCATCTTAAATTGTTTATTAACTTCCACGTTCTTTTGTTTTACATACAAAATATTCAGAAATAATTCAATGGTTTTACTTAAGTTAACTTAACTTAACCCAGAGTTAAAATAACAAAATAGATACAGAATTCAATGATGTCACTTCTCTTAAGCATACCACAATCCAATATCCAGGGAATATCCTCCGTTTATGTGTCAACAAAATGTGTTTATAATAATTTCACAAATTTCTGCAATGATCCCCATGAGCGCAAATAATCTTGAACGATGATGCAGCAACATATCGTTGCCTGATCTTTGCTCTCGAAGGTGAATGAACTGTAAGGAATATGGGAAAACTGTCAGGGGCCAGGTAAAAAACGGATATTCCTCCCCTCTGCAAAACGCCTTGTTAGAACGAAAAAACGAAGATTCTTTTTAGAGGATTTTGTCCCTTCTTTTGTCAACCACCTCACCTCCAAAAAGGCAAGCTAGGTAAGGTAGGGAGACGCTGAGAAATTAACGCAAGATGCGCAACTAATTTGAGACTTTGAAGAGCAACCCCTAATTTGCATGGGGTCCTCAAGAATCTAACCATAGCCATGCATACATATATATCATCTATCATCTGCTCCATATACAGACGCTCGCTCTCGATCCCTCACACACACACACACACACACACCTAATCAAGCAATTTTTCTATCTATGAGAGGAGAGTGTATTAAGTTCAGATTCCGTTTTTCCGATCATTGCACAATCACGCTCCTCATCATCTAGCCTTTTTGCACATTGAACCCAAACCCGAAATGTTCTCTTCTTTCTTTCACATTTTGTAGTTTTTTGCTTTGCTTTTTTAATTACAAACAAGGGTAGGCATAAAAAGGGAGTTTTTTGGGCAAAAATAGAAAATATTTGCACGGATATCCCAGCAATTACTTACGGTTTTTTGAACAGTTCCCCTATCCCTCTGTCTCTTTGTCACTCTGAAAAAAAGGGGATGGTAAGGGGTTCTGTGGAAGCGAGCTCAAGCCCTCTTTTGGTGACTAAACTTTCCACGGTCTCCGTAATTTTAGAAAGCTAATTTCCAGTCCTGCCCGCATAAAAGTTAAACTCTGCAACCAATCAACACCTACACACCGCCGCTCCGAGTCGGTTCTTGAGTGGATTCCCATCAAGTGGCGATCGACTGGCAGGCAACACAACAACGGGAATCGAGATCGGAAAACCGTAAAACCCCGAAGCAGCTGCGCGAAAAAAATCATTCAACCCGCTGCAAAAAAAACCAGGCAGAACATAACAAACAGCCTAAAAAATAAAGGGGGAAATTCAATGCCGTGAAAAGGGTAGACGTAGACGTAGACGGGGAGGAGAGAGGTCGTCAGATTGAATGAATGCGACTGAAACGCGCTACGAGACAGAGAGAGCCAAAGTCGGCAGAGTTCTGGGTTCGTTATCCTTGCTCAACATCGTCAAGGGGGAACACAATGCTGCTCCTGCTGCATCATCATCGCAAGCATCATCATCATCATCTGACAGCCAGCCCGGCGCGCAACTGCAGCGTCAGGATACTAGTTATAGGGTTGGGATTTGGGGTTTACGCGGAGTTCCTTTAAAAAAATTTAATACAACGAACAAAACAAACTGCAATGGGTGTTAACGGCTGCTGCGGCTGCGCTGATCCTGTTGCCCAGCCTGCTGATGCCATCATGATGCTGACGATGATGACTCTGCAGTAGTTTGATCTTGTTGAAAATCAAAATAATGAAACCAACTTCCGTTCTTTTTTCTCTGTGAAATTTGCTTCCGTTTTGTTTTCTCTTTATGAAATTTAATACGGTCTCTTAACGTAATTTTCATATAGGAAAACCCGTTTCAGATGTTAATTACCAGTTGGGTATCCATTTGATTACCCAGATCAGTAGCCTTTAATTGATTTAAAATTACTTGATGGATATTCTGAAAATTGCACGTTCCCCTCCACTGATATTCATGCGTATTCGGGTTTGAATAACAATTTGTATAATAAAATTAAAGCGGTTTATATTTATTATTATATGATATTTTCTTTCCACAAAAGGTTCTTGATTCTGTCCATGAATAAACGTTTATCTCTATCCGGAAGATTTACCATTTCTCGTAGATATAGATAGAAAACTATTGCAGCTATAGATCCTGTCATATCCCAGATGCTTTTTGTATATGTAGATATTATCGGTGGACTGATTTCGTACATACATAAGAAAGCCTCAAATCTCCTAGCTTTTTAACTTTAATATGTACATGCATACATACATACATATGTATGTCTACATATGTATAAATATTGGGGAGCTTGAAGCTAGTTGTGTCGAGTCGGAACCTGAATTGAATTAACATTTAATTGTTAGTGGATTGTTGCATTTAGTAAGCGAAAACAAAAATGTTCCCAACTATTATTTTTTGCGTTTCGTTAGCATTTAAAACCTTGAAAATCAAAATAAAAATTTGGTTAACTGAAACCCCAACGTTTTTTTATATATTCAAATAAGTTACACCAACCTTACTTTACGCATGTAGTTTTATTTTATTTATTTATTATTTTGCATTGAATTAAAATAAAATTATGTTTCGGTCGCGAACTTACGATTAGAACATATTTAAGAAGCAAAATTGAAAATAACCGTTAATTCAACTTTTTTCAGTCCCTTCGCATTTTTCTCTGCTTAATGTATTGCAACAAAGGGATTTGGTAGAAAAAGTGAGAGCATACTTTTAAATAAAATAAAAATGCCTTTAAAAGTAGCGACAAGTGAAAATATCACATTTCTTCAGTTTTCAGGCGAAATTTCATTATGAAAACAACTGAGACATGCTATGGAACTCTTGTACATATTATGCAGGACATTTCTGTATAAGTATACACAACAAAATACGATGATTATAAACATTTCTTGGTTAGTTGCAAACCGAAATGTGCAAACAGTTTTTTTTTTTTTTTTGGTGAGCTAGAAATTCAAATTAGCGCTCGCTGCTTGGATCAGTCTGGCAGCATTACTTAGATTGTAGTTATTTTCTTAGCTGGCAGGGGCGCCGTTTTTAAATAAAAAAGAAGAAGAAGAAAGACGGCAGGGCGCCTCTAGCGGAATTGAATGAAGGCATGAAGGAAAAGTAATTGTAATATCAATATTAATATTAATTGTAATATTAATATTTGATTACAATTACTTTTTGCATGTCGTCGTAGTTGCTGAAACTACTAACTTGTCGAGAGTCCGTTGCTGGCGCTGCCATCTCGTCTAGATGTTGTTGCTGGCGTTGCCAGAGAGCATGACATTCGTATAAAAACGTTAAAGCCTAGTACTGAGACGAGCTAAATTCTCCGTCGACCGAAATCAGGGATGATATTCGTATGAAACCGATAAGAAATCATCCCTGTTTTTCGGTCGACCGAAAATTTCGCAGAAGGCGTTTCGCAGATCGGTACTCAGTTCCGAAGAAATTCTATTCGATACATACTAGAAAAGCAACCGATGGTATTTTCCCATCTCGATCGGAAATGTGAAATATTTCCATTTACGTCGTCCAAATGACACACATACACGCACACACACACTCTAGAAATGGAAAGCCAGTTACAAAAGGGAAATAATGAAGACAAATGTAATCTAATTAGGGCAGTCCAATGATGAATACAGATTGTGTGGATATTATTATTTATTAATTTTATAACCGGTACTCAATTTAATCAATCCAAAGGAAATAAAAACAATGTTGATTGCATATCTGTCCTGCAGGATCGGATCTATACAATATTGCAGTGTGCATTATCGTCCTCCAGCTCCACAGCGCCCACAAATAAGACATTTCTGCTTGCTTTAATACAACATTTGAAATTTCAACAGATTTCTGTTTGTAAACAAACACAAAACAGTGTAACCGTAGAGCATGCAGTTTGCCCACTTTGGTCACTCTAGGCACCGAGCGGAATATACAGCACTTTCGGTCGACCGAAAATTTAGCGCGTCTCAGTACTAGGCTTAAGACCGGTACTCAGTTTGAAAAAACGACAAGTCGCTAGATACTAGAACAGCAGCCGATGGTATTTTACCATCTCTATCTTTTGTCGTCCAAAGGAACACACATACACCCACATAAAAAATGAAGGGTAAAGAGTGCAAACCAGATACAAAAGTGCAATAATAAAGACAAATTAAGTCCAATTAAGGCATCAATGAATACAGATTGTATGGATATTATTATTTATTAATTTTACTCATTTTAATCATTTTAAGTTCCACAGGATCGGATTTGTCCAATATTGCGGTGTGCATTGTCATCCCCCCCCTCTCCATTTGGGAACGATTCCGAAAATGAAGATACAGAAGAGTTCGCATTGAACGGTCATATGTCGCCAAAATTTGACCGATCAGCCTCGTCACGTGTCTCAACGGTTGGATCAATTAATTGGATAAAAAAAACACTTACGGAATTAGCTAGTTAGTCGACTCCCGTTATAAGAAAAATTTAAAAAAAGGAACATTAACATTAACAACCATTAACAAAAAAAGATCGTAATGGAATCATAAATCAGATTTTGCGACTTTTATGTCTAAAAATAACTATCATTTTGCTGAAAAAGATTACACAGGACACTCTAAGCGACTGGCTAGTCCAAAACCATCAACCGAAATTTAACGGACGCATTTTATGCAGGAGATACTACGCCAAATCAAAAAATAATAGTTCCATGTTTAGAGGAAACCGATCGGATACTGGAACGGCAAAGACATCCACGCCAATTTCAATCAATCAATCAAATCATCAATTTACTGTGCAGCAGCAACTTATGAATGCAGCAGCTGCGTGTCTTCCGATTGCAGTCGGTGCAGTTAAATGCTCATTTAGAAGAGGGCGCCCCGGGCGTCATAACTCCTAACTCCGGCCCTGTTTGCAAGTGCCAGAGAGCCCCTCAGCCTGAGTTTTCATCAAATTCATTAATATTTCGTCGCACAAGAGCTATATCTTTATCAAACCCAAGAACACTTTTTATCACATAGGTCTTACTAAATAAGATTACGATTCGCTTAAAAGATGCTTCTTAGGAACTTGCATCATCTAGCAAACAAATTGTCAACTATTTGTCATAAGGCAGTAAAACACCCACAACACCACATACATAGCAGTCCGGTGACGTCACATTTCGTGTTTTATGAATGAGTTTTCGTCATACCGGTTACCGGTGGGTGTTAAAAGGGAGAGCTTTCGAGAGGTTTAAGGTCAATGCGAAAGTTGTAAAAGAGGAGGAAGGTCAGGTCATGACACGTTGTTACTGCACACACACACACACACACCCTGGCACTCAACGCCCAAACACACACAAACACACATTCCATTCTCTCATTTTATTCGATGACGAAACACACACCGTCCGTGTTTGCACTCTGAGCACTATCATGCTCTCACGCTTCTACCTCTCTATCTAACTCTCCTCTCTCAGCCAGCCGACATTTTATCAGGTATTTTCTTTTGTCCAGGGCTTAATATTGTATATATAGAGAGACAGAGAGGCGAGAGAGAATCGTGAAAGAAAATCGGCTGCGGTTTTGGTGGCAATCGCAAAGCAAATTATTCGTCGAACGCTGAACGCTGAACAACTTCGTCGACTATTAACTTAGTCGTCTAGCCAGTCGCCTGGGCGCTAGTCGAAGAAAGTGAAAATTATGAAATAAATTTCAGCGCGAGTGCTATATAAAAAAGACGAAAGAATTTCGTAAGATTATCTCGAGAACCGAAAGATATACATATACCATAATTACCAGCCATGGCAACCGAGACTACCAAAATGGTGAGTTGATTCGATTTTGAAGTCCATGTTAATTATAAGTGATTATAAAGGTGATTAGCATTTCCTGTTGAATTCTATTCAATTTCGAGAACGTGGCAATATTGTTTTGGTTTTCTGTTTTACCTGCTTGACCTTGAACCTGGGCTAAGTTCGGGCCTAGCCCCTAGGGACAAGCCCCTCGGACTTTTAGCGGCTTTTTTTCGTAATGAACTGAACTGTTGGTTTGTGGTCCGATAGAAATCGGGGTTGGCTGGACAAAGCGCGTGGCGGTTGGGTTAGGTAATAGGTTGTTATATAAACACACACACACACACACACACACATATGGACTGGAAGTCGTCGTTGATGGTGTTTTGAGGCTGTTTGCCAAGCTAGGCTTTGGAGACTTGCTAGATCTAAGAACTAAGTTAGATCACGGAATCTGTTATGATCATTTTTATTGATTCCCAATCATTTCACTATATCAGTTAGTACTTAATCAATCTATCAAGTGTCGCCATGTTGTTTGTCCACCCACTTAACAACCCATGACTATATTTCATTGATATACATATGTAAGCCCAATGTGTGCATACACATATAGATATTATCTAACGAAAAAGATAGACAAAATCTTGACAAATGACGCTACTTTCTCTGCAATCTCTCCCCCTTTCTCTACTGCAGTGGGGGAGCGGCTGTCAAGACATCTTGGCGTCTTTCGCGTGTCTGGAAAACCACCTGACTACCTGACGACACCAAAAGATAACAATATGTACAAAATTATTCACAGTCAGGCCGCGAAATAATTAGCAGTGTTTCTCAAGGCGGATTAAATTGCTTTACTTTTTGCGAGCCCAATAAAAATTTTTATGTAAGAACGAATTAGAACACGTGCGATAACGTAATGTTGGGGATTTTTAAGCAGAAGATAGGGATATAAACGGAATTTCGTTTAAGGAATCAATAACTATAAAAGTAGGATAAGGAAAAGTTTTAAAAAAATTCCTACGAAATATTTCACCATTCCTTACAATCTGAATTTCATTTCGATTTCATTCTATAAATAATTGTGGTCTGATCTTTTTCTTTATCTGCCTTCTACCTTTATCTCGTTCTGATATCATTTGTAAACAATGTTTTATTGAATTGAGGAAAATCAAATTAATTGGACAATTTTTATGCGTTCGATCGATGGATTCGGTTAGGCACAAAATATATCAACTTGATGGATGTTCCAGTACTAATAGAAACATTAGAATGCCTGTGTCCAAAGTTTTTTCAATTACTACATAGTTCAAAATCCAGAAATGTCCTACAGTAGTCGGAAGAAAAATGTTTGCATTAGAATTCAAAGTACATGTAGAGATATTTTTAGAAACCACTTTTGCTTTTGCCTTTTGTTTATACGTATTTTGGCTTTTTATCTCCATGTTACCTTGAACAGAATACGATGTTTTTTTGTGTCTGACCCGCCCCCACACGTGACATGGACTGACGCAAAGACAAACAATTGAAGACGTAGATACTGAAAATATATAGAAAGATTTTCGAAAATAATAAGTACGAAATTTTCGGTTGAACTTTGCATTGAAATAAATCTGTTGATTACCTAATGGGACAAATCAAAACAAAGTTAACTTAATATCTCATTCTTAAATATGTTTATATTAATTGTTTAATGTGGGTCAACGGAACTTCTGTCTTGATTTTAACCTGGTTTCGTTTGCGAAACAAACCAGTTGCAAATAAATAAAAGCTTAAACTGGTTTTCGGTTAAGCTCATGAGTTACCTACGAGAGAGAGATAGAGAGAGTGTGTTTTCAGATCTTTATAAACGTCATCTTCAATTTGTACGCTCCTGCCATTAATTGTCAAGCAATCAAAGGCTTATTTGGAGACAGAAATGACAGGAACTGGTTTGCGAACTCCTCTCAACTCCTTAACTACGGATGGATAAGACGTAATTGTTCTGTATTTTTAATAAAATCACATTAGCACGAGTACTACTGTACTAGGAGTATACATACATATGAATGTATATGTATACATATGTAGATAGCCAACTAATAGATAATAATATCTAGGCATTGCATTTAAGTACGCTGTTAGTGTAGAGCAAATACTCTAACTAATGAACAACTGTGTAAACTTTTTGAGATTATTCCAAGCCAAACATGAATTAACAGCTTTTAGATTTCATACATACAGCGTCATCCATATATTTACATATATGTATGTAAATACATTCATACATTTCGGGACCTTAAGGATTTAATTATAAATAATTAATTATATGTACAGCAACAATTCTTTCTGTTCAGCTATATACGTACATACAAATATATCTATAAATATTTCTACGGAATTTCATTATCGAAGTCTCTTTCAATTACCATTCAATTTAATAAAAATATCTCACTTGGTATATTTCCTATAAAAACATGGTTATATGATTGTGTGGCTTATTTACTCAACAAGATCAAAGAAAGTGATCTCTTACGCTGTCACTGCCGCTAGCCTTTGATGCAATTATCTCCTTCGTGGCGAAATTCAATACGAACATACAGACATATGCAAATATGTACAAAATACATACATACATTTGTATGTATTTAAAACAGATCAAATTGGGGGTATTTTCTTAATGTAGCATTTGGACTGCGTACATTCTATCACGTATCGTATCTCCATCGACTTTCATTGTATTAAATAAATAGTTGATTCGTGAGCAAATCGTCCTTGTTCTCAATTGACTTGATCTCATAAAAAATGTATGTATGGTCATTTTCCATTTGACTTTGAAAATTGTTTGCGTATTGATTTTTTTAGACTTGTGTGCTGGTTATAGGAAGTTAGAGGTCTTGTCAGTATTGATTTAAGGCAATTATTAATAAATTGTTGTTGCATGGTTAAGATATACATTCATGTATACATACATATGTCTATTGTAATATCTACGTACATACATACATATATACGTATGTACATAAGTCATGTGACTACCTCAAACTCAACCAAACTATTTCACCATGCCCAAAGCCATTTATTATCAGTATACGGAGAAAAACCCCTCAAAGTGAAACATGTCAAAATCAGTTGACAGAACATTAACACAATGCATGAATACAAGGGCGTACCCAGGGGTGAAAAGGGGGTACGAATAAATAGAGAAAAAACTACATCAAATCGTATGTACATACATACATACATATGTACATATACATATGTAAATCTGTAAGACCCATAGACGGATCATATTTTAGTGAAATTTAAAGTTATAGTTCCATAGAATTTAGCCGATTGGCTAAATTAAGCTTACGAAAATTCGACAGAGAAGAGTTCCACTTAGAGATCGAATGCATCTGTACTTTATGTAAGAGCGGAAAAAACCGGTTTGAGATTGGATGCATTCTGGACCGGCTACTTACAATACTACGCGTACAGAAAGCAACCTGTTGGCGACTTTCACCCCGTGAGGGGGAGTGGCATTGAGAAAGTCGACTTGCTCGGTGCACTTTGAACAAGTTCACCAGAAGAGACGAGACGAGATTGGGCCTGGTCTGGTGGTATCGTGTCCACTTGGCTGGGTGCTACTGCTGTCACATACACTTCCTGTCCCGCAACAAGTGCTCACTCGAGCAGCGTTTTTTTGTGTCGCATCAATATCAATTAGCTCTTCGCTGCAATGCAGTCTGACTGCATTTTCTCTCTAATGCAGGTAGCACATGCAACGTTTCTCCTACTCTCTCCCTTGCATATGTACATATGTATGTGTATGTGTCTGCTCTCACGATTTTTGCCATGCTTGTTATACCCGTACTCAAAAAGAGTTAAGGGGTATACTGTATTTGTGGTAAAAGTCGATGTGTGTAACACAGAGAAGGAAAATTTTCCGACCCCATAAAGTATATATATTCTTGATCAGCATCAATAGCCGAGTCTCTGTCTGTCTGTCTGTCTGTCCGTCTGTCCGTCTTGATGAGCGCCTCGTTCTCAGAGACTATAGAAGCTAGAGCAACGAAATTTTTTTCCAGACTCATGTGATATCACACTGTTACAAGTGTATTTCAAAATTTCGCCCCGCCCCCTTCCGCCTTCACAAAGGACGAAAATCTGTGGCATCCACAATTTTGAAGATACGAAAAAACTAAAAACGCAGTATCGTAGAGAATGACCATATCTATCAGATTGCCGAATCTGAACCAGATCGGATCATTATTATAGCCAGAATAAAGAAATTAATTTTCAGTTGCTTCCCCACCTCCTCTGGCGCTGCTGACGCTATTCATTCTCTGTCTCGCTCGCACACACTCTGCCCTGTGCAATGCGCGAGCAACCCCTAGCGGAGGAGATGTAGAATCTAAATGGTAGATGTAGAATATTTGTTCTAGATGTATTATCTACATTTTACATGTAGATGTAGTTAACAAATGTAGCAAAAAATTTAAAATGTAAAATTTAAAATTTTTTTTTAAATTTCAATCATAAGCTCATAAATTTATATACTGACTGAGTACGGGTATAAAAGTAGAGTCGCGTCCAGAAGCGACTCACACGTTCCTTCTCGTTTTCCTCTTGCTTCTTGTCTGTTTCACATTTTGTTTTGATTTTTATACCCGTACTCAAAAGAGTTAAGGGGTATACTGTATTTGGCGTAAAAGTGGATGTGTGTAACGCAGAGAAGGAAAATTTTCCGACCCCATAAAGTATATATATTCTTGATCAGTATCAATAGCCGAGTCGATAGAGCCATGTCTGTCTGTCCGTCCGTCTGGCCGTCTGTCCGTCTGTCCGTCTTGTTTGACGCCTCGTTCTCAGAGACTATAAAAGCTAGAGTAACCAAATTTTGTTTCCAGACTCATGTGATATCACACTGAATCAAGTTTCTTTCCAAATTGTGCCACGCCCTCCTCCGCCTTCACAAAGGACGAAAATCTGTGGCAGCCACAATTTTGAAGATACGATAAAAATAAAACGCAGTATCGTAAGGAATGACCATATCTACCAGATTGCCAAATCTGGTACAGATCGGATCATTATTATGGCCAAAATGAAGAAATTAATTTTCAGTTGCTTCCCCCACCTCCTCTGGCGTTGCTGACGATATTCATTCTCTTCTCCCTCGCACACACTCTGCCCTGTGCAATGCGCGAGCAACCCTAGCGGAGGAGATGTAGAATTTAAATGGTAGATGTAGAATATCTGTTCTACATGTATAATCTACATTTAAGATGTAGATGTAGTTAATTTTAATTTTAATCATAAGCTCACAAATTTATATACTGACTGAGTACGGGTATAAAAGTAGAGTCGCGTCCAGAAGCGACTCACACGTTCCTTCCCGTTTTTCTTCTGCATGCTGTTTGCTTACTGAAAGTGATGAGCACGTGAACCAAAGTAGTTGCAGGATTTAATATTATTTTCTTTATTTCTACAATCTTCTAGTCCTCTAGACACAGTCGCTCTGCTTAAACTACAATTCCTAAATAGAAGAATTGATTTCCTCTAGCAAAGCAAATAATTGTAAGCATAGCAATATAAAATTATCCACATGGCAGTAAATGCTGTACTCACGCTGCCATCACTATTGCTCTCGCGCGCTCTCTCGACTTGCTGGCAGTGCTGCCAGAATTTCAGAGTCATTACAAGCCTAGGTTCGAAATATTATGCAAAAAAGGCTAAAACCGAACAAAAAAAAAACCAATATAAACGCCACAGAACTATTGTGGTTGTAGTGTTTTTATTTAAAAAAAGAACGATATATTAGGAAATCATGAACTTCAACATCCTCTTTCCGTTGATGATTGCATTTTTCACATTTGAAAGTTCCATGTAAATATTATAATTGTGCCAGAATTTGCCATTATTGCGCAACCAAACATAATGAATGCACTTAAAGAGGTTTCTAAGTGTACTTAAATAAAAAATATTAACAATTTTATAAGGAATATCCTCCTTAAAAACTGCTAGATGTTGCCTGAAATAAGCTTAAGTGACAGCACTGGTGACACACCCACACAAACTTAACTTGGGGAGAGAATATTAGCTTCTTCTCTCTCTCTGCTGCTCTCGCTCTCTTCCACGAAACATATATATTCTTGATCAACATGATATCTGAGTCAAACCTTAATGAAATTTGTATCGGTGATAAAGTGGGTTTTTTTTAATTAAAAAAAATGTTTAGATATTGGGAGCTACATATTAGAGCCCTGCATGAACGGGCAAATGAATCGATTCGCAGTGATTCGGGATTCGCTTCGTCCGATCCAATTGAATCAGCGATTCGGCTTTCTCAGTGATTCGAATCATTTGCCCAAAATGGACCGAACGGATCACGATTCATAATTTTGTACTGTGAGATCCGAGCAGTTCAGTTTTTTCTCTCTTTTACTCTCCATTTGATTTTCAGGTAGAGAGAACGAGAAAGCAATACACAAATTTGTCGGTTTTTTTGCCTTGCTTTCGGGGTGGAAATCTGTAGTTGTGTGTGTGCCTTTCTGTGCCTGTGTGTGTACGTCAACAGTGCGTGCTACGCATACTTACGCATAAGATCTTGCCTTTGAGCAGGGCTCGCACACACACTCTGACATGTTTTTTTAGTGAGGCCTGCGGCAGAAACCGGTTTGTTGCTTTTACACTGCGACCGCAAGAGCCGAAGTCGCATTGCCGAAGCCACACCACACGAAGGGTCGCTGCCTTTCGGTACGTGTGCCGGCAGCGACGTGGAAGCGCCTGTTCCTTTGAGTAAGAAAACAACAATTTCGGTTACAAATACAGTCAAAAAATGCACAAGTATTTGGTTCTGTGCGTCCGCTTTTTTTCGTAATACTGTACATGTGCACGCATACAAAGGAAGATTCTTCGTAGTATGTTTTGAATCAGTTTTTGAATCATGCGACGAATCTTGCTGATATTGATTCGCAGTACTCTGATCCGGTTTTTTAGTGATTCGGGTGATTCGAATCGGACTGAAGGGGTGATTCGTAATGATCGAACGCATTGAAGGGGCATGAGTATACTGTGATTTTTTGAATCATGTGGATTCGTGCAGGGCTCTACTACATATGTACATACAATACACATATGTTTTAACATAATTCACAAAAATTGTGTCCAAGTCGGACGACTATATCATAGCTCTCATAGAAACTATCGGTCAAAAACAAGTTGTTGCGAGAGAAGAGAGAGAGAGAGACAAACGCCGCGCACCAACACATTTAAATGCTGGCGTCCGAGTCGGCGGCAAAGTCGGGCACATTCATTTCAAAAAAATCATTCAAATCGGTCGAATCGGTCGAATACTGCTGCGCTGCTGTTATAAAGTAAAGTAAATTTTAATATTAAGAATATTTATTCTGTGTATAACTTTATCAGATCGGACACACTTTGAAAGAACATTTGCCATGTGCGTTGTGAGTGCTGGTGTTGCGCCTGTATATAAGGCGATAAAAATACCGCGCTGCTATTGTGTTTATTTTAAATTTTTGGTTAGGAAGTGAACTCGTGTCGTTTGCATTTTCTTGCAGTGTGAAGTGTGAAGGTCTGTAGAATAGACCCCAAAAGAACCCATAACAAAGGCAGCGAATCCTAGAATGTATTTACCTTCCTTACTTATGTACATATGTATGTACATACATATCTGCTTTGCTTCAACAGCAATTTCTTTGTTCAAGCGGTGTTCTCTTCTCTTATATTTTGATGTTTTCTTTTCTGTTCTGCTCTGCTTGTCTTCTTCCATGCCCTCTCTTCCACCAGTGCACCATTTATAGAAATGCACCTGAAGATGCAGTATCGGCATGTATGTACATTATGTACATCCGAGTAGTACATGCATCCATATGTGTATAGATACTATGGAACCAGGCAGCTGCATAGGCACTTCCTAGTCTGGCTTTTCGTAATTAACGTTCTCCATAATATTGTTTACTTTCGTTTACTGCCTGAATTTGTTGAGAATTTATACAGTTCCGTGGGTGTCCTATCACTCTTGTCGCGGGACCTGTGTGGGAAGTGCGCAGAATAGCTAGAAAAGAAAGAATTACTGCAATTCTTTGGGCTATTTATGTGGATAGATTCGACTAATTTAAGTAAATATTTCAATTCAGTACGTTTCACAATTAAATCCGAGAATCATGATCACTTAATTCCAATCCAACAATATACTATTATGTATTTTAATTTTGGATTTCCAAGTAATCATGCTATTGTATAATGGATCATGATTCATGGTCATCTCACTTCTTATCAACGGAAAACAGACCACGCATCCCTATTATGACTGGAAATATCTATGTACATATGTACATACATATATTCGGAAGTCGTTGTCGGGCTGACACTGATATTAAAACCGATCAGGTGATACCCGAAATATAAACCATTTAAATAGGTTTCCTTTATATGTGTGCTGCATTTTTAATACCGCTCAACAGTCATTGAACCTCAGAAACTCAAGCAGCTGTTGGGTCTGTGGGGAGAGGACCGAACCTACAGCGAAATTGCCCCAATATTTATTTTCCCAGGCCTGCAGCTGGCTGTCATTATGTAATTATTATTTTTGATTTGTTTACAGTCCCATTTCTCCATGCGAATTAGTATAATAATCAAGGTTTTCTTATCAGAGATCAAGACGGGCTTTCCTTAACTGCAATATCAAGGGCACACACACGTGATTAGGAAATGGATGTGTCCAAGCTGAAAGTAGATAGATATATAGCCATACATATAGTAGATAAATGCATAATAAATATAAATACACACATAGTTCTGGGTTAAACCTGTTAGGCACGTTTCCCTGTACTTCACCCAACACAGTTTTCAACGTGAAATATCTAAATCTACAATTTTGTTTAACAGTTGACAGTAATCAACCTCAACCCAAAAAGCTTCATAGATACAAAAGCACTGAATACAAATTTGCGAAAATCACAGTATACAAATTCTATTTATTTTTTTAACTTATGACTTTACTTTACATTTCATACAACTTATTACAATCCATTTCTTAAATTAATATTCCTAAATGAGGCATCAAGCCAAATCATTATTAACTCAAATATTTGTCGGAGAAATTAGCACCTTTTTTATTGAGCCTGGAAGATAACGTGATTTTTTCTGTTTATTCATTCACACCTAATGAGCAGCGTAATCAAAAACCCCACTAACACATCGTATATGCTTTATAGTATATTCTGATATAACGATATCAGTTACTTGTTGTTTTTTTTGTGTGTCCATTGAACGTACAATACCAAAATAATATACATGTATTATGAGATAAGTTTTTTTAAATTTTATTTCAATTTAAATGATAGATAATTTTTTTTGGTTTACGGATTGTAACGTGATATAGCAGTTATATTGATTAATCATAGGGTTTTTTATCTACCATTTCAATGATTTTTACTCTTTTTGATATGGGTTTGATGCAGCCGACGGATTGACTTTAAAGTTTAAACCAACTGTAAATTCAATTATGGTTGAGTAAGGCATGCATTGCACATAAACTTTCCAGAATTTCCCTTCACTTTGTGTCATTGTGTACTTAGATTTCCCACCTGTTTCTATGACTAAGGCTTATATAGCTTCCTAGCACCCCTTTAAAAATGTGTAGCGACGCCTTTGTTTAAAAAAAATCTCCAACCCCAGCCGTTAATTATGCAAATTTTTCTATAGTTTTTTGTTTAGCTGACAATGTCAATGTCAAGTTCAAATTTCTATAGCCAAACAAATGAAATATTAATTGATATAACAATTATTGCAACTAACACATCGTATATGCTTTATAGTATATTCTGATATAACGATATCAGTTACTTGTTGTGTTTTTTGTGTGTCCATTGAACGTACAATACCAAAATAATATACATGTATTATGAGATAAGTTTTTTTTTGTTTTATTTCAATTTAAATGATAGATAATTTTTTTTTGGTTTACGGATTGTAACGTGATATAGCAGTTATATTGAATAATCATAGGGTTTTTTATCTACCATTTCAATGATTTTTACTCTTTTTGATATGGGTTTGATGCAGCCGACGGATTGTCTTTAAAGTTTAAACCAACTGTAAATTCAATTATTGGTTGAGTAAGGCATGCATTGCACATAAACTTTCCAGAATTTCCCTTCACTTTGTGTCATTGTGTACTTAGATTTCCCACCTGTTTCTATGACTAAGGCTTATATAGCTTCCAAGCACCCCTTTAAAAATGTGTAGCGACGCCTTTGTTTAAAAAAAATCTCCAACCCCAGCCGTTAATTATGCAAATTTTTCTATAGTTTTTTGTTTAGCTGACAATGTCAATGTCAAGTTCAAATTTCTATAGCCAAACAAATGAAATATTAATTGATATAACAATTATTGCAGTTCAGTTTGAACTACGTATACAATATCATCCCATATTCGGTATGTGTACAATGAAACCAGGGTTACTTGTAATTGATATTCCTTGCATTCGATCGGGAAGTGGAACCCCAATGAAGGTGAAAAAGTTGAATGAATTACTAGAGATTCATAAACTAAATAAATGTTTTTGAATTTCAGCTTTGTCAGTGCAATAAACTCGCAAATACTTTGAATACAATGAGTCAAATCTCTGTGCCACAGGCTCTTCCTATTGATAATGATTATTTTTACTGCTTTGTTCGGGGTGTTTCCGCTTTTCGATGTAACAAACCGCAAAATCTTTCTCAGGAGGCGATAAAAATAAGTTCTGAATAACTGATGAATGGATGCATTGAGCACGAGTGCTACTTAAAATGTAGTATAACAAACAATTCGAAAAGTATATCCCTCGCCAGCTCTGGCGGCTCTCTAGAGATAACCCCCAGCTTAACCTCCTCCGAGGCACACCTTTTGTTGCCAGGCGCCTTGGCCTGTGTGAATGAACCAAAAAAGAGGGAAAATACTCGAAAGAGACTGCAATTTCCATATCAAATTTATGCGAATGTCGTAAGGTGATCTGTCTGTGCACTCGAATTATTTTAATGGGGTGGTAATTGTCAAATTGTTCGTAGAGTACAGTCCTGCCCTCATTAAGCCATTCGATTGGTAGTCACTTGAGCACTTCTTAACTGGGTTTCCAGTTTAATTTTAGAATATGTTTTTGTACTTTGGATCACTACTTTAATCGGTTTGCCTAACAGCCAGCCTGTGCCTCTGATTAGGGGCTAAAGTACTCATCTCTGTCGAACAAATATACAATAGTCAAACACTTGAACTAGAAGCTCAAATTTCTTATCAGCATTATGAAATGTGTTACTCTACAGAAAATATATTACATTATTTGTGTTTTGTGTATAACTATTTTTGGAATAGAAACCTAACCTTTATGGTCTTTCAAAGTGCACTTTGTTTTGTTTTCGTTAATTTTTTATGACTTTGTTTACATGTATCTTTGTGAACTGCATTTTTGTTTTTCGCAAACTGGTTATCGGCAGGCAAAATTTATGGCAAAGTGATCAAAATTGAGAATAAAAATATATATAATATATAATATTTGTATTTTTAATTCCGATGTCGAAACGTTTTCGAATTGTGTATTTTAATGTCTGGCTTCAGTACTTAATATGGAAATATTAATATGAATAAGATTTCGTGACTTGTTTGTACAGCTTTGCCATTCTAACAGGACTTTACTGATTTAATTGAATTTACGAATAATTAAAAAGTGTAATATACAATGAAAGTACCCGCATTGTTGGATTTCATATTAAGCTCTCCATAAAATGAGGCTTACGTCAAGCAATCGTACAGTTCCCTTTATTGATCCGTTTTAAAAGGTATCCCTTATGCCATTATATTGTGTAAGCCGTGCTAATTATTCTCCTTTATTTATAATTTCTTTCGAAAGATAACCTGTTGGAGCATCTGAATATGGTAATTTTGTGTAATAAATTTGTCATTTAATTTCCGCATTTAAAGTTTCGAAATGCATTCAAGCAAAACTTGCAACCATCCTCTGAACACATATAGTATATCCAGTTTATTGATACGTTAATTTACGCAAATACGTGTTCAATTGAGGGTTAATAAATAACAATTTTTCACCCCAGCTGGAAACACTTACTCACCCGGAATGTACAATACAACCTCTCTATCTCCCGCCATGACCCATTATTTCAATTAACTGGTAAACACTAGTACATATAGTACATATACTTCTTCACTTGTCGAGAACGTCCCCTAAGACTTGTACTACATTATTCCCTATCAAAGTGCAGTCCTCTATCTCTGAATCTGTCGGCTGTGCGAGTACTCGAGTATGTTACCCTGGCCAAACAATGACAAAAGGCATTTGGAAAATTGTCTGTAAACGGTCCATTTATTTATTTACCAAGCTACAACAATAAGAAGAACCAGTGTCTTTGGGTGGTCCGAAGATAGTTCTGTTTTGGTTATCTGATTGTTTTGCCCATCAAGCCGTTCAATTAGCTTGCCAAGAAACCCCCTGTCATTCAAAATTAAGCGAGATATGTTGGTGTTTCTGGCCGGCTGCCGGCGGAAGTCTTGTTCTGGTCTGTTATTAGTTGATTCCCCTAAGTATCCATGTAAGCTGTAAGAAATTGTGGTCATACATAGCCATTATATATAATTGAGGTTTATTTGAATGTTATTAGACCTGTTGACGATTCAGGCATGAAGTATGAGTATATTTGGAATTTCTATTATTTCAATTGTACTTTTTAATAAAGTAATTACGTTTGTATTTCTGTGCTGTTGATTAATGGCTTACACTGGGGAATTCGCGAGAATCGTAAAATTCATTTGCATGCTATATTCTATATTCATTGAAATTTTGTTGCCTGTTTTCTAGAAAACCTTTAAGCCCGCACTCTGTTCTCAGTTCTATAACCTTATCTACCTATAAAACCAACATTCCCTTCTTCGGTTGTCTTTATGCTTGAAGCTCGTAGCTTGCAGAAAATTCCACTCCCCAACAATCCAACAATGTAAATATTTTTACTCAGATTAAATTGCAATGCAAACATGTAATACTATAAAGACATATGTACACTTTGTATGGATGTACCTATGTATAAATGCGTGTGTATATTGTAAATTTTGATTGATATTCAGGGCGCCTTCTGACGTAGATGACCAATTGTCAATTGATAGCAGTCTTACATATTGCTTGTTGGTATACAAACATTTACTATATACTAGTATGTTCTATATAATAGGCTCGACTTTATCAATTTATGCCTTCTATCTCGCATTTATTCACTTCTCCCCATCGGCATTGGTAATCAATCAGAGGCCCACACACACACATACAGGCCCGGCAACAGAAACAGCAACGAGCGAGCCCTCTCTATGAGATGATGGACTTTTCTAGTACCAAAATGGAATAGTTGAGTTTTTGGCAGGGGGCGTGGCTCGGTTCTAGTTACTGCCAGCGCGTGTTTGAATTTGTATTAATAATACTTTTAATTGGCTTGTGGAAATATTTCTCAATTAGAGGCTGACTTATGACTCGCAAGCCGAGGGAAATACTCGAAAGTACGTACAGGGTTGGGTTTCAATAAATATTGCACGAGCACTCACACTTCTCAGTGAGTGAGTGGTCTATAGTATATGTACATAGATCTTTAGCAATCGAAAGCTATGCCAATGCCCTAGAAGTGGATTCTACAGTGCGTTTCAGATGTTTAAGAGGATTGGAAGATCACACCATTTAGATATTCAGAAAAGTACATTTATCTAGTATTAGTTTTGGGTAAAGCTAAGCAGGCTTCTAAGTGTGCCACCCGCCTTATAGATGATTACAACGAAACGCACTGTATATCGCATGTTTACCCCAGCCTCTGACTTACCACTTACCACCCCCTCTAGACATAAACAATTGAAGCCGACTGTGCAAACACAATAAAAACTGATGATAGACTTTGATGATGTTGATATTGATGTCGGAGGCGGATATCTCTATTTCAAATTCTCCCCCTCGATCCCTCGATCCCCCGATCACGTGCTGAACAGAAAATGCAGTGTGAAATTAAATGCTAATGTTCGTCGCCCATTTACAAAAGCAGATCGATCTCGCGATCTACCCCTCCCTCGACACCGCGACCATTTCGCATGGATCACACGCGAACACGAACAACAATAGTAGCAGCAAATCCCACACCACCTGAAAAGCAGTATAAGCAATATACATATAAGCCAAATAAATAACAATCAAAGATAGATAAGCCTGGTAAACCGCTTCACAAAAGGCGGCAACTTGTTAAATAAACTAATTAATTAAATAAAGATTTTTTGTATATTTTTTTCTGTCGGTTGTATGTGATGTATTGCAGCTTCTCTTTATAGATGAGTAATTCGAATAGATTTAGATAGCGAGTGTGAGAATAAAGATATACATACATATGTATATCTCAATTAATATATTTAATAACTCAGGTTTGGCCCCCTTTGTTTTAATTCACCAAATCTATTTAATTTGTTGAGTTTCTAATATTTGAGCTGAATTTAATGCTTGGGATTATGATAAGTGATCATTAAAAATCGCTTTCGGAAAATTAATTATAATTTATTTAAATAGAAAACAAGGAGAATCTGGTTATTTTAAGATTAATAAAATAAAATTAATATTGGGTAATTGAATTAAAGAAAGGAAAAATCGAAAATGATTGGTGTACTACTATGATACATATATTTATGTACATAGATTTACTAAACAAATCAATATTTATCTTCTTTGAGAAGATTTTCTTTAAAAATCTTCATAATTCATCCGTCAGCATATATGTAGCATATCCCTTACTCAGTCCGTACAACCTCTTCAAATATTAACAAAAACATTTTCACTTTGTGTCGTCAAGTCAATAACCTCTTTAGAGGTTGCATGCAACACGCAACAGATCCATTTCAACAGCTCTTTGTGGCTCTATCAGCCCCTGCCCCTTGTCTCTTTTTCCCCCTCCGGCGAGGCACCTAAGTAATGTTTACATATTGTACGAGTTTTTTATGCTTACACCACTGACATTGACATTGGACATAGTCTGTTGGTTTCTTGTGTGTATATTCCGATCCAATCTATAATTAGTGGGTGCTTTCAGTTATATACATACATACATATGTATGTATGTATGTATGTATCTCATATACCATAGATACATCAATGTTAAAGGCAACCACAACACGTGTGTTGAGGGTGTATGCTGCGACTCTGTTATTATATTTGTCTGTGGCTTACAGGTGCTTGATTGATTGTAACTTTTATTTCCGATAAGCAGCTTCATAGGAATCATTGATTAGGACGTGCCTCCTCCCAACGCAACATAACATCTAGGTATCTAGGTATTTTGTATTCTATTTGGAGAACTTACTTACGCATTTATTACCTAACAATACTACCATACTATAATGGCAGGGGGTGGATACGCTCAGAGAGGAATAGAGGCCAACTGTCGTCATGAATATGCGCGTCTGAAAGTATTCCCTCCTATATTCATATACCTCAGACATTGACAAGCACAACTCAGGCATGCTCATTTCGTTTCATTCTATTTCATTTCCATAGTATTACTGCAAAATGTTTTTTTTTTTACGCCAAAAAGAAATTATATCACGCACCTGATTTCCATATGTTTCTTGATTTTTGTTATTTTTGTTGCTCTTTTTTTTGTGCTGTGTGGTGTGCTATGGTGTGGTGTGGTGTGTGCCCGATTCAAATGATTTTCAATTGGTTAGGTTTGGGTTTCAATATGTGGTATGCTGATGGATGGCATTTTAATGATACGTGAACGATGACAATCGATTGTTCGGGTTCGGAGTTCAGATTACTTTTGGGTGCGACATGGCAACAAGTGGCTTGGTTCTGTTTCATATGTAAATACTTAGTGCAAATACTTTAAGGGGCTCGCTCTTGAACATTCTTATTGATCTATTTGTCTTGTGTTCTATTTACTTACAGATCTTTTCACCAGCAGACATCAAAATGGAAGTGTAAGTATTGGGACTTGTACATATATAGTAATTGAACTGTTGTGATTGATTCATGAAAATATACCTCCTATTGCTCCAGAATGTAAATCCATTTATCCTTGCATACAAGAAAGCTGCACATTCAGAATCATAATCAATCAAAATAATAGATAGAGAGGCCCATAGAGTACTCTTGACGGCTGATGATATCCCTTAAATCTGTTTAAGTCAGCTCTAATTTATATGTTTTTTCGTATTCTAATCCACAGTGAAATCGGTGAACCACCACAGCCGCCAGTGAAATGTTCCAACTTCTTCAGCAATCACTGGAAGGGCCTTGTGGTCTTTCTGGTTCCTCTGCTTTGCCTGCCCATTATGCTGCTGAACAATACACCCGTAAGTTCATGTCACACATTGATTCGAAATGAAATGCAAGTCTGAAATTTGATGTTAAACTTTCAGGAATATCGCTGCATGTACCTGCTGTTGGTGATGGCCGTGTTTTGGGTGACGGAAGCCCTGCCACTCTATGTGACCTCAATGATACCCATTGTAGCGTTCCCTGTGATGGGAATTATGGTGAGACTACGTCACTTCGTAGCTATATAGAATCCCCGACTAAAATAGATGCGTGTTTCGTTTCCATATAGAGCTCGGATCAGACCTGCCGCTTGTACTTTAAAGACACGCTGGTCATGTTCATGGGTGGCATTATGGTGGCCCTGGCCGTCGAATACTGTAATCTGCACAAGCGGCTCGCTTTGAGAGTAATCCAGATCGTGGGCTGCAGTCCCCGAAGATTACACTTTGGCCTGATTATGGTTACGATGTTCCTGTCTATGTGGATCTCGAACGCCGCCTGCACGGCTATGATGTGTCCGATTATTCAGGCTGTGCTGGAGGAGCTGCAGGCCCAGGGCGTCTGCAAGATCAACCACGAACCCCAGTATCAAATGGTCGGCGGCAACAAGAAGAACAACGAGGATGAGTAAGTAGCCCAACAGAAAAGATCACTTTGATTGTTATACTAATTCCCGATTCCCACCAGGCCACCATATCCCACCAAGATCACTCTGTGCTACTATCTGGGCATTGCCTATGCCTCATCGCTGGGCGGCTGTGGCACCATCATTGGCACTGCCACCAATCTCACCTTCAAGGGCATCTACGAGTCGCGTTTCCCCACCTCCACCGAACAGATGGACTTCCCCACATTCATGTTCTACTCCGTCCCATCGATGTTGGTCTACACATTCCTCACATTCATCTTCCTGCAGTGGCACTTCATGGGCCTGTTCCGACCCAAGAGCAAGGAGGCTCAGGAAGTGCAGTTGGGCAAGGATGGCGCCGATGTGGCCAAGAAGGTGATCGACCAGCGTTACAAGGAGCTTGGCCCCATGAGCATCCACGAGATTCAAGTGATGATTCTGTTCATCTTCATGGTCATCATGTACTTCACCCGCAAGCCTGGCATCTTCCTGGGCTGGGCCGATTGGCTGAACACCAAGTGAGTGCGAAAATTACCATTGACCATTCCCTCACCGGTGGAGACATACTAATACGTCTCTACTTGATCCGCATCTTTCAGGGACATTCGCAACTCTATGCCAACTATTTTCGTCGTCATCATGTGCTTCATTCTGCCTGCCAACTATGCTTTCCTGCGCTACTGCTCGAGGCGTGGTGGTCCAGTGCCCACGGGCCCGACTCCCTCCCTGATTACCTGGAAGTTCATCCAGACTAAGGTGCCATGGGGTCTGGTGTTCCTTTTGGGCGGTGGCTTTGCCCTAGCCGAGGGCAGTAAAGTGAGCGGCATGGCCAAGCTGATTGGCAACGCCCTGATTGGCCTGAAGGTCCTGCCAAATGCTATACTCCTGCTGGTGGTCATCCTGGTTGCTGTTGTGCTCACGGCCTTCAGCTCCAATGTGGCCATTGCCAACATTATTATTCCCGTACTGGCGGAGATGGTGAGTTGATCAGCCTCATATGGCATCATATGTCATCATATGTATGTAATTGTACATCTCTCCTTGCAGTCTCTGGCCATTGAGATTCATCCGCTGTATCTGATTCTGCCCGCTGGCCTGGCCTGCAGCATGGCCTTCCATCTGCCAGTGAGCACGCCGCCCAATGCTCTTGTGGCCGGCTATGCCAACATTAGAACAAAGGACATGGCCATTGCTGGAATCGGCCCAACCATCATCACCATCATTATCCTGTTTATCTTCTGTCAAACCTGGGGCCTGGTTGTCTACCCCAACCTCAACACGTTCCCCGAGTGGGCGCGTCTCGTGGCAGAAGCAGCTGCCAACAAGACGCACTAGTTAGTTAGCCTTAGTACTAGAACACACATAAAACACACACCGAAACGTTAGGGAATTGTACAAGAAAAGTGCCTTTTGTTGAAACTGAAACAGAAACAGAGATAGTGAACAGTGCAGAGCAGAGAAGATGTATAACGAGAAATGCATTTCTGATTTGATAACTTTTGATACAAATCATTGATTTTGTTTAGCAAAACGTGTAGCATACAAATGTCAGGTGAGAACGTTAGCAATATGGTTGAAAAACGATGGGCCAGGGTGGCAAAACCCCCAGCGCTTTGCTCACGAAACTCAGCTAAATATTTAAATACATATTAATGTTACTTAATTGTTGCATTTAGTAAGCAAAAAGGAAGAAAGCATCATGAGAAACTACATTCAATGACCGACGCAGCAGTAGCAGCGGTAGTTTGCTTATATTTTTAATAACTAGACTGAGAGAACGTACATATTCAAACATGTTTTGCAATTAATCAACAATTTTTGTAATGAACAACTTACTCAATATTTGATTGCAAACCGAAATGAGCACACAAATAGCCTTAGTTTAAGTTTAAATAATACTGTGTAAATTTTCAAGCGATTTATGATGTATATAGTTTTTAAATGAAATCGAAGTAATAATAAAAAGCTCAACCAATTAATAAGGAAGATTACAATTAATTCAACAGTAAACAGTAATGTGCTTTAACTATTTAAATAGAGCGGGGTTAAGTGGGTTAAGTTCGTTTTTTCTCGGTATATTTTGAAAATGAGAAGGTATATTTCTGAGGGTCAGAAGGTATATATTATGAAAAATCGCACAGTCACACTGGTTGCATCCCGCTTTTCCGCCATCTTGTCTTTTTTGTGATGTTGAGTTTGGCGGATTTTAGAACACAAACTGGGAATATAATTCGCCATTACTATTATTAAAGCTGTGTGCCATCAGCCGACACACATTAAAATGGAAGAACAAGTAACTTATCTAGAAGATCCGTATAAATCGGAGAACGACAGGAAGATTTACAAGTAAGTAAACAAAGTAAGACAAACCCTATACTCAATTGCCACGCTCTTAGATCTCTTGTGCTGGGCAATGGCCAATCGTCTCGGTACCCTCGTTCAAGATTGGTCAGGAGGCCAAAAACGCCTCCTGTGCCTTGATGGTCGACCACGGTCCATTCGCCGATCCGCGCAGCTATCAGGGCCTGGCCCACTTTCTGGAGCATATGATCTTCACGGGCAGCAACCCGAATTCCGCGGAGAATGTCTTCTTTGCGCACGTGAAAAAACACGGCGGCCAATGCTCCTCGTCAATCTTCAGCGAGGAAACGCTGTTCTCCTTTATTGTGCCCGGTGAGCACTTGGAGTCGAGTCTGGATTACCTAACATTCGTTCTGAAGCATCCCTTGATGCTGCAGGAGACCATGGACCGTGGGCGCGGTATCGTGGACTCGGAGTTTAGGCAGGTGGCTGAAAAAGATGAGCAGCGACGCAACCAGCTGCTCGCCAGCCTGGCCACCGAAGGCTATCCGCATGGCAGCTTCAACTGGGGTAGCATGAAATCGCTTAAGGATAACGTCGATGACGATGATGCCCTGCACAAGGAACTCCACGATGCCTGGCGCGATAACTATGCGGCCAATCGCATGTACGTGTGCATGCAGGGTGTCCTGCCCATCGCGGTGCTGGAGAATATGGTGGTACGCCACTTTTCAAAACTGCTCCGCAATGACATTCAGGCGCCCGACCTGACCAGTTTCGATTACCGCAACGCCTTCCGTCCGGAGTTCCATGAGCAAGTCTTCCTGGTCAAGGCCGTGGAGAAATGTTGCAGGTTTGAGCTGACCTGGGTGCTTCCCAGTATGCGTCCGCACTATCACAGCAATCCGGATATGTTGCTCTCCTATCTGATCGAGTACAAGGGAAGCGGTAGTCTGTACGCCTACCTGGAGCGTCGCCACTGGGCCCACCATCTCGACGCTGACATAGACGACACCGGCTTCAATCTGCACTCTATGCACTCCTTTTTTAAGGTGAACATTGGCCTCACCTACGTGGGAAGCAAGCACATCAATGAGGTGCTGGCCGCCACCTTTGCCTATTTGAGGGTCCTCTCCAACGGTTCCTCCAACGGTTCGTTGCGTCAGCTGTACGAAGAGCAGCAAAAGACTAAGGCCGCGGAATTCCTACTCCCAGATCGTCTCTATAAACATGATGTCGATGATCTGGTTCTCAAAAGCAAATACTATCCCCCCAAGGATATACTCGCTGCCAGGAAGCTGACCTACGACACCGACGAGCAGCATCTGTCCGAACTGATTGGCCACCTCAACAGTTTTAAATTCAATCTAATGATTAGCTCGCCAGATCCGTACAAGGGCTTGCCCTTTGACAAGCAGGAGGAGTGGTTCGGCACCAAATACACCACTATACCCATGCCACCAAAGTGGAAGCAGCTGTGGATCGAAGCCAAATCGAAGCGAATGGATGAGCTCTTTCTGCCCGAAGCCAATCCCTTTGTGGCCAACGACTTCAAAATGTTCTGGAATGAGCAGGGCAAGTCCAAGCTGCCGCCTTACCCCAAGAAGTTGGTCCAAACGGACATTAAGGAGCTGTGGTTCCGACAGGATGACAAATTCAACGTGCCCCAGGCCTACCTATGCTTCTTTTTTATCACGCCGCTGCTGCGTCAGAGCGCGAAGAAGTAAGCGATTTCTTTCTCACCCTAGCCATCAAGTCATCGAATGTATTTCCCATCACCCTTGATGCTCCTTTTGTTCGCAGTGCTGCTATGTGCGACTTGTACGTTTCAATGGTGAAGGGGCATGTGCAAAAGGAGCTGGAACTCGCCGAAAAGGCCAATCTCAACTGCCGTTTCACGGTTAGCGACAATGGTTTGAAGCTTTTTGTGAGCGGCTACAATGAAAAGCTCATCCTGATTGTGGAGGCCGTTGCCGAAGGCATGGTATATGTGGGCGCCACACTCTGTGAAGGTTTACTGACCGCCTACCGCGAAAACCAGCGCGAAGACTACTTAGCAATCCTGAACAAACCATGGGACCTTAGCAGGTAAAGGTATCTTTGCCCTTTGCTCCCATAAAAATCTGCATCTGAAATTTTAATTTTTTACCCTGCAGTGACATCCGCATGTGTGTGCTGGGACAGAGACAATGGCTGACAATTGACAAGTACAAGTCCCTCAACGACATCACTCTGGAGGATTTGAAGGCATTGGCCCAGAAGTTACCTCAGAAGCTGTACATCAAGGCTCTCATACAGGGCAACTACACGGAGGAGGCAGCTCACTACGTGCTCAGTGCAGTGCTCAGCCGACTTAAATGCAAGGCCATTGGGGATCGCCGGCTCGTGGAGAAGCTCGTCTTGAAGATACCACAAGGGAGCCACATCATCCGCTGCGACGCCCCAGGCGTGCACACTTCAACCACAAACATCGCGAACTTTTACCAATTCGAAGCGAACTTTTTACGCGTGGAGGTCGTACTCGACCTCATGAGTGCGATCTTCGATAACTCGGACTTCTGTACGGAGGAACTGTACGGTGGTGAAGAGGTGGAAGGCTGGGTTAACGTCAACACCGGAATTGTTGGCTACTCCCATTTTGTAGACGTGGACGAGACCATTGGAAGACACAGTGTCAAAATACTGGATAAAGACATCGACGAATTTTTTCGCCAGGGTTTGATGTTTTTTAAGCTAACGAACGACGAGACGTATGCATCCATGAAAGACCAGCTTATTGATAGAATACTTACCCCTCAGCATACTCTGTTGGATGAGGTGCGTAGAAATCTTAGCGAGATCATCGACGGGGACTATATCTTCGGTCGCGCCCAGAAGAAGGCCGATGTGTTGCGCACCCTAACCAAAGCGGAGATCATAAGCTTCCTGAACGACACGGAAAGCAACAATTTGCGAAAACTGTCGGTTCAGGTCATTGGGCATCGGCCACCGTCAAATGTCTTAACCCAGAATCGTAATGACAATGAGTTGAACATTGTTTTCCTGCCACAGGACGGAGACGGAGAAATGCCTACCATTGTCGACATTTACGATTTCAAAAGCGGTCTCGAGATTTACCCCTAATGCAACGAGGAATCAGCTGTGGCAGGAAACTACCCGTACGGCTAGTAGTGCACTGCACTACATTTTTCTATTTTCGCGAATGAATTTTAAGTTTCCAAAGATTTATCATAATTTTCCGAATCTCCTGACCAAGTCGGACATTCCTCTGCATCCAGACACTTGTGTTCATGGAACATCATCGTCTGTGGATGAGTTTATAGGTTTATAATATGAATAAATACTATTCAAAGTAAATTTCTATACATTAAGTATTGAAAGAATTGCACAGATTGAAGCTATCGACTCATATACAAATATATTCTCTCCCGCAACTAAGGTCTCATGGACATAAGACATGACGCACCTGGCAATGGAGGTGCCCTCATAGATGGCGTCGATCTTCACAGCATTGCCTACTAACATCCAACAAATAGACGCTCAGTAAGAAGAACAGCTGCAACGTCGAGTAGTACGAGGGATAGGGATCGAATGAATCAACACAATCGCAACTAGACTCGTATCAATATCAGAACAAAAGAAAGTCCGTCTCTCGTTTTGTATCAAAGTGTAAAGAATTTATTATACAAATGTATGTATATCCAGTGCATCATATAAATGTGTGCGTTCGTGTAAAGCTTACGACAAATTTGAATATCAAAACAAGACAGATCGGATAACAGATTAATGCCCGCAACCAAGAAGCCAAGAAGCGTTCCGCTCTTGTTAGTCAAGTTGGGAATGGTAGAATGGAGTAGAGGGTGAGGGGGGATGGGATGGGATGCTAACAGCAATATAAACCATAATTAAGGCCAAGAACCAAGTCGCACTGCGAGTGGTGCTTAAAACTTTGAGGACTTGGCCAAATTGAGGGCCTCCGTCAGCATGCGACCAAAGTCGGCGTGCACCTGGGTAAAGTTCTTGACGGCCCGCTCCTGCAGGAACTGGCTGGCGTTGATCAGATGGCCGGCAATGTTCGCCACCAGACGCTTCTTGGCGCAGTTGTCCAGCGTGTGCACCCAGAAGTCGGTGACCTGGCCAAAGTTGTCCTCGGTGTCGCCACTGCTGTAGCGGTAGACGTCCCCGCTGACTGGACAGCAGGTGGACAGGGCACGGGCCCGGGGACACTCCTGCGGACCGTTGAACGAGTTGGGAAAATAGTTGGGGGCACCGTCCTGGTTGTCCGTCACGTTCATCTGCCCGTCGCGCTGGAAGTTGTTCACCTTCACGCGGTAGGGGCAGTTCACGGGGATCTGCAAGTAGTTCGGACCCAGGCGATGGCGGTGCGTGTCCGAGTAGGAGAAGAGGCGACCCTGCAGCATCTTGTCAGGCGATGGCTCAATGCCGGGCACCAAGTGGGCGGGGCTGAAGGCGATCTGCTCCACCTCGGCGAAGTAGTTCTTGGGATTGCGGTCGAGCACCAGCTTGCCAACGGGGATAAGAGGGAACTCCTTGTGGGACCAGACTTTGGTCACGTCGAACGGATTATACTTGAACTTCTTGGCCTCCTCGAAGGTCATCACCTGAATGTACATGGTCCAGCTAGGGAACTTGCACGTCTTGATGCGGTTGTAGAGGTCCCGAATGCTGTAGTCCGGATCGCTGGAGGCCAACTCATCGGCTGCCTTCACGTCCAGATTCTTGATGCCCTGGTCCGTCTTCATGTGGAACTTGGCGTAGATCGGCTCGCCCTTGGCGTTCACCAGCTTGAACGTGTGCGATCCGTAGCCGTTCATGTGGCAGTAGCCGTCGGGAGTGCCACGATCGGCAAACAAGAAGCACACCTGGTGCGTCGACTCCGGACGCAGGGTGAGGAAGTCCCAGAACATGTCGGGATCCTTCAGGTGCGTCTGCGGATTGCGCTTCTGGGTGTGGATGAAGCTGGGGAACAGGATCGGATCGCGGATGAAGAAAATCGGTGTGTTGTTGCCCACCAAATCCCAGACACCATCCTCCGTGTAGAACTTGACGGCGAATCCACGCGGATCACGGGCCGTATCGGCCGACCCGCTCTCGCCACCCACTGTGGAGAAGCGAATGGCCAGGGGCGTGCGCTTCTTCACCTTGTCGAAGATCTTGGCGGCACAGTACTTGGAGATGTCGTGCGTCACCTCGAAGTAGCCAAAGGCTCCAGCTCCCTTAGCGTGAACCACGCGCTCGGGTATGCGTTCGCGATCAAAGTGCGACATCTCATCGAGGAAGTTCACGTCCTGCAGCAGCACGGGACCGCGGGGGCCCACAGTCTGTGTGGCATCCTTGATGCCAATCGGAGAGCCATGTCCAGTGGTGATCGATCCTGGCGAGACCTGAAACAAATAAAATCCACATTCTATCAGTATCAATTCAATTGTTGCATAACCGAATGCCGGTCCTCAAATTGTCCCCCAAATCTTATCTCAGCTTATCGCTCTAACTTTCCTATTTCTTATTTTGGGGAGCGGACCATTGGATTTTACTTATAAGGTGCCACCCGGCACAAAAACATAAACATAAAGATTGCAGGCACTTATCGCTTCCACTTTCAAAGAGGGTACATACTGAGGCCTGCCCTGGGGGGTCACATTGAGGGGCCACAAATATTTACTATTCGTATTATATATTAGCATGGTGTAGTGTAGGTACCAAGTAGGGAGGGGAGAAATCCAGTTGGCACGACTTTTGAGGCAGAAAGATTGCAATGCTTATTAGGGATTTATCAGTCTTTGAAGTAGCTTGCAATCAGTTCATGATAACCCCCCAGTTGGCCTTGCAAACTGACCATTCGATTGTTTCTTTCGTTGGTTTCTCCCTCTTCTCTTCAGATGCGTATTTTCTATCCGATATCTATTGTCCCTGTCATCAGAGCCATCTTAATTCAATTTCCCCATGGGTGCAGCAGCCACTCCTTGAGCGCCTTATCGTTTATTCCACATGCAATCCAGCCAACACTCATTATAGAATCAGCTTTGCCCAACAATTTGCACAAAGTGTCACTCGTTAATTCCGCAGTTGTTAAGCGAATGAAATTATCTGAGAGATGGGATGAGAGAGCGCAGCGCAACGACATGTGAAATGATAATTTGAGGGCATTTCTGGAACAATAAAGTGCATACAAAGGTTGTATATCTTTTCTCAATCTCTCTCTGGCGATGTGTCAGACATATAAATTAGCTGATGTTTTTATTTCACAACAAAGTCATTTAGATATTACGAGAACGAATACTTTATATGTGGATTACTGTCTGGATAATAATACTACGATATAAAATGTTGTTTTTTTTTGTAATTATATCTTGCTTGGAAACGGAATGAAATGACTCTTTTGTCAAGTCTAAATGATATTCTATTCCATTAGATCGCTTCCTACATATCTTCTAATGCAATTTTGTATTCGATTCGCCTCGAGTATCCTAATTTTCTGCATTCTTGTTCGAATTCTTAACTTTTCTGCACTCTCAATTTCTCGTCTATTCTTATTCGCTTCAATCCTGAACTGTTTGTACTTTGAAACTATAACAATGCGGGGCCACATCAGAGGCCAGATAGTGGAGCAAAAGCAAACCAAACCAAACTCCCCACAAATCAATCTGTACTTTCATGCAAACAGACGACCAACTGATAATGCCCACTCTCTCGATCTACAAGAATGCAAAATACATAAAAGGTATACATACATACATACTACCGTACTTGTAGGAAAGTTTTTAATTGCACCTTGTCGCGGAGTTGATTGGAATGGCATATGGGGGGGTGGGGTTATGAACGTCGCGACGTTAATGAGACAGCGGCAGCCTTATAAGATCTGTGCAACTGATAAATATTAGGAGACAGGGAAGGCAGAGCTTATACGGGAATATTGTGATTATTTATTTAGTTTGGAAAACAATTGTTCAAGGAAAGAAACCTGAGAATTGAATTCCATTTTTGTGTTATTATTGAAATTTATTATTAATTGCATTCTTGGCCATTACAGACCTTCTCGATCTTTTGAAAATCTCTGAAACTCAATAGCCCAAGGGGATTCTCTGCATTCTTGAAATGATTCAGTATATATGAAACAGTCCACTGGCACCATATATATGTATGTAGTACCTATAGAGACAATGAACCGAACTGAAATGAGTGTTTGGCTAAAACAAAGGCAAATGGTTAATTGCCTGACAAAATGCAGTTTTCATAGTTTCGTCATAGAAGGCCGGATTCGAGTGAAACAACACGAACCAATCGACTTGGCGGGTAGCCTCTTTTCTGGGTCATTTCCAAACATATTCTCACATAGCCCGGGGCCGGGCGTTCCAGCTCAATTGCATAACCAAATTGGAGAAAGAAAATTTGCCTCGAACGTACGCATTTTCCTTAAACGGACCCGGCCCGGCCCGGCCCCGTCCTGTCTGTCCTCCTTTCCACCTTTTGGCTGAAACGAGTTTCTTGGCCCAGGCCCGGGTCGTTGAAACTGATCGTCGCATGAGCCATTGCAACCAGTTTATGCAACATTGAGCGACGGCTCTGGGCTTGGATGGCAGAGTCCATTGACTCGCGCAGCTCTCGATTTTTCCAACCTCAAGCCTGCAACGGTTCAAGCAACTTTTCGCGGCCCTCGCGCTCTTGCTGTTTCGTCTATATAAAATTACTTTTAATTGTGTTTTTTGAAAACTGAAGCAGAACTATTGCCTTAATTGATTTGTTGGCTCATCCATTAGCTCAATCCAATTTTCATATACTAAGGTATACTTCTTTTTAATGGGTTTGCAAGTTCTGTCCAAGGCTGGAATGGTGGTGTGGCCACAACATTGCAGCTAATCAGATGTACATATACATGTATACGTTCTCCTGATAGATCTAATCTTTTTGGGGCAATTACTAAGCAGAAAATGTCGTTTTGTATTATCGATTTATGGGGCATGGCATGGAAATGGAAATGGGAAAGTACGGATAGATATGAATGATGTACTATGTACATATATGCAATTCCGTTATTTCTACTCTTGTCAATATTCGTGCCATACATTTTCAAGCACGATTTTTCAATTAAAATGCATTCAGAGCCAAACCTAAATTGAAAATACGTTGTACGCTGCCCAGCAAAAGCGAAAGCGAATAATTAACATAAAAGTGCAAACACAGAAAGGAATCCCAAAAAAACAGTAAATAAATGCTAATAAAAAGGAAAAGCAAATGAACACTTGGCCAAAGGTTAAACAAGGTTAGAGCAACAAGTAGAAAATGAAGTATTGTGCATATGTGTACAATACTTCCTTTTCTGCAGTGCCATATACTTCGGATTAAGTTCAGACTTTCATAAATCCAAAATAAAATACGATAAGCCTTATCAACTGAACAGATAAGAGACTTCTGTCTCTCCTCGCTCTCTCTGGGCGGACGGTGCACAGCTGAGAGGCGGCTACTTGAACTTTGATCTCTTCTCTCCCGTGGCGAAGCAGCTTGCTAAATTTGGTAACATTTCAAAAAGTACAGGCTCCACGTAGTAATCATTGTCTTGTTTTTTGTTGCCATTGATTTTTGAATAATATAATACTTTTTTTGCACTTCGCTTTGCCTTTCGGGGCCCGGCATTCACTCACACACACACGCAAACACATGCAAACATATTGCTCCCTCTCACTCCCACTCACCGTCTGGGTGTTCTTGTAGTCATTCAATTGATTCGAAGCAGCATCGCGTGCAGCCATCTTGCCTTCAATTTAGTTGGATAACCAGAATTTAGATGTTCAAAATAAGTTTAGAGCACAGCACTGTCGGCTGCGTTACTAACTGCGTTTGTTCTGAGCGCCTCAAAAATTTGTCAAGTAAAGCAACTGCAACGCAGTTTCGTTTTATATAGGGCAGGCACGGCACAGATGTTGAATATATATTGATATCGATATATCGCTAGATATATTTTTAATATTTTCTTAAACGGGTTCGATATTTATGTGCGATTATTTTTGGTACATTTAAAAAAACAAAAATTTATTAATTAAACAATAAAAACCCATTGTTCCATTGTTTGGATGATTATTTAATATCGATAATAAGATGAGATCCACGGCTAAGTGGGCATTAATATAATTATAAAGTTAAGTTAAGCTGTTAAAATGTGTCTGCGAGTAATTGCTGCTAATTTTGACGTGTTTAATAACAAAATAAGCGCAAAAATGCGGGTGACGTAGTATAATTGGTTATATTTAAGGTCTACCATTTGGTCAGCCAGCGTAGTTGCGTACAACATAATTCACATTTCGAATTTTCTGGAGTCAATTCGGCAAACTTTTAGTGAAGATCTGTTTGGCGTTGAGAAGTACTTTTTCACCATCGGTCGGCGTCCCTAAGAATACTTCCGCCCAACTAAGAGCAGTAAATTGTTGCTCGAGGGATTCTTATAGGTCTGCGGTACCGTCGGCGGAGGCTGCTCACATCGCTGACTCCTGCAAAATATGCTTGCGTGACTGACTCGATTCGAGTGGAGCCTTCCAATTAAGCGAGCGGTTCTAACGAACTGAAAGCGATAAATAACCTAATACCAATAGATAGCGACGTATATAATTAAATGTTCGGTGATTTTAATTGAAATACATTCATTATAAGCTTTGAAGTATGTTGCTATGAATGTTTTACAAGTTACAAATTATTATCCGCCCGTGGTCCCTGCCAGGTAGATATCCATTGCAGTCTTATTCAGATGCACCACCTGGCGTCGTTTGGGTATCGGCTGGATGTGTGGTAGGCGCGTCCCATTCACCGCGTTCAGGCTCAGATTCGAATTGGGATCATCGTCATCGCTCACATATGAGCTTTGCGATGACTGTGGGATATGCTCTGCCGCTGGCGGTGGATTCGACGAGCGCTTGCGTTTTTCCGCCGCCGCCGCGCTTGTTGTGGGCATGTTATCCGTCTTATTCAGGGGCACCACCTGTCGTCCTTTGGGTATCGGCTGGATGTGTGGCAGACGCGTCCCATTCACCGCGTTCAGGCTCACATTCGAATTGGGATCATCGTCATCGCTCACATTTGAGCTTTGCGATGACTGTGGGATATGCTCTGCCGCTGGCGTTGGATTCGACGAGCGCTTGCGTTTTTCCGCCGCCACCGCTCTGGTTTGCATGTTATCCACGCTGGAATTGACATGGACGGGTGCGGGAGTTGGTCGCTTAAATGCTCCCGCGTTGGCGAGTGCCACTTTTTGTCTTTCGGAGCTTGACGACGTGGAGCTGGGGTCCGAGGAGGAGGTCACGTCCTGTCGCTGACTGGAACTCACGTCCGAGATGCTCTCGGCCGCCTGCTGCTTCCTCTTGCGATGCTCCAGCGCATTTCTCGCCTTAAACCTGTAGATTTTTCCCAAGGTATCGTGGCAATCCTTGCAGAGTGGCACATCGGGCCGCAGTTCTGGGTTTATGGTGTGTGCAAAGTGGAACATATGTGGATCCCTGATCCTGGTGTTGGGCGTCTTGAGCAAATGTTGGCCGATGCCGCAGTATTGGCGCGCGGTTACGCTTCTTTCGGCTGCCATCTTCTATTCAAAATACTATAATTATTATTATGTTTTAAGGCTATTTTCCTAAGACTTGCTATGCTGTTTGGTGTGTACCTTTTCTCGCAGATTTCGGCGCTGGTAGCGGGCGTCAAATCAAGTTAAATTAATTATTATGTTGCTTAGTTTTATTTTCCCGCCGAGTTAGACGCCAGCTGCTAAGTGTGACCTCGGATTTGTCGATCAAATATACCGCCTGATCCTCAGAAATATACTGAAATATACCTAGTCACTATCAAAATATTTCGTAAATATACCAACGAACACGACAAGATGCGTTGATATTCCTCGATTTTGATATTCTATTCAATATTACTAGCTAGTTGGCCTACTTAGCCCTAAACATATAATTTTATCCGATTCATCAATAAATTTTGTATAAAATTGACTAGTTTTCAGAACTCCTTTATGGGATTGTGCAAACAAATACGGCCAAAGAATAAAACGAAAGTGTAAGCGAAAGTGGTCACACTCCGTCATTTTTTCTAGTCAACCAAGTTTCAGTATGCGTATGGATATTTTTATACCTTACTACCTTCAATTAATGTTGAATTTGTTGTTCCAAGCTGCTTTCAAACATTAATAACGCATTTTATTAGATTGACATGTTATCTACCCATTAATGCATAAAATTGGTTGTTTTTATATACTTCTATCCCGGTACCGATAACTATTATTGGTACGCATTTTATAGCCTTTTTACACTGCCGCATCATTGTCGAAGGTGCGGAAAAATTATGCGAGGCGTTTACGCCGAAGCCGCATCATATTTTGCAGCATTTGTCAGCTGTTCGGCCTACAAATGTAAACAAACTCGGTGAGCAAGAAGAAGAGAGCAAAAGCATTTTTATTGAAATTCCCAAAATAATGAGCGATTTATTGTTAAATGTGGAATATGGAAGTTTCACTACGAGCAACCCAATTGTTTATTGAGCTTGTTCAGGAGGACACCACAGCAAGTGAAGCTATCGTTGGCTTCACCGAATAAAACTTGCGTGCTGCCGAGTTAAATTTTAAGGTGGCACCTTTTAAGTTTGAATCAGTGCATCCCAAAAGATCCCAAAGATTCTCCAACTTTGCTTTAATTTCTATTGGAGAGAAATCATAGAATTGCTGTTTAAATTCATCTCCCCTCTCCTCGTAAATTTGGGTGTTCTTGCGCAACCCACGCAAATCCTCAATATTTTCCGCCCACAAGTCTATTCACAAATTTTCCGCCGCCTCTGTCCACTTCTTTTTCTTTTGTTTTTCAGTGCTCATATTTCATTTTTAAATATAATTTACTAATTCACAGCTGTTTGCTGTCGATACCCCGTCGATACCCTGAATAATTTCAGTATTTTGTAAAAATACTAGACAGAATACGGCAACACTACCCAATGATGCGCCTCATGATTAAACATGCGGCCGCATGATTGTCTTCTTCTATCCACAGGGCTCTTATGGGCATCATTGTCGCATGTTCCGTTTAACGGAAAAATCCAATGATGCGCCTCAGTGTAAACAGGCTATTAGATGCAAAATATTATTAATAACTCTGAAACAGAGACTGAGTAGTTTCTGCTTTAATTGGAGCCTGAAATTACAAACATTACCTTCATTCCATGTCAAAGATGCAGAACAGTCCTGCTTATTCATTTTACCATGTTGCTGAATTTTTTCCCATACTAATTAAATGTATCTAACGGGAACGCGTATGAAATGACGCATGGAATGGAATACGCGTTCCCGTTAGGTACATGCGGCCCACACAACGAAAAAGAGAGCAAATTTTTAAAAACCACCACGATTTGAATTGCGATATTTTTTGTGAGCTAAATAGAGTTTGCCGGTCATTTTGAAGGCACTTTAATTTACTTTAAAAAATAGATCGGATCTGAAAAATTATCAAATATCCCCTATCCGGAAATCAACCTGTTTTATGTTCGACTTGTCCTTTTTCATCATGTTTTTGGATTAATCAAATTTGATAAAATTTTAACAATGTGTAATTGCATTTACACATTATCGTATGGTCAAACGCGGAAATTTAGCAAAGTTTTGACAGGCTAATCTAGCTAGGTCTAAATTATGGAACTCAGTTAACCTGACACGACCCAAGAGCATTCTGTGCATAAGGTATGATTAGTTAATGCAGCTAATACAGTAAAAACACTAAATTAGTGAACCCATAAATTACGCTTGTTTAGAGCCGTTTTTCTGGAATTCAGCTTTTTCATCTTTTTTTGTCTCTTGGCCTAGATGAAAAGATGGCAGCACTGCAGTCCGCACACGGTCTCGATAGGCCAACTATCGATACACATTTGTGGATTTCTCTCGTGTTGCTGGATACCCAAAGTGTTGGAAAACGGAAGTAAATGTAAAACATAAATATCGAAAAATTTCGTCCAAAGAATATACGCTCTCCAACTCAATTTTGCGTCTCACGAATGAGCTCTCGGCTGGTTGTTTTTGTTGTTCACCGTTCATCCGCGCTCGTCTCGTCTGTCTCTCGTAGTGATTTCTTTTTATAACAAACAAGCATGTATATATAAAAATATATAATAAATATAGTGCAACATATACACGCATAGTAAAACCCCCCGTTTAGGCTAAAATATCTAAAATACCAATCAAATCAATTTACGTAAAAGAAAAAACAAAAAGAAAGATGTGAAAAAACGGCGCGTGTGAAATTTTTTCAACGAAGAGAAGTTGAAGCAGCAGCAACAACGAAAAGAAGAGAAAAATACAACTACAAAATTCCCCACACACAAAGTAGGCCAACAACAACAGCAAAGCAAAGCAAAAGGCAAACGCAAAAGCAAACAGCAACAACAACAACAAAAAGCAAGAAAAGAAACCTTGTAATTGTGTCAAATAAATGTGTTTTTTCGTAAATTGTGTGTTGTTTCTTTTTGGAATGTGGTATTTTATTCGATTTACAAAATATTCCAAAAAGCGTTAGAGTGTGCGTGTGTGAATGTCTGTTTTTGTGTGTCTGTGGTGCGGCGCGGCGCGTCTCGTCGAGACAAGTGAAATTTTCTTTGTTTCCCAGGGGCACGAGTTTGTGAGGGAGGAGTGGGAGGAGTAAAGAAATGAAGTTGCCTTGAAACGGAATATGCTCTTCCTCCTCTCCTCTCCCCCGTGAACCGAATACGATGTGTCTGTTCCTGTGTTAAAGTATGTGTACGTGTGCGTGAGTGTCTGTGTGGCAATGAACCGTTCCATAATGAGCGTTTTTTGTTGTTTTTGCTTTGCATTTATAAGAAAATATGTACAAAAGATGTTTTACTACAAAAACGTAAATGTTTAACAGAATTTTTAGGGAAAATGTGCAACAAGATGCCGCCGTTAGGGAGCAGGACCAGCAACAACAATAAAACTAAGCCTGCTGGACAGGTTTCCCACGGCTAAAAAATAAAACCAAGAAAAGAAGAAGAAGCAATGCGTCCGTCGCGAAAGCAAAGTGAAATTCATGACAAAAGCAGCAACAACAGAAGCAACATAGCGGCTAACCAAAACCGTTATTCAACAATTTCTTGAATCAAAAAAAAGAAAAAATCCAACAACAACAAAATACAAGTGAAAGAAGCCACCAAATACTGGTTTTTAACAACGAAAAAGAAAGAAGTAAAGAGGGAAAGAGAAAAAGTTGCTGCACAAGAAATCTCTCCATGTGTGCTTGTGTGTGTGTGTGTGTGTGTGTGTGCGAGAAAAGTAAGGTAAAGTGAAAAGCAATGCTAAAAGGAATTACAACTAAAAGGCAAATCTTACATTGAATGCTGCTACACTAAATAACTGTAAAAGCCGCCTCAAATAACAAGAAGGACAGGAACAAACGAGGAAGGGAACGAAGGAAAGGCCCCCGCGTGGGCGGGATTGGCGAAGCAAATATTCAACTTTAAAACATCAACCTTTTTCAAGGGCTCCCCCTCACATTGGAGGTATGTACACATGCGTACACACTAATACTTATTATACTAAAGCCTATGTAATCGTGATGTTTCTTTGTGATATAACTACTGAAATAAATACGAATTTACCAAAAAAAAGAATATATATTTAAGCTCCTCAAACATTTTCCTCTTTCTCTTGGAAAACATAATCTAATGAATTCGTACCACAATTAAGCTGTTGCTGTGTGTCTTGGCGGAAAGTGAGAGAGAGATAGAGAGAGCCAATAAGTGTGAGAGAAAGGGAGAATTAATAATTGTGTTGGTGTTGCTTCCCTTTTTTTTGGGAGCATGCGAAATGGCTACAGGTGGCTTATTTACAGTTACTTTGAGCTTGCCTTCTGATAAGAACAGCTGCTGCTCTTCTTGCCGCTCTCCTTTCACACTTATTCTTCGGTGAGCTCGAGAGAGAGAGAGAGCTCTCTGATTTGGACATGAGCATAACGGCTCTTAGCTGGACAGTAGGTGGTGATTTTGGTTGTTTTATTGGGTATTTTAATAATTATTAGCTTTAATGTTCAGTAGATATTTGTTTCTGTTACAGAAACTTTGTAACTCGTTCCGATTCAACAGTTTAATCCAGTTTGACCTTTATATAGTTATATTGCTACTTAGATAATGTTAATATACAAAAAAAAAACAGCATGGGAATACGAGAAAACAGTAAATGAATCTTAGAAATACGAGGACTGTACTCTCTGTTTCCTAAATATTTTAAATAGCTTCAATATAAGCCATTAGCTGCTCAATAAAAATCCAATCGAATAACGTAACAGGTCGTTGTGCCAGCATTTAACATTCCGAAATTAACAACAAAATAACATACATACATACATATGTAAATACAGTACGTAACAAATATTTAAACAAATACCGTTTAATAGCATATCATCGTCATGCACTCTCCCTATCAAAATATCTGGAATACCGAGAAACGTTGTGTCCCCTCTCCCTCGCTGACCCCTCGTCAACGTCACGTTTCTCTGTTCAGTTTTCTGTTATCAGCTTGTAAAGAGTGTGTGAGAGCTGTCTCTGTCTGTCCCTCCATGGTTCTGTAAGTGTTTCGAATGATTCATAAATTACTCAGATCAAACAAAATAAATAGCACACGGAGACCTACAAACTATACCCATTTATACATTCATCAAATATGTATGTAAGTGTGTTCTCCTCGTTTTTGGCTAATCTCGATCGGAATCAGGCAAAACAGTTTACCGAACTGATAACAAAGCAGAAACAATAATACAAAAAATGCTTACAATATTTCGGCTCCCCTGAGGAGTGTGTGTTAGTGTGTGTCGGTTTTACCTGGTATTCGTTGGGTGATGTAAGGGTATATTATTTTGTTGTATACCTGATAATTAATTTCCGTTGTTTTCAATACTATATATTGTTTATATATATATCAAATCGTATTAAATATATTTAAAATAAAAACTACTGCGTTTTCTGAGGAGAAAACCATCTTCAAAGCAACATCACAGTCAATGGAATTTTCGTGTTCAAGGGTTAGATCTTTCGGAATGTTTTAAAATTAGAGCAATGGGAAGAATCTTTTCCGAGAAAATTAGGGAAAATTTAATATGTGAATTCAATATACATATTACATATTCATGTAGATATAAATTATGTATCTTACATTTGAGTATACTTTTTAAAGGAGGTTTGTAGGAATTTTAATTGTAATTTCTCTTTTTAATATATTTGGGAATGCTACACACAACATAAGTAAATACAAATATATGAGGGTCATCTCTTTTCCATTCAAAAGAATCGGATTTATCGGGTATCTTACGGTCGAAATATTCGACGCTAGTTGTTACCAGTTGTTGATATTTTGATAGTTTTATTGAGGTGGAAGGAAGCCAGAAACAGAAAGAGAGGGAGAAAGACAATGAGAACTTAATCGAACTGTGGAACTGTATTTGTTGTACAGCTGTGCGCGATTCGTTGAGGTTGATAATTAGTTGTAGTCAATCTATCTGAGCGGCCGCCCCAATCTCCCCTCTGTGCACTCTGTACTCCTGTACTCTCTCGTACCCCTTGTACTTTACCTATCTCTACGCCTATTGTACGCTTAAACGGTTTCTGTTTTATGAGTTGTTCTTTTTTTCCATCTCTCTCCCTCTCGCTGTTGCTTTGTTGTGCTTTTTGTGCTGAAAGCGTTTAACCGGTTTGTTTCGAAACAAACAGCAGAGAAAACCGAAAACAGAAAACAGAACAAGCCAAGACTGTTGGCTATCTGCTTGTCTGTCTGTGTCTGTGTGTCTGTCTGTGTGTGTGTTTGTGTTAACTGAATGATGAATAGCGATAGCTTTCAAGAAATAGTATCTTTCGATTTGCAACAAATAGTTGATAGAACATAATTTTGTGCATAGTTTAAAGATTATTTGTGATTTAACATTTTGCGAAGGTTGTCCCCAGAAACAGATTAACATATAATCATTGGCTTTACTTAAAAGTCATTAGGTAGCACTTGCAATCTTATCTTCAAGAAAAATTATCATCTAATTTCGTCATTAAATAGTCCATGCAATTTAATAGTAACTGTAGCTCATTACTTCGCCAGAATCTGCTCTGGTGACATTCCCTGGAATAATGAGTTTATGTTTATTTCGATAAAATGCATATAATTTGGCTATAAATAAACTAAAAGAGCTAAGTGCCTTTGTATAAATATGTCAAAACAAGCTTAAACGTGTTTTAAAAGATGAATAAATAAACGATATGTACTCGAAGTTTTCTCTGGCGGATATTGTGTGATTAGATCTAGCCCTTTCAAACTTGAAATTTTACCGAAGAACTTTGTTCGTAAATATATCTAAGAAGCGGTGCTCATAAATTCCAAGTGATAAAGTGGTAAACCCTTTGCTGGCTCATTTCACATTTCATCCTCTCTCCTCCCATAATGCTTTTTCCCCCAACTATAAATTTACTTAATAAGGCAGTTTTCCCCTGTCCGCCCTTTTGGCCAACTTTTGTTTACTTGGGTTATTTTTAGTAATAGTGTGCGCTCAAATACAGATACATACATCCAACAATTCCAGCTACCAACTCAATTGATGACTAGACAAAAAAAAAAACATTTAAAAAAAGCAAAGAAAACCTACTACTGAGAGCTTGCTCTCACATTTCGCTGTCGTACTCGAACTCGTACTCGGGTTTTCACCCAGGAAATTTTCGGTTTGAATTGAAAATAAATGCCATGTATGCAATATCAATTTATAAACAATTGAATGACTCAAGATAAAAGTATTTTTTATTTAATATTTATACTTATGTTTACATATACATACATATACGGTTATATGCCCAAGTCATATACAAATTGACGCTCAAATTCGTTGTCAAACTTGTTAATATTTATTCCATTTGACACCTGTTGTTGCAGTGCGAAAGGGAGTTTCGAGATTACAAAACTCCGTTTTACAAAAGTTGAATGAATGCAAATGAGTGCGAAATATATAATAAACACATTAAAGCAAATAATCGGAACCAAAAGACGATTTATTTTAATTGAATATAATTGACATCAAAGGCATTGGACGCTGTAAGAACGGGAATTCCCCAGTCACAAATATTCAAATATTTCTCTCTTCTCGTATGTACTAAGTGCAGTGCAGACGCAATTGTCTCGATCATAATTTTATCTGCATTCTAGCACACATACATACATACATACATAGGTACATATGAGGATTGCTCCTCTCCTCAGGCAATACATGCTATCGCAATTGCTTCATTGCATTAGTGTCTCCCTCTCAACAATTATTTTCATAGCTCTCTCTACAATTAATATATTGCGAAAGCAGAGGTGTTTTCTAAAATATTTTGTAATTGTTTCGTTGCAGTATCAAATTAAATCAAGTAAATCATATCCTTCGATACAGTAGCAAATGCTTAATGAATAAATCAATAGCTCTGATATTTGGCAAGCAATAACGTACATCATGGCCCAAATTTATCATGTCAAGTAGGCCGAGAATTGGGCGTAGTAAGGTAAATCAAATAGACCTCAAATCTCGTCACAGTTTATTTACATCCCTGAAACGAAAATATAGAGTCAATATTTCGCCTTTTGAAAAACAAAAATTTTGGGATTACCTGAAAATCAACTCAAAATTAAATAATCAATTCGAAAAATAATGCCCTCGAGAGAAGCAGGAACAATGCCGGTAGCTCTCGTGCGACATCTGGTAGACCAGAAGCGCACCGAACGCAAGCTGATGGAGGAGGGAAAGGCTCTGGAGGAGCGTATACACGAGATCGAGACCCGCCTCAAGCTACTCGAAGGTCGCGAAGACGAACTACCCTGCACGATCTGCACGGGACAGGTCTATCAGCAAAGCACTGTTCGAGCTGTGCGCGAGATGCTGTCCGCCAGGCTTTTAGACCAAGTGGACCTATATAGCACGACTCATGACCAGCTGATGCGTCTGCAGCAGCAGATACGTCGCGAGGAATCGACTGGGACCCACCTTCGATAATTTAAGCCTGAAAGCTGGTAGAACGAACCTTAAAAAAATCTTTTGTTTTTGTTCACCCATCAGTAGATGTATTTTTCCTTGTTTCAACAATTAAACGCAATGCAACACAAACGCCCACAAAATGTTTCTTTTTTCGTTTCGCAATCCATGGCTGGACTGTGGTCATTCAACAATAGACATTTCCCATTGCTCGTTCCCGTTCCCTCATTTAACATATTAATTTTCTTCTCTTCTGTTCCCTCTACCTCTCGCTCTCTTTTCTGGTTCTTCTATATGTAATATCATAATTCTCCTTGATTAGTGTATGCCGAGTAGAAAGCAAAGCAGAACGGAATGAAATGAAATTTAATGAAATTTCATAATACATTTGTTTTTTTAATTGTAACACCATGGGGAAATGTCATGCTTATTGTAGTCTGCGTCCAATTATTAAAACCGGAAAATATTTATTGCTTGAATTCTTTTTAAAGTTTATTTTTGTTTATCTGTTAGTTAGATACAGATATATAGAAGGGTTTTACTCAACTAAAAATAGTTGAATTTCAATGATTATTTATTCTATACTGTGGAGCAATGTTCTGTTCTCTGTTCCATCTACAAATTAATTAGGAAACAATTTCTGAAATATCTATTTGGGGATTTATTTTTTCTTTTTTATATAAAGTTTCTTTAAACCGTTTTGATTAGTTGAAAGATTTATTTGGCCTCCACGTCTGACACGTGTTAACGCCACTTCCTGGGATTTGTTTTTGGAAAAAGCAGAGATCTCGCTTAACACAACTCAGGCACATAGTTCAGTGAATGTTTTCCTCTGTAAAAAGGGTGTTGCGTTATAACTAGACTATTTTCTTTACATATTAGAAAAAAAGTCTGTTTGTTCATATATGTACGCACAGGCTAAAGTGTATAAAATTTCGAAAACATATTATTTTTATTTGTTTAATCCTAACACCTGAATTTTGTACTTTTAATTTGAAAAGTTAAAACCAATTTAAGATCACTTAAAAATTCCTGAAAATATCCAAATGCCCTTATTATTTATCACATGACCGTATGACCCCCATATTTTGACCCGAATTAAAAATAAAATATGAAAAACTTTAATACATTTTTTTTAAATGATTGTTTATATTTGAAGTTCCTTATGTTTTTTTACTTCAATGAAAAATAGTGCTTTTAAAATTTTTGGTTTCCGTGTGCGAAGATCTTTGATGGCTGGACACAGTTTTTCAGCGGATATTTCCGCTCAGGAGAGCTTCTACTGTACAGGAAGGCTTACTCTTTCTCTCCACTTGCCTGCCTCTCTTTACGTTCCCCTTTTTCTTGTCACATTTCCAAACTCATAATTTCAGCAATTAAATCATTGTATGACAAATTTACTTCCAAAAAGCAATGAAAATGTGCCAGCAACAGCAATAATGACAAAACGAAACTGGCGGCATTGAGAAACCAACAACACAGCAAAAGCAACAGCAAATAAAATGCTAATAAATTGAAATAAAATTAGCAACAGCAACAAGAAGAGGAAGAAGCACGACAAATGCTGTTTTTGTTGTTGTTGTTTTGGTATTGAATCAGAGAAATGAGGATGATGATGATGATGAAGGGAAAAGGGGAAAGGCAGGAAAAAACGCGTGTACAATGCGTTCGCAAAGCAATGAGGGTGGGAAAGGGTGATGGAAGGGGGCCACAGCGGAGTTGAGCGAGCGGGTAATTGAATGGTAAGATATGGAGTAAACGTAGGGGAAGAAAAAGTGGAGCAACAGACGCGGTTAATGGTAAACGAGTAGTAGAAGAGTGGATGCGGCAAGGTGGTATTTGTTGTATTCAGTTGTCTCTGCACCTCTCTCTATAGCTCACCGCACAAGCAAACGGCAACTTTCGTTGGAGTATGCTTCTGAAATGCCTTACCTTATACAAATACACCTTTGCCAGTGGGAGTTGACGATGAGAAAGAAGAGCGTGGAGCGTGCGAAAGAGCTATAGACTCTATACGAGTAGTATAGAGCCACATCGGCGGCAGAAGAATGCAGCGAGAGAGTGAGTGAATGGTGGACTAAAAAAAAAAGGCAAGCATAAAACCCAGTGAATAGTGAAAAAAGAGTGGGCGGCGGTGCAAGCAAGGAGTCGGGGGAGTCGTTGACATTGTTGTTATCTTAAATTGTACAGCATGGATTGCTGTTGTTGCTTTTGCTTTTGCCATTGCTTCTGTTTATTTGATTTTGTCATCATCTTCTTAGGCAAACAGCGGCTGCCAGAGTGGGATAGCAGCTGAATGAACATGTGGAGAGCACTTGATGGCTCTTATCTCTCTCTCACTCTCTCTCTCTCTCTCTCTCTCTCTCTCTCTCTCTCCCCTGTCTATATCGTCTTCGCCTCGCCAAACGTTCGGCTTTGGGTCGTCATCGGCTACGGTTCGGCTCTCATTTTATGTATTACAACATTTTTTTTTTGCGGCGGCGACATAAATTCTACAAAGATACAGCAGATACAAATACAAAAGCAGCCACAAATTACAAATACATGTCGAGATACACACTCAAGTACAGATACAACACAAGCGATTCACATTTGGCCCCCAAAGTGGCAACAACAACAACAAGAACCAGCAACGGCACTCAATGATCATCATCATCATTATGATGATCTCGTGTGTGTTCGTTTGGCTTGTTGGCGCTCATTTACGTGATTGCTTCTCTTCTTCTTCGTGATTTTGATTTTCATTGCTCAAAGTTTTCTTCCCAATATGCAAATGCTTTGAGATATTTGTACTTTGAAATAACACTAATTTGCATACATTTTATGAATCAGTATTTTTCAACACTGCCCTTCCAAAGCCCTGCCGCTGCCTTTTGTTTGCCTGTATTTTAATTGCTGTTATTTTGAATGCCAATCTGGAAATTTATTTACATTTCCTCTCTGTCATCACCTCAACAGATGAGGGCATAGCCAAAAGGTCTGACTGAGCGGGAGATGGGAGATTACAATAATCTTAAACTACTTTTTAGGCATTAAGTACATACTTTCAACAGAGAAAGGAAAAGGTGTTTTAGTGAATTATATTATAGTGGATAATTCGATTTTTAATATTTTTTTCAATGGGAATCATTTTATAGTGTTGATAAGGGGGTATACATACTGGTATATGAATCAGAAAATGACACGTGAATTATTTATTTTCTTGTCTTAACAATATCAAGATCTTAACGAAATCGAATGCGTTTTATTCTTTACAAAATGTAATACAAATGGAAAAATGAAAGAGAACGAAACAAACAATGTCTTAAAAATTAGAAATTAAACAGTTTTTAAACTTAATTTCTATTAAATTTGTTTGATCTGATAACGTTTCCCCATCTAAATTCTACCCATTCTTAGCGTTCCAAAAGGTTCCTTAGAAAACCATGTTCTCCAGTGACTTTTCAATGTTCTCCAATCCCAATTTGTGATCTGTAGAAAGTTTCAATTATTTTGGGGCTTGGACCCGACACAAACAAACCAAAAACCAAATACAATAAAGTACTATAAAAAAAAGAACAATTTTTTTGTTGGACAGAACATTAGCCCGAGCCAGCAGCCAGCCAGCCCCCAGCCCCCAGTCGCAGGCCGAGTCCCAGACCCAGCTGTAGATTGTGTAGAGGTCAAGGCTATAATGCTTCGTGCTTATATGTGTCTGTTTCTGTGTATCTGTGTGTGCTTGCGAGAGAATGAGGGTCTGATACGATACGAATAACCGACAGCAAAAGTGCAAATAAATTTGTGACGCATTTTTATTTTGTTATTGCAAATGATATATAAATACACCCCAAAAGCATTGCCGATGCCGCCGATACACAACACGAACGAATACTCTGTACGAGAGCAGCCACAAATGAAATGAAAAACGCGAATTGCGAACGAGAATATATGTAAGAAGGCGACGTAAGAGCACAACGAACTTTTGCGAAATGTGAAATTGAAATTATAAAATAAAACAAAGCAAAACAAAAGCTAAAGCGCAGGGGGCTGTAGCAAAACAACAATTACAGCAGCAGGCAGCAGTGGCGGCAGCGGCAATAGCAAAACCAATAGCAACAATAACAAAAGAGAAATAAACGTGTTAGTTTTCTGGCAAGCCGAAGCAATGTATACCCTTGAAAGAGTTTTTTATTTAGATTCCAAAAAAGGTATACAAAAGGTATGTCTGGTACATCTGTACATACAGACACTGCTGGAATATAGAATCATATAGAATGACAGAAATTTGTGGATATAAATCCCACAGAAACTGTAAAGTTTGGTTGGAAAAAAACACGGTGTTCTATGGAATATAAATATATGAGCACCATTATTAAATTTTTTTTAAATTTAGAGACACATTCTATATATTTTGGTTTGATTGATTTTGCCTAAATTCCAATGAAATATCTACGAGTTGTCCAATCTTAATCAGCAATTTACAGAATAGTTTTCTGCAAAGACTTCTATTACGGACATTCATCAACGTTGTTTCCTGCTTCCATTTTTTCAAAATTATTTTTTAGCTATTAGCAGAGGAGACAATGTTCTTGGGTGTATCAGACATGCAAACTATTGAGAGGAAATTAGAGAAAACTTGTGGGAACGTAACAAAGAAGGTTTTTGAAAAGTCCACTTTGAGTGTTCGCTGACGCCTTCTCAGAAGTGGAGGACAACTACCTCCTCCTTCAATTACCTCCTTGTCTGGGCAACTGAGACAAAATTCATGGTTGGGGGCAGGCCATATCTCATTCAGTTGTTGGGCCTGGCTCTTCCTGAAGCTCAGGAAGTGAAGAGGGTGGCGCAAATTCTAATATTCGGGTAGGGGCATCGTCGTGGTAAGGGTATAATAAAAATCTTGTAGAAAAAACCACAACTACAAGCAGTCACAAAAACAAATGACAGTAATTTTTAAAAGCCAAATATGTGCTAAAAACAAAACAAAGTTTAAGTGTTGTTGCTTTTATTATAAATATTTTATTTTTGTGGTATTTGCACTGCGCTTCGTTCTTTTCACTTAAAACGCGAGTTATTTTGTGGCAAAGTCTGTCTGTTCGTTCGTCCGTCCGTCTGTCTGTCTGTCTGTATTTGTTGGGTTTTTAAGCCAAGGCCAAAGCTGAGGGAATTTTTAACTCTTTTTTCTTTTCCTTTTTCTCACTTTTGTTGAATAAAACCGCTTGCAGCTGTAAAATTAACATTTTTAAATGGCAAATATATGCAAAGCGAAGAGATAAAATATGAAAGAAAGATGGAAGCAAAAGGGAAATGCAAAAATGTTTGCTAAAACACGAAGGAGAAAGCGAAATGATGGCCTGCTGCTGCGGCTCGATTCGAGTTGGACAATGGATAATGGAATTATTTATAATTATTGTCGAGTTCATTCACATGAGGAAATCGAAAGGAAAGGAACGTTTTTCGTATGAAAACATAAACGTAAGATATTTAATAAAAAATATCAAGATAAATGTTTCTATTCGATAAATAAAGATTAAGTTTAATGGAAAGATGCATAATATACAAAATACATACATATATAACAAATTCATACAAATTGCAAAAAAAAAATATTAAAATCAAATAAATACGGAGGGAAAATGTTTGAAGAAATATATAAAAACAAATAGTATACATACATATAAGTGAAAGACGGAAATACAGACAAACGAGAGGACAGACTATGCAAATAAAAGACAGAAAGAAATAATATGAAAACTAAAATATATCAATAATAAATACAATTCTCATTTATTTTCTCTTAATTTGGACAAAATGGGTTCATTGATGTTATCTTGTATTATTTATTTAGCTCTTTACTTAGAAAGAACATTTACAGACTTGTAACAACCCGACTGGGTCATTACCTTCTTTGTTGGCCACAATCATCCAAGATCGAAACATCAAATAGTTGCTGTGACCTCAATTCGGTTAGAATATATGTATTCATATGTATAATAATATTCTCCCGATAGAATATTCTTTGGGCTTAACAGAAGACGTAACAAAAAATGTATGATTAAATATTGTGCATATTCTATACAATTTCATGAAAGTAAATAGAAATTCACAGAAATACTTTCAATCAATGATATTTCCATTACATTCAAAAGAATTTCAACAGCTCTTTTTTTATTATTTATAGAGGCGAAAACGATTAGCGAATTCTTTGAACCCATTTAATAGATGAACTTGAAATCATTTTGATATTTGCTAGGAATTTTGTTTACTTATTTATAGTTTTGTCACTGCCTTAAACAAATGAACATGAAATATGTATACATACATATGTATGTACATATTTAGGTACATTCATACAAGAGCTACGCGTCGCAAATATATCAAAGTACATACAGAAAATGACAATTAACAATGTCGGACGGTACACGCCCACAACGCATCCACAACAGAAATCTGAAATCCATTTTGTTAAATAACTTTACGGACGGTCGGGCGGACGGGCCACTCTGATCCGTTCGTCCATTCCGTTCCGTCAGCAATTTCTGGGCAAATCAAAATACATAGATATTTGGCCATGTCTCTGTTTTTTTTCCCCCCACTCGTATGTCTATTTGTTTTCCTCTATTTTTATTTATAATTATATTTGTTTTTGTTTATGTTAGAAATGATGGCCATATCATTGCTTTTCTCTTCCCCCCTCTCTTATCTCTGTCATAATTTCGTATAAATAAATGTTTATAATTTCTCTATATATTTTATTTTTAATTAATTATTTGTCGCGCATTTGTTTATCGCGTCGGCAACACGTGAATAGTGTTTTCGCACTATTTCGGGGGCCAGTACAGCTGTGGTTCCCCAAACACTGGGAATCTGATGAATGAATATCTATAAAAAATTAAGAGCTTATCGTACTTATCGTACCCTCCACATTTGATCCATCTTATATGTATCTGGTTTGCAAGCTGAAACTCGAGAGTGCTTGAAAACGTTCTTATCTGCAATAAAATGTTTACTTTAGAATTTTATTATTTCGGATTTAAAGCGAGGTGACATTTTCGGAAGAATACTGTACTTGTTTTCAGAATAATTCTTATTAAATAATAATTTAATTCTACTTCCCTTGCATTTGTGTTTTGAGATTTTAATTGAATTAATATAATTAATATTTCTCCTTTAAGTTTCTTGCATTTTAAAACACTTTCAGGCAGCAATTTTAAATATATTCGGAGAAGTTTAACAGGCAGATAGTGAAAATTCGACGGAAATGACTGCCCAAGACTTGCTTTGAGTAAACAATTGCCAAAGGATGAGTACATTCCAGCGATTGGAAGCCAGTTCCAGTTATTGTGATTCGTTATTTGCGGGGCTTAGTTATTTTAGTTGAATTCTGTTAAAGAAACGTTTAGATTTATTGAATTTTCTTAAATTCAGAGTTACATGACATTGATTGGATTTACTTCTTGGATAAACTGTTCCTAGTAGATGTATTTCCATTCGCTTGCTGATTTCCCTCTCATTTTGCCCACCATCCATTCCATTCCATATATGATTCATTTTGGGGGCATTTCGTGCTGTGTGTTTTTTCGGTTCATTGGAAAGTCGGTTTATTTTTGTTCACGTTCTTCAGAGAGTCGTTGAACTCTATCTCTTTCTCTGTGTCTCACTGTCTCTGTGTCTCTAAGTATTTGTTGTATAAGGCAAACAGCAGTTTACAAGTTTATTTGTTTTTAGCAATTTCATCATCATTCTATGGAATTTGTTCATATGCGATAAGCATTCAATTTAGACGGTTTATAACCATACAATAAATACTTTTGGACATGCTAAATAGCTTCAGTTTAATTAAAACTATTAATAAAAGTATTAGAAATAGGGGCATAACCCATAAGGACAATAGTCAAATTATGTAAATGACTTTTGTTGTACGAATTACCCATAAGCGAAAGGAGAGATACCTTTGGTCTTTGATTTTATATTTCCATTCGTATGGGTTGTCTTTTCTTCGTTAAATTTAACTATGGTTTTTTTTGTTGAAATTTTATAGTGATTTCTTAATATTTAAATAATATGTATGTGGCTTAAATTTATATATTTTCTATTTTTAAGTACAAACATATTTAAAAATTAAAATTAATAAAATTAAAAGTTAATTTACCCTAAATGTTATACTGTTTTTTAAGTTTCATACATACACATACATAAATTATTTACATTTTATTTATTTATTTTTAAATGTTTATTTACGTTTTTTAAGAGGGTGTGACTACAAATAGTAAATATTATAACACCTTACAAACTTTAATATGTATCCCAATTGTTCTTTCAGGCCACCACAATGGACCCCAACAGACATCACGAATATCAGACACATCATCAGCAGGCGGTGCACCAGTCAATGCCACTGCACCACCAAACACATCCACATCCTCCGCATCACCAGCAGCAGCAGCAGCTGCACCACCCACCACCGCCGCCACAGCAACAACAACCTCAACACCACCTCCAGCAGCAACAGCATCCGCATCCGCGCGCCCCCACCACCAGCTATGGGTCACATCCTTCTCATCCTGGAGGAGAGGAGCAGCGCTCCCGAACGGCGCTCTACATGATGAACAGCAGCGGAAGTCGAGGGACAGTGGCAGGAGCACCCTCACAATCTGTGCCTCAGGCAGGTGCTGCTGGTCCCACATCCTCAAGCGATCCACATTTACAGTACTATACCTCCAATCGGGATCTGACGGCTGCCAAGAAGGTGCCACACCCGGCGGAGCCTCCGCACCCTAGCTGGCCGTACAAGACAGGGCAATCGGTGCCATCTCCGGCACCGGCAGCGGCCTCGGGTCTGCGCCACCATCACGGGAATCCTGCCATGTATCCCACCAGCAGCCAGCAGCAGGCGGCGCCGGCGCACAGCACGGCCTACTGGCCGCCACCGGACGAGCAGATGCACCATCAGCCGCCGCAGCAGCTGCAACAACAGCAGCAGCGGTACTCCTCCTACGTCCAGAAGCTACCGCCAGGAGGAGGAGGCACTGCCTCCGGATACAGAGTTGAGGGATTCGCCATGGGACAGCATACAGAAGCACAACAGATCGGGTCCAGACTGCATCCCGGCTATGCCCCACAGCCCGGATACGGTACACAACCCGGATACGGCCCACAGCCTGGAGTGGGGGGACAGCCTGACAGCAGATTCGGCAACCAGTCGGAGGCTGGGAGCTACGGCACACAGCCAGGAGTGGGCAGCAAGGCGGCGGGATATGCCGGAGCCAACAGCAGCAGCACACATCACCCGTCCACGCCCACACCGCCCACGGCCACATCGACCCCGCAGCAGCAGCACCTCCAGCAGTCGCACCACCAGAGCCACCAGAGCCTGTACATGCCGATGCCACAGTTTAGCACGGAAAAGTTCCAGACGACGGTCCACAATGCCATCGAGAAGTACGTGCGGGAGACGCCTCCTAGTTTGGATTATACCGCATCTCGGGGACCAGCAGCAGCGGGAGGAGAAGCAGCAGCAGCAACTGCTGCCTATGGAAGAACGACCGGCTATGGGTATGCCAAGATCTCCTCCTCCAAGGTTCCTGCTGCCACCTCCTCCACAAGCTACGTAAAGCTTGAACCGGAGCATGCTCTGGCGGGGACCCTGCCGCAGCCGACGAGATCCTCGCTGTACCACAATCCCTACACCACAGCGCCGCCGCCGCCGCCGCCGCAGCCACCAACCCCACAACACTCCGAGGCACCGCAGCGGGAGCGGGACTCTTCGCCGGCAATGGCCACGCCCCCCCATGGGTATCCCACCAAATACGGGAAGCTCCTGCAACAGCACGGAACAGGAGCGGTAACGGGAACTGGGACGGGTGCCACGCCGTACTCCTCGTACTCCTACCACGGACACCACGGGACACCATCGCCCGCGGCAGGAGCCGTGGCCTCGCCCCTCCTCCCGCCCCGCCGCCACCACTTGCCAGCCAGCTGTCATCCGCCTCCTCCTCCAGTAGCAGCACCACGCTCCAGGTGTACCCCCACGGACCGGACATCTGCTACCAGCCGGTGGCGTCAGCCCAAACCCAGAGTCCGAGTCAGGGACATGCCACGGCAGCGGCCAAAAAGTCGCCGGCTGTGGCGAAACCCAATTACCGGGCGCTGATCAATGACATGCTGAAGCGGAACACCGCTAGCGAGCAGGAGCTTAATCTGCAGATCATCAAAAAGACACTCCACATGGAGCCGCCGCCACGGAACCGTGTCCACGTCCTTCCAACGGCCACAAGGGTCATTCAACAGGTGGCGCCTGCACCAACACCAGCACCTGCGCCACCGCCAGCGCCTGCGCTCTACTCCCCGCTGGATCTGTCCATGCGAACGGTGAAGCAGACGGCAGACTCCACGGAATACAAGTACCAGCGTCCCCACCATCAGACCCCAACAACGACGACGACGACGACGGAGTACAAGGCTGTCCAGCTGCCGCATCTGGCGTTAGGAGTAGGAGGAGGATTGGGTCTACCGAGATTCGACATCACAGCAAGCTTTTCGGCAGCAGCCAACCGGGGAACGGGAACTCCAACGAGTCCTGCGCCAACGGCTGTGATACGACAGGCCCCAGCCACAACAGTTCCTCATCTGCCACCTCTGGTTGCTCCTTTGGCTTCTGCTGCTCCTGCTTTGGTCATCAAATCCCTTCAGCAGATGCGTCCCAGTGTGCTGGAAACTAATCCGTATGCCAAGAGGCAACAACAGCAGCATCAGCATCAGAATCTGCCTCCCGAGACGAGCATCGTTCAGGTGCTACCCAGGCCAGGTGCTACCCTGCCACAGCTGATGGAGCTCACGCCTGCGCCTTCGCCTTCCTCAACGCCCTCGCAGTCGCCATCGCCCAGCCCCCAGCATCAGCACCAGCACAACAGCAGCAACCCCAACTATCTGGGCAGGAAGCGCCATTTGCAGGAGTACAACCAGGCGGCGGCCAAGCAGGCGCGTCTGGATGCAGCCATAGAGGCGGCGGTGTCCGCTCCTGTGCCGGTGATAGCCGTCAATGAGCAGGCGCTGGCCGCCAAAAGAGAGCGCGAGCGAGAGCGGGAAAGAGAGATGCAGCCCGAACCAAGCACATCGTCCGCCACGTCCACCTCCATGTCGACGTCCATGTCCATGGCTGTGCCCAAGGCAGAGCCACGTATCCGTACAAAGGCGGAGCTGAAGGGATTCACGTTCACGCCGCCCGTGCTGGTCACCTCAACGACTCCTGCCACCAGTTCAATATCAGTAGCGCCTCCAAATGCCATTCTGCCGCCTCCTCCTGCAGTCACAGTCGCACGGACGCCACCGAACCACCAGGTGACGAACCACATACAAATCAAGCTGGAACCGGCGCCACCTCAGGCGACAAACCATCCGATAGTAGTAGTAGGAGGAGCAGATCTCGGCCTACTGGATGAGGATCTGGGCTTCAAGGGCAGCCTCCTGGACTGTTGGGGCAGCACCTGCAACAATCTGGTGGAGCAGCTGCTCAGCAAAGCCCAGCCACCGGCGATCCCCGCCTGCTCAAGCAGCAGCATCAAGCTGGAGCTCAGCGAAGATGATCTCCCAGTGGCACGGATACTCAAGCGGCAGCCTCCTCCAGCAGTAGCAGCAGTAGCAGCAGCAGCAGCGGCAGATGGGGAATCGGCGGCCACCACAACAACCCAAGTGACGACGACAACGAATGGCATCTGCTCCTCCCTGGGCAATGGCGGGGGGGCGCAGAAGAAGCTGAGCAAAGTGGAGCGGGAGAAGAAGCGGCTGCAACAGGAGCAGAGGATTGCGGCCAGACTGGCGCCCAAGGCGGGCCAGAGCAGCTCCTCGGAGAGCGACACCACGGAGCTGCACAGGCGGACCACCGAGCGCCAGAAGAAGCCGCTCCTCATGCGGAAGGGCCGTGCGAGGCAGAGGTCTCTGGGTGGCCAGACGGGGAAGAGCAGCCAACAGACGGGCCAAAGCACCGCCGAGGAAGCAGCCGCAGCAGCGGCGGCAGCGGAGAAGGATGGCAGCCAACAGTCCACCAGCGAGGAGAGGGAGTCCAAGACGGAGTTCGTGAAGCGTGAGGCAGTGCCCCCACCTCCATCAGCCACCAACAATGTGCAGCACGAGGAGACGGCAAAGGCCAAGGCCAAGGGAAAGGCCAAGCAGGAGGAGAGCCGGGAGAACAGCAGCTCCAGCGAGAGTCTGCCCCACAGAAAGCAGCAGCAGCAGCAACAGCAGTCGAAGGGGGGGCAACAGCATCCCCCCCTCAAGAACCGCATCCTGAACACGATGACCCGCTCGAAGCATCGCAAGGAACTGGAGCTGCAGCTGGCCAACAGCAAAGTGCTCCGCAACGACAAGATCATCCGCAACTCCACCACGAAGATCAAGCGGAAGTACGTGCGCAAGGTGGTGGACAGCAAGAAGGAGATGATGGTCACGCGACTGCGGAACAAGCGCGGCCTGGATGCCATGGACTCCAACAGCAGCCTCCCGAACGGCCGAACGAAGCTTAAGGGGAAGCAGGAGCAGGCTACAGGAGGTCCTGCCAAGAGCAAGACCTCGCCCCAGCAGCAACTCTACCTGGAAGAGTATCGCTACAAGGTGGCCCTGAAGATACCCCATCGCCTGATCTCCATCAACAAGCTGAACAAGGTGGCCGCCTCCCTGCCCGATCTGGAGCGTCGGGATATTGGCCAGGAGCTGGCCTGCTTCAGGAGCCGCGCCGGCGGGGGCAGACCCCGAACGAAGGCCGCCAGCAAGCAGCATCAGGAGAACACGCCCAAGTCCATTATTGATGTGCTCCACCTGCGCGTGACCAATGGCAGCAGCAGCAGCAGCACCAAGACCACGGTCTCCGTGTCGGCGCCGGCCTCCACCAACCTGCAGCTGCACAGCGAGACCTCGCAGACCTCCGCCTCAAACTCCTTGTACGAGCAGCCGCAGCAGCAGCAGCAGGAGCCGCCGCCGCCGCCACCAGCCAACGCCGAGACGACAAGCAACTGTCTGGACGATCCCAGCAAGCGTCACTTTAGCATATTTGACACAAAAGTCTTGCAGAGCAAGACCCGCACCGAGTCGAAGCTCCAGCAGCGGCGTGAGATCATACGCGAGATATTTGTGGGTCCCGAGAGGCCCGCTTCGGCCCCGCCAGAGTGCGCCCAAGAGGCGGGGGCCGGAGGCGACAACGAGGATGAGGCGGCCATCAGCTATCAGAAGTACGAGGAGTTTCTCGACCAAATGAACAGCATTGTGAGCGCCAACGACAACAAGCTGCTGGGCCGCAGGACCCTCGTCGAGGACAAGCAGCCCTCAGCCACGCAGTGTCCGCACAAGCGGAAGTATTTGCGGCGCAAGGGCAGCTCCGGCTTCGACTACATACGCAAGAAAAAGCGACCGACCCCGGCCACCAGTCAGCAGAATCAGCATAGCCACAACCAATCCTCCAGCCATGCCCATGCCCATGCCACATCCAATCAGCAGGTCCTCTCCGAGCACAATCAAAGTGCGGCGGATGAGCGACTGGACGACACGGACAGCACCATTGCGGGCAGCTCCCATCTGCCGGCGAAGATCAAGACCGAGATGGATGTCCTGCGCGAGATCCAGAAGTGGGTGCTCAACAAGGGCGTGGGCCAGAGCACAATGCACAAGGCCGCACGCCAGGGGCTGATCGATGTGGTGGTATACTGCCTGGATCGCATGCACATGAATCCCGACCAGAAGGACAACGCCGGGTACACGCCCCTGCACGAGGCCTGCACCCAGGGCTGGCTGGAGATTGCCCGCATCCTGCTCCAGTTCGGGGCGAATCACTCGGAGGCGGCCCAGTCGGGCATCCGTCCGCTCCACGGAGCCATCGAGAACGATCACGAGGAGGTGGTGCGACTGCTCCTCTCCTACGGAGCCGATCCGTTGCTGGCAACGTACTCAGGTGGGTATCAGTGGGATGCCTCCGATTCCCTTCACGAAAACCCTCAAAACACATTTGACCTTCCTGTTTCCTATTTTTCTGTTCAGGTCAAACTCCGCTGGCGTTAGCTTCAAGCAAGCTGATGAGTGGCATTCTGAGCGATCACCTCAGCGATGCACAAAGTGCCGCCGCTGACATTCATCCAATGCGATTCCAAGGACCATGGGACATCTTTGGTGAGTGGAGCAGCCGCATCTGGAGATGAAAGATGAAAGGAATCGGCCGTGAGGTATCCGCAGTGGATACATATCTAGATACATAGCAGAGAAGAGAACCTTTCATTGTAGCAGACTTTTTGCAAATCCACCCGTCGTTGCAACTCCTTCCTTGTAGTGTCCGCGTGGATTGAGCCATGTCTGTCTATGGAAACACTTAAATTGATTGCCACACACAGTTCACATCTACAGATGTTAGGGACTCGGCATTTAAGCGTAGATATAGGCATCTAAATTTGTCATATTCGTGTATAATTCCAAGATCTACCGATCTCTACAGCTTATAGGCAGACTTAAGAAGTGTTCTTTCATTCCCTCCATTGGGCGAGTGTGCCCTTCTGTTTATCCCAGAGATTACCATGCTAATTGTTCTTTTTTCAATCTATTTCAGATGCTAAGGAATACGGCTATGATATATTCGATAGTGTACCGAACACAGCTTGTGATAAGAGCAGAGCTCTACGTAGAGAAGGAAAGAGGTGAATCAGAAGCAGATGCAGATGCAGCAGCAGAAGTTGTGCAGCAACGTAAATGGGAATGTACTGGTAGCAGCCAAGAAGGAGGAACAGCAGGAGGAGCCGGAGAAGAAGGTGGAGACATCGGTAAAGCAGAATGGGGAGACAAGTGCAACAAAGACTGGATTAAATATAGCAGCAGCAGCTACAACAACAAAAACAACGATGACGGTGAAAGTGGAGCCAGGAACCGAGGAGGAGAAGCAGGAGCAGGCGCAGGGACAGGCTGAGGATACCAATAACAATAAGAACAGAAACGAGAAGGAGCTGAATGCAAATGTTGAGAATAATTTAGTAACAAGCGTTGTGACTGTGAAGAATGAAGTGAAGAAGGAACTGGATGTGGATATGGATGTGGATGTGAATGTGGATTTGGATATAAATATGGATAGGAATAGGGAAAGGGAACAGGAACGAGAACGAGAACGGAATAGACTTGATGACGAGGATCTGGCGGAGAGCGAGACAATGGATGATAACGAATTGAATGGTGATATTTTTGAATTTGAAGAGGCCGACGTGCCCCTGCCACCACTGTACTTGCTCAAAGACGAGGGCAGTGACAAATGGGTACTACTAAACGATTTGTGCAATTTACTTAAAGTTAAGTCCAAGGATACGCTCCTCAACAAGGTACGATAAACCATTCCATACAAATATTTATGTATTTCATATTTCCCTCCTCTTCCGCCCACAGCTCTGTCCGAACAACAACAACCATGCGTTGGCTAACAGCCAGAAGCAGCTGCTGCGGGAGTTCAAGATCGATGATTTCCTGGAGAAGGCCACCTGTCTGCAGCTGCTGTGCGCCGGCGAGAAGCTGAACATGTTCAGCTCCTCGAAGGTGGTGCTCATCAAATACAACGACAGTGTCAAGAACTTGTTGGGCGTGAAGACCATTTTAATGAAATTTTAAACAGAGATATACATAAAGGATAGCGGATAGTGGATAGTGGATACTATAGATATTTAGGAACCAGAACGACGAGATGGAGGGAACCCCCTAGATAAATGATGAGCAGAGAGATACAAACAAATTTGAATGAAACAAAAACAATTAGTACGAATATAATTGTAGCAGCGATCTAAATATATATATACGATATACGATATATATTTTAGCTAGTAGCTAGTTTTTACCACACACACGTCTTTGTCTTTGGAAGATGGAAGATCTTTTTTAAAGGAAATTAAATTAGAGCTAATGCAAAGTGATACAAAGGTGCTATACACACTCAAAACGAAGAAAAACGAAAATGGGGAAAATGCAAAATTCGATGTAAATTGAGACATAGAGAGGGAAAGAGAGAGAGATAGAGCGGGAGAGACAGAGAATATTGATTAAATCTGGATTCTATTGAAAATTAGAGAGTAGAACAAACGGATGGAATGAGGGAAAGGATTGGATTGGATTGCTGTAATGCTGTAAGAGAATCGACAGACAGACACACAAACAAACAAAATGTTTGCTAAATAAAAAAATATATACATACACACATACACATGTGTATATTGAATATCTAGGGATAATGTGTAATCTATGGTTTTAAAACAAGAAAACAAAAACAAATTAGCAAAAGTATAGACGTAAGGCGTAATTATTACAACATAGTGTATTGTAACCAGATTAGAGAGATGAGTGTATTTATGTATTATGTATTTTTAAACGAAATTATTAACATAACATACAGAATATATTGTATATATCCAACTATATTATGTAAATCAATTCAGATAGGTTTGTAATTTTCTATGTATGTATGTAATTGTCGTGCGTAAGTTTTGTGCAACTATAAAAACAAACAAAAAAACCATAAAACAAAAACTAAAAAATAAAATGGAATAAATAAAATGTGAATTTTTGGCAATTTGTAAAAAATACTGTGTTTTTATTAAGAAGAACGAAAGAACGATACGAAAACGGAGGATTTTATCTACACAGGATTTAGAAATTAGTCTTTAGTAAAAAACAAATGATTACTACTACAGCAGAAAAATATTATAGCATATACAATTATAATATTAATATTTCCCACAGTGTAAACCCCTAGATGACCACGTTTGAGCTGCAATTCAAATTCGATAACACACCGATATCAATTGGCGCGCTCTTGGCAAGCGACAAAGTTCCTCTCTATCGTGTGTGTGCGTGTGTGCATGTGTGCATGCGAGCGAGCTTTGAGCATATGATTGCCGTCCTTGTTCTTCAAATGCACGTTTAAAGGCCAAGAATAAATTCGTTGCTGCTGCTGTCCTTGGCCCCGCCACTCTCCGGAGATCCACATACGCGCGCACACACACACACACAGACACACTATGCGAGGGCTTTCCGTCTTCTTCTACCTACGCCAACAACTTTTGCTACTCTTTACTGTGTTCCCGTTTGCGATTTGCGTTGGCCTACAGACCCAATTTTTTGCTTGCGTTGTGCGCGGCTCCGTGAATAGTTTTTCCCGAAAAATAAAACCACACACCGATCGAGAGGGAGAGTGCAAAATAGAGATTAAAGTGAAAGTAAACGGTGCGAAAAGAACTCTCAGTCTGTGTATAAAATAATTCCCCATGTGTCCATAACGGGAGTGAAGTGGAGTGGACTGTGTTGTGTTGTGTGTGGCTACGCTAGCTGCTACTGTGTGTTCGTCGGTGTGTATGTTTCTGGTTTCTGCTGCCTGCTAATGTGCAATTTTTATGAAATTATCACAGAATGAGGCAAGGCGATAGATAGCGCTGTTGTTGTGTCATAGAATTGGAGCAGCAGCCCCCGCCCCCCTCCGTAAAAGTAAACGCAACAACAAGTTCCCCACTATACATATCTCTATCTGTGAGTGCCTGTGTGTGTACCCATACAGAAAACTGTGCTGTGTGTGTGTAATAGGAATTGCAATTTATTCGTACCGTTGTTGTTGTACTTGTGGGAAGAAGAGCTTTTCGCTTGTTGCGCGCGTGCGACGATTGTGCAAGAAAAGAAGAGTTCCCCATTTCCATTGCAATAATTTCATTCTCCTCCTCTGCTGTGTGGTGTGTTCCTCCCAGAAACCAAAATTCGATGTGAGAACGACCAGGCCAAAGAGGAAATAGGCGAAACAAGCCAGCGAATAGCAGGAGAATCGCGAGAATTGGCGCAGTAGCGCACAAAAAAAAAAGAACGAATAGTGAGAACAACACAAAAAATAAAATAGCAAATGCGTTCGGCGTCGCTGGCTGTGTGTGTGTGCGTGTCCGCGTCTGGGCCTGGTGTCTGTGAGAGGGGGGCGCAAAAAATATGCTAAAAAAGCTTTCGTCGTTGCCCCTCCGTGTCGTCGTCGCAGCAACAGCAGCAGCAGCTGCGGAAACTGTTGCTGCAGGCCGTGGCAGAACCAGAGCGAGAGACGAAGAGAGATATACAGAGCGCAGAGGGAGTGAGTGAGCGAGAGATCGATCCGCCGAAAGGGAGACAGCATTATGAATCACACGCAAGCTTTGTTTTGCGAATTATAAATTCGCCTTCTCCACGAATTCCCATGTGAAGCGGAGAGCCCGACAGCAAAATAGAGAGACACAGAGAGGGAGAGAGAAACAAAAGCGAAAAGAAAACCAACAAAAGTCCAAGACATAATAATAGAACTTTTGCTTTCGGTTCCAACTGGTTTTTGTATGCCCAAAAGAGAGCAAGGGAGAGCGGGCGAGAGAGCGAGACCCAACCAGACAACAAAGAGGCGGCAGCTTCCAGCGCTGCTTCTTCTTCCACACTTCTCTGCGATCGTCTTGGAATCATAGCTGGAAACCGGGCGCATGCGCAGAAGACACAACGAAAGAACGAGAACGTGTCGCAGTCAGCGTCAACGTCAGCTGCAAGAAGGTAAGTCCAAGTCCCCCTTGCCCACTAGCTTCCTCCATAGCTCCACTTCCCTACCTCCCCCTTCCCCTAAAGCTGTCCATCTGTCAGGTCTTTTGTCTAGTTGGGCGACCCAGGAACGAACCCGCACAGGGGTTGATTGGGATTGGTTAAGGGGGGATCTGAAAACGAAACCCAACGACACGAGTAACAAAAATAAGTCGAAAGTCGAGTAGAGTTAATTAAACTTACATACATAAATACGTGTGTATGTACATATTTTACATATTCAAGTGTTGTCAGAGTGGGGGATTACCAGTTTTTCGGTTTTATGAAGTGGAAAAGTGTTTCCAAAGGGGGAGAAGAACCAGGCACGAAAGTAATAAGCAAAGTTAAATGGATCTTAAATAAGGGAACGGTCGGTAGAACAGGGTCCCGTCCAACATGTTAAGAAAACAAGCACAAGATTTCTGGGGTTGGACTAGCCCTCAGTTATCCATGGAAGGGATCTCCCTTTTGTCAGTAACCCTCCTGCTGGTATAAGAAATATCATTAAGAAACTAATTATATGAAACTATAAGAACTGTCGGGTGAAGAGGTAATCGGTAAAAATATATATTGATTTCATTCTTAATTCGAAATGTCCTTCCCTGACTTTGCCATAACTTAATTAATAATTAATGGTCTAGGAACTTGGAAAAATGCTAAGGGTTAAAGCACAAAAATGCCACGTAAACGTTTTTCCTCGGTTATGGGTCAAATGTATTTTTATTTTATGTTGGCATTATTATGATATTTTGTAGATTAAATAATAGTTTCAATTGAGAAAAGGCATTCATTATAAGATGAAATAATAGAGGGAAAAATCTGGCAGAAAGCTTAGCAGGAAAAGCTCTAAAAGCTTTTGGTTACCTGTAAGGAGTTGACCTTGACATGCTTTTGTGTACAGTTAGGTTTGTCCTTGACCCAAATACATACGTGCATACTGCACAGGCGAACATGACCTTCAACTTGACCTTGTGTTGCATTAGGCATTTCCTCATTTGCTCCTATGTTCTTTAAAAACTATTTTTCCTCTCTTGCAGGTTGTTTTAAGTGTGCGTAATTATACAAATAATTCTACTATCGTTACCTGCCATCAATCACTAATCCAACAACAATACACATCACAACGAAACGTACAAAAATAAAAGTAAAATATACTAGAAATAACAAAAGAATATCCCGTATAAGATGGACACCTTCAATGTACCTTTGCTGGCGGAGAGCAGCAGCAGCAATTATGTGACAGCAGCAGTCACAGAGGCCACAACCAGCAGCAACCATCATCATCACCTGCAGCACCAGCAGCAGCAGCAACATCTCATGTCCCACCATCACAAGGATCAGATGCTGGCGGCGGGAAGTAGTCCCATGCTGCCGTTCCTCAGCTACTCTCAGCTGCAGCTGCAGCAGAAGGATACTACTGCCACCAGCAGCAGCAATGGTGCAACTGCAGCATCTGAAGGAGCAGAGACAGCAGCAGCAATTGCCACAGATAACTTTGATGGCAGTCAATTGGATGGTGGCATCTCTCTGAGCGGCCTCTGCGAACGCTTCTTTGTAGCCAGTCCCAATCCTCATAGCAATAGTAACATGACCCTAATGGGCACCACCACTCCAACAACCACAACAACTATCCAAAACAGCATCAACAACAATAACCATTTGGAGGCTAAAAACGGAACCATCCACACAGGTGCGGGAGCTCCCCAATCGCTGCAGAGAGGCGGAGGATCAGTCATCATCGAATCAGTGACCGTTCCCTCTTTTTCCAACATCCTGTTCTCCCATCGAAATTCTCAAGCCACAACCAATGAATGTATTGATCCGGCACTGCTGCAGAAATCCACACTATCCAGCAGCTCCATCATAGAGTACCATCAGCTGAAACCCCTGGAAGCGAGTGCCACCAACTCGGCGTCCGTTTCCACCACCAATTTCCTGTCCACGAGCACCGCTCAGCTGTTGGATTTTGATGTGCAAGGCTCTTCCAAGGATGACAGCCACATAAGCACCACCACAACTACAGCAGGAGTGGGAATAGGTTCAGGATCTGGTTCGAGTTCGGTATCCGGATCGGGTGTAGCAACCACATCAACAATCACTGCCAATCAGACAAGAAACTCGCTGCACAGCATCGAGGAATTGGCTGCCAGCTCCTGTGTTGCACCCAAAACTACCCAATCACCCAATGATAATGAGAACCACAGGTCTACCACCAGTACAACGCATCAGCAGCAACAGCAACAGCAGCAGCAACAGCAGCAGCATCACATGCAACAAAGTGGCAATCACAGTGGATCCAATCTCAGCTCCGATGATGAGTCTGTTTCGGAGGATGAGTTCGGGCTGGAAATCGACGATCACGGAGGTAAGTCGATATCTAAACAAGTAAAGTATAGTTTATACTATAATCCCTCTAATTCTCCCCTATTAAAAGTGGTTTGGCAATATTCTGTTGCTCTGCAAAAGGCCTGCAGATGTAATTACCATTTCAGACTTCAGGAAAAAGGATAAATACAAATTAAATCAAAAGAAAAATAACGGAAAATGTGAATGAGTGAAAGTTTAATTAAATAAAGTGAAAAATAACAATATAAAGCAATTAACAATCATAAATTATAAAATTAAAATACAACATGACGATTGATATGGTTTAGGTCTTCGATTACAATGATCATTCATTGGGGTTAGATTTTGGGATTGTATTTAGAGTGTCTCCAGCTCTGTCCCGTATGTATCTGAAGCATACAGGACTCTAAGCAGGACTCCCAAATCAAAGCCCATATATGTGTAAATACAGTGCTGATTGGATTAACCAATCAATCCGAACAATACTGTTGTTGGCACTTGCTACCCACAACTTTATGGCATCTGTTCGAGGAGACTCTGGGAACCAAAATGCCAGATGAGATATTTGCTTTGCATTCAATTGTCAAAACGTAAGGACTAGACAATAAGGTGTTTGGGGTGTATCACGACGCTTGAATGCCCGATACTATATATGATATGATATATATGATATGATATCCCTGTTATTTAAATGCATTATTAAACTCGATTGATACCCAAGACGTAATCTCTATACTTTAGAGTGTATAGGCATTTGTTTGGTATTCCATATAAATCGATCAAAACCTTGATAGTTTTCTCAAACTTGTCATTAAACTACCCTCCAATAGGCTCCCCCCGATTTCAGTCGCTCGTCTTGAATCTTTTAACTGCTAAGATTAAGCATATGCATAGAGTGCACACGGCCTACCGACCCCCTGGCCAACGACTACCTCCGTCCCCCTCAGATATTGACTCGTATATATATATGTACATATGTACATACATATATACGTTAATAATCGTATGTCTCCATGCCGTAGGATGCAGCCATAAAATCCATTGGAAATGTCTAAAAAACAAAACAAAATGCAACTATCCTACTTTCTGGGTTTCCGATGTGGAAATCGAAATTTGAATACTCTTTACTAGTATGTACTGTTACATATTATGTATGTACACTATTTATGTATGTATTTCCATATGTATGTATGTGTTGAAATGTTCATCAATAAACACGTGTCGTGTAATCGCACATTAAATTTATTGTATGTTCATTGTACATACAAATAATGAAAAAAGATTCCATATCTTGTGTAAATTGCGTTTGCACGTGCATGATCAATATGTTGATGCATTGTATTGCTAAAAATACTTTATATGTTTCCGGTCGAATGTCCACTCCGTCCTCATCCTTTCTTTCTACCAATCAAATGTTCACGTCAATATTTCTATATGTGAATGTGGGCATTTCCGCAGAAAAGTCCACAGAGACCAACAAATCAAAAGTTAATAAAAATATGTACATTTTTATATAATTGTGTCCCAATATTATATTCTAAAGTTATTGAAGCTTAAATTTAACCAATATGATTTTGATGTACTTTAATGTGAAAATCTATCAGAAAAATTTAATTTTTATATCCGTACTCAAAGAGTTACGGATTTTTTGAATTTGTGGTTAAACAGGATTTGTGTAAAAAACTGATAAAATATTTTTTAAAATCCACAAAAATCATAGCCTCAAATACATATGTATGTACATATATATATATGTACATATACTGACTAAGTATGGTTATAAAAAAAGAGTCGCGGCCTCAGAAGCGACTCACAACGATCCTTCTCGTTTGTGTTATTATCTACACAATATGTTAGAAGACTCATGATAAAAGTTCCTCGACAACATTTCTCTTACATATGTACATATTTAATTATTTAAAAAACACCTTGGCTACATATATTTTTTGACTTGTATTAACCCACAAAAGTTGACCAATAAACATTACGACAGTAACGTCTCGCCAGATCCAGTAACTCGATGGAAAATTTAAAAATTAAAAACAGCAGAGGACATTTAATAACTTGCTAAATGAACACTCAATGTTTTGTAACATGCCAGATTAGAAATAGAAATATACCCTCACTCACTTGTAGGGTATCCGCAGAATGCAAATGCACAAATATTCGCCTCAAAATCGTGATGTCAATGCGTGTTCGGCAATCAAATGAGGCGGACCAGACAGACAGACGGAGGCCTGCCAAATGTTGATAGTGCACACATACATACACATGTACATACGTATGTATGTCCATAAGTGTGTACTGCATCATGTATCTTTTTATATGTAAATGCATCTGTAAGTTTCAGTTGTTTGGGTAACGCTGAGTCAGTTTTATTGACATTCAGCAATGTCAGAATAGCCACCCTGTCCCCTGCGTGTGCCCCAACGCTCCTCCTTGGCGACCTTCAATCAAAAACAAAATAAAACCCGCAAAAGTGCAGCTTTAATTTTACACTTTTTCATCCTCAGAGACTGAGAGAGATTGACAGAGAGAAAGAGAGAGAGGGAAAATGGAGCAAGGTCAGTTTGGGGCATTAGAATTTGGGTAAGCTCAGGCAGAATTTGTTGTTGCAGCGCAGCACAGCACTCATTCGGTCGGGTAGCGTCGCGTTGCATTGCGTTTTCTAATATTGGAGATTGGGCCCAGGAGAAAAACAAAAAGCGAAATTGCATAGAAATTTGAAGGTCATTGTGTGCATCAGCGCAGCGGCAGTGCCATAGCAGGGGCAGCGACGGCGCTCTCTGTCTCTCTTTACACACTCTCCGATCTAGCTCTGCCGGTGCGCCTCTGCTGCTGTTCTGCCTCAGTTGGTTTTATTTCGCAGTCGCCTTTGCCGTTGCCGTTGCCGCCGCCCGCCATTTGCCGGCTGACATTGACATAGATTGCAGCGTCGCTGCTTGCGTTGTCGTTGGCGTTGGCTGACGCTGCCTTGCGTCTATGCCTAGCGCCCCAAAGGATTTAAATGGGTCAAAGTCAGAGCCAGCGACGGCGACGGCAGCAGCAGAAGCAGCAGCTTGTTGCATGGCAAAAATAAAATAGTAAAATGCAGCAAATTGGGGCATGACATTGGCAATGCATATAGAATACACATACATACGAGTATGTTGTATGTTATCCATATACTGGTTCTATCGTCGAATGCATTACAAGGTTGCGAAATTAATACGAAGGCTGTCGCTGTCGTAGTCAGCCAGACCCAGAGTCTGCCCAAAGGACCTTGCCACACCACCCGCTTTGTGTGCGTGTGTGAGGGTGTGTCCTTTGTTGTTGTTCTGCTACCTGTTCAAGGTCATTCAATATGCAAATCACGTCTGCCATGTTGTCTGATTCTCATTCTGGCCTTGGAGCTTGGGGCTTCGACTTTGAAAAAGGATTGGGACGCGACATTGGGGCAGGCTTTAATATTGTACATACATATGTACATATTTGAAAGAAGGTTTGGTTGCATGAAGTATGGCTTGACCTAACCGAAATGGCGAATGCTTATGAATGTTTCTTAAAGCGCATAAAAGAAGCAAGGATTTAAATTGGATTAAATTTCACAAGAGAAACTTACGAGTAGAGGTAGTGGAAAGCTTAGACTGAAGATTGTAGATACAAATGTGTGTATATGTTCGGATACACGAAATTAGAGGGTGTCTTTGTTGATTCAGAATCCAATTTTTTAGGCCTGGCTTCGGCTTCTTGAGTCTATTGTTGAATTCTTTTGGAAAAACACGGTACTTGGTATTCCTTGGTTAATCAATTAGCCAACAATTAACCCAAGCAAGCGTAGAAAACCCTCACATTCTATCCTCCACATTGGTCATTCACACTCGCTTTATTTCGAATTCTAAGTCTTTCTCACGGATCGGTTGCCAGTGCGGAAAGGTTGGTAAACCGCAAATGCTGTAATGGAACAACGCTAACAAATACACCGACACAACAATGGGGTTTAGTCAAGCGATCAGAAAACAGAAATCTTGTAAACGCAATCAAGGATGGAGCATTGAACAAAAGTGCATTAAATATCAAGCTTTGGTTGCCGGCTGCCCTCAAGAACCATTCAATTGAAACAAACAATAACAAACAAAAACTGAATAATACTCGTGATAATGAAATAATGATAATGAAAGCACTTAAGGCAGGGGATTGGACGGTACAAAAGGGGGCTGATTGGGGTTTGTTTTGTGTGCAAATTGTTTAACTAAGTGAATAGCATTTGGCTTATTAAAAGGAGGCCTGGAAAAGGAATGTTTTTGTTTTAAAATGAGGTCTTCTGGTGCGAAGAGTTGTTGATCTTTTAATATGTTTCAATTGAAAATAAAATTATAAAATTTAATCGTAAAATTACAAAACCATGGGAAGGACTAAATATGTATATTTATATACATATACATACGTACATATGTACATACATTTATTTAGTTTGATTCATTTATTTGTATACTGTATAAACATAAAAAACGTAACGCCATAACTGCTGTCGCTTTTTTCTGGCTATAATTTCTTTGAAAGCACTACATCGCAGATGTATTATATTTTCCATTTTCAGAAAGGAAAAGATGTTTGATAAAACGTAGAAGGAGCTCAGAATTAGCGATGGCCACTCTATTTCAAAATGTTTAATTGTTATATTAGAATTGTTGCAGAATTTACATTGATTTGATATACGTACATACATACATATGTACACCGATAGAATAAAGCCTGAAATTTTAATGTTTTCAATCATTTATGCCATTGATTTTCATCCAAGAGTGATTTATTAATATTGAATATTTGTCACTTATATTTTGATATAAATATGAAAATATTCAAATTTAATATATTATACATACATATGTATATTTCATATTTAAATTCTATCAGTGTAATTTTATTTTATAAATCGGATTTTATTCGATTTACCTTACCTGCCTACCATTAAAGTAAGTTTGTATTTGTTTTATGTATAATGCATATTACAAATGTTTGTTTGTTTTTCCTTTTTTATTGTATAATATTTTATTGTTGCTTCTCATGTAGTATTTGTTGTTAACCTTAGCTCGAATGCGAAAATGCCATTGAGAGTGTCTGGGAGGGCGCCGTCGCTGTCTGCCTCCTCCGACAATCCCCTGCCGCCTGTCTCCTTCTGGTGGAAAAGTGTGCTAATGGGTCGCCAGTTGACCCTGTGCCACTTTTCCCTTAGCTTGCAATGCTGCCGACGCCAGCAGCGCTGTTGTGCACTAATTTTGCAATATACTAGTGGGATGGGATGGAATCGGGCATCGGGCAGAGAGGGGTATCTGCTTTTGCAGCGAGAGAGAGCCAGCGAGAATGCGCATTGATTTTTAATTTGTTTGTTTTGTTTAGTGTTGTTTTTTTGCAGCAAAAGTTGATTCTCGTTTGCTCTTGCTATCTCTGTTGCTCATTGGTATTTCGTCCCACCCTCTCTTTTGCCTCTGCCTGGTGCATTGTCGTGGGTGTATGGAGGGGTGCCCCTTGGTAGGGGGAGAGGGAACGCCCTGACCTAGTTGCATTCTCAGTTTCAGAAATAACTCTCGATTCTATTTTCTGTATATTTATTTAATATTTTACATAATGTGTAATTCTACGACTACTATGCGTTCATTATTTCAAAAGAAATTAGTGTTCTATGTCACATATAGACACACATAGTCTTTACATTAATTTTATGTAATTTTTAACAGTATCTACAATCGTCAAAGTTTAAAAAATTAGTTTTATCTTCCTCTCCTGTTTCTATGAATAAATTGAAAAAATACAAATACATATTTTAAATCTGAGCGTAGGGATTATTTCTTTCATTCCTTTCGTATTCATCACTCAATTATTCTTTGCTTTAATTGTTTGGTAACCGTAACTCGTTTCGTTTGGGCTATTTATTGCTCTGTTCTCTCTGTCTCTCGGAATTGCGTTGTAATATTTACCACGAACATCAAAAGCGTGGCACAAGTAGACACGACACCCCCATGGGGTTCTCAATTTTCTTATCTATTCCTTATCGCAGCGTATACGTAATTGGGGATACTTATTGCTTCACTTTGAGTTACGTATACGTCATGTGTGCGGGCCTTACTGCTGATTGGGTATCAAAAAAATCAAATAAAAACCCAACTATGCAGCGAAAAAAACAAATGAAATTCGATAATTAGCACAAATTTGGATGATTTACAATTATTGGCCTAAGTCGATATTCCATTGATTTATTTTCGGAACAATCGATATGCTTCAATTCGTCAAAACAATTGAGAAGAAAAGTTTTAAATGTAAAATTGAAATATCTACGATATAATCAAAATTAATGTAAAAACATAGAATTACATTCATATCTAGCAATTATTGATACTTTCTGAAGCAATTTCAATCATCCAGTCTCAGCTACAGCTACGACCTGAAAAGAACCAAAAATTTCCAGAGCAAGAAATATTATTTACAATTTACAAGCCAATGCACAAGTGCCAGACATAGCATTGCTCCTCCAAATGAATTTCCCAAGTAGCGCATTCATCGGTCGCCCAAGCTAAATCATTTTCAATCTTCCAGTCACAGCTACACACACACACACACACACACAAGTAGTTTATTCTTTAAAAAAGTTAAAATTTGTTTTTCAGCCCCACACACACACTAGCAAAGTGGGCAGAGCTTTTGCCGGCCCGCGAGCTTTTGCAGCGTGCATGTGTTTGATGTGATTGTTATGCGTGTCTGTATGCGTGCTAGTGTGTGAGTGTTTGCATAGCTGAGGGGCGCCAACTGCAAAACGAAAAGCCAACTTTAAACGATCATCAAACACAGCAGAACGTAGGCAAGAGATGGCAAAAGGAGATAAAGATACAAGCATACATACATATATACAAAAATATATACAGATACAGATACTAAAATGTGGCAGAAACTGGAAAAGCTTTCCCGAATAGCATTGAGAGTCGAGTAGAGGAGCAATGCAATGTAAACTAAAGCAAAAACACCAACAACAACGTGTGAGCTTTTTGCCAGCAAAGCTCCAACAAATGAAAAACAGAAAGAGAGGGATTAAAACAAACACAAATACTGAAACAAGAGCAAGAAGAACTCTTGCAGTTTAGTTTAGGTAAATGAGGTCGGTCAACGTCAGCAGCGACGCCAGCAGAGAGTGGACATAAAACGCATGATAGACAGATAGAGAGAGCGAGAGTATGTGAGAGAGAGAGGCACATAGTTGCTTACACTTATCGCCGTTACCTTATCGCGTATGTCACATTGCCTGTTGATTTAATTTCAATTGCATTTTAATACCCTCTTTGGGCGGGTAGTAAGAATTTCCATCAGACATTTGAGCATACTTACAAAGTCAAAGTCAGCTAGTCATTCAGCTGCTAAAGTTTCCTTTTGCCGGTATGTAAATATATTTAACTTGGTAATTATTAGATCGGAACACCAAAGATCGGATGACTGAGATTAAAAGTTAAAGTTATACAGTACATCCTACAAAAGAAATATATATTTTTTGATTCTAAAAATTCTGTCCTAAGAACGACAGATCTCAAGGGTATCTAAATCTTCGGCATTTTTCTTTTTTGTTTCTTTTTTTATTACTTAATTCACAAAAATGCTGTCCATTGCAATTTTTTGTTGTATTCCCCCTATTCACGCCCTCTTTCTTCTGTTTCATTTATTTTTGTTTTTTTTATTTACATTTTTTTTTATTTATGTACTTTTGTCTGTTTCAGCTCCCTTGCTTTTATTTGCTTTGTGAAATTGTTGCGGCAGGTCTTGACTGTTTTTTGTTTTTATTATTGCCTTTTTGCGAATTTTGTACTCCCTCAGGCAGTACTTTAAGGCAGAGAGAAGAGAGGGGAGGATGGCTGCAGGTACTTATTTATGAAGCAATTATGTTTATTTATGATTTTTTGAGTTGTAAATTTAAAATGCTTTCAAATGCTCAAATTGCTTTTGTCAAGAGGTGGCATGAGGGGCGGGCTGAAGATGCTTATTACCCAAGAGTCAAGAGCCAAGAGCTGGGTGGTCCGCGGTATGTGTGGATTTTGGGTCTGGAAATCCCTTAAAGTTAACAAGTGAATTTTCGGGCACCCCAGAAAATTGGTTTCGTTTGACTCTTCCACCACGGGCCAGCGGACAAGATGTAGGCATTGCCAACTGGGCAACCACTAAGAAATGTTTTAAAATTTTAGGAAAACCCATGGGATATAATAGAAGATAAGACTCCTACCGCTCCTCACATCGGTAAATTCTGTCTCATCCATCAATCATTCAAATAAGATGGTAATGAAGAGTGCGAAATTTGTGAACAAAATATCTATGATATAAGAATACATGAAATGTTAAACAACCTATGTAGGTACAGTTTAGATCTTGAAAAACAAAAAACAAAGTATATATAAAAAAAAATGTGCAAAAATGTAGCCATGTAGCTCGATGGATGCCTGCTAAAGTGAGGGAAGGACATTGAATATTCACAGGCTGCGATAAGTAAGCAAATTCGGCAAAATTCCGTCAGAAAACAATATGACATTTCAATTAGATTTTCTGCATTTAATTAAATCGTTAATTTAAAAGTAAATTAAACGTAAAGAAAATATTTATCTCTAAAATGTTTCTCGTGAATTTGTTAAGCTATAAATATCTTTCTTTGACCATTCCAAAATCCAGAATAAAAAGCAGAAATATCTTATCTACCAGATTGAAGAATCTAAAATCGCATCATTATTATAGACAAAAAGAAGAAACCATTGCTGGTTCCCCTGCCCCGCAGACTAGCTTAGTAGTCACATTGAATTCCATGAATGACTGTGTGTCAACATTAAATGCGGCATGTTTTCCCCTCCCTGTTCAAGGAATTATACAGCCACTACGTATAATTTCATATTTCTTAGATGCAAAATATATTCAGAAAAAGGAATAAAAAAATAAACTTTTTCATAGTTTTCCATACTGGGAATTGAACGCGGGCCTCCCGGGGGAGAGCTGGGTATCCGTATCCTAACCACTAGAGAAAATGGAACTGACAATCTTTTAGGAATTCCAGCAATACAAAAATACATGTCTACATACATATTTACATATGTATGTATGTGTATACATATGTATGTAGATGTTTCACTTGTGTATAGAAACTGACTGTGCTGATTGCTACTAGCTAATTTCTTATTTTGGTTGAATATCTTCTATTAATTTCTTAAAAGATTTTCCAAAATATTTCCACAAGTCACGTGATTTCACACACAAGGTCGTAATTTTATTTTAAAAATATTCAATCACATTGGAATCTAGATTTTGTAATATGAAAGACCTTTAAATAAATATAAAAATTTGTATACAAATTGTTAAAGCAAATAACGAAATAATTTACACCCCGAGTCATTGCGTGTGTGTGTGAGTGTGTTTGTGTGTGTGTGTGGTGTGATGTAACCATGTTTATTTTTCTGTTGTCATACAATATTTAAATAAGCAAGAAATACTCGTATTTTAGAGGGTGGCTGGTGGGGGAGGTGCTCTGGTGTGTTGTATTTTTATATGTACATAAATACATACATATGTACATGTGTATTTATGTATATTTATTTTTATAATTTGCTTACAATTTAAGGTGTTTCTTGTTGCGCTGATTTGTTTTTGCTTTTTTCCTGCCTTTTCCACTGTCTTTTGCTATTGCTTTTCCCCCGTCCCACCGCTTCTTTTCAGTTTCATCTTATCTGCTGATACGAAACGAAGCGAAGACGGCACGAAGTACTTGGAGAGCCGAAGTGTGACCAAAGCTTTCAGTTTCGTTCGTTTCTTATGTGTTTCGGTGCAAGTGTATGTGTGTTTGTGTGTGCTTGTGTTTGTGGCAGCCATCGTTGTTGTTGATTGTAGCTTTTGATAGCGCTGACCCACTTTGACTATTTGCATGGCCTACTGCACTTGGCCAATTTTTTGTCTCGCTCTGTCACACACATGACCGAAAATGAGTGTTAGAGCGAGATGAATCGAAGCCCCCGTCTCCCACCCACCAACAAATGTGACATTTCGATTTGCTTAGCTAACATTTAAAAAGTATCCAAATAAGATTACTTGCACGCACTTTTCATACATACACACATATGTACATACATATGTATATCTGTATAGTCAGCTCTGCCTCTCTCCGTCTGTCATACATAGTTGTCGCAATCATTAGTTGGAAAATTTAGATCATGGCAGCCATATAACATTGTAATTATTGCAGCTAGACAAACACAAGACACGGGAAACCCTAACAGAAATGATAAACACATTCGAAACAAGACTTTTCAAAACATTATAGGTACGATCTCCCAAAGAACCAGAGATTTTGGTAATTTTATATCATATTTACCTATTTAAACTTTGGCTTAACCTATGGGATTACTACTATAAGTATGTATGTATGTTTGTATGTTTTATTAGAGTATGTTATATGTGGCTATAGCTTATCACGCGCACTTACATAATACGCCTTCTGTCTGTCTATCTGTCTGTGTGTCTACTGTACAGACATTGCACACACATTATTAAAAAAATTGCGTAAATTCGTTTGTGCGTTCATTTTCGAAATCAATTTTTATTTGGTTTTTGTATTTTGTTAAGTTGTATTCCACTTTACTGTTTTGGCACTTAACTTGCTTGGATCGGATTTTTGGAATACTGAATTGTTGGTATTTTTGGGATATGATCTGAATCTACGAGTATAAAGAATAATAATAGCAGCTACGTTTCCAACATACTTTGGGAATGATTCAAATTTGATCAATTCAATTGGGCAACGTTTTTCCACACGCTTTTTTCCTCATAAGGAATGCATTCTCTTTTGTTTTAGTTGTTGATTACAGGGCATACCATACCTCAGGAGATCTTTTGCAAAAATCCAACTTCAAAGCGTGATTAAAATTCTTTGGTTTATCCCTGAGCCCGTCTAACAGTTTCTGTTGAATAAAAACAGAAAACCCTTCACTTGGCAAGCAAATTAATTAGTTTTGACATCGTTTAACTTTAACCCCAAAGTGGTTGACATCGTCATTGCCATTTAGTCTCATCATCATCCTCATCATTGCTCTGGCCCTAGCCACCGTCATTCCCCTCCATTGTCAACCTGCATACACATTGTGTGTGTGTGTGTATGTGTTTGTCCTTCACTTGAATAACAATTGCAGTATACAAATAAAAATGTAAAAAACATAAAGATATTTCAATTGTTGTTGGTTTTATGACTTGCCTTAAGTTAAAGTTGATTAAAACCTTTAAGAGAGACCTTTTATGGCTACAATTTGGCTTTTATGCTGTTTTGTTTGCTGTTTTCTGTTTGTTTTTTTCGTGTGTGTGTTTTTTTTAGTTTGTAATGTTGCATCAACATTTGATCTCAAAGGACACATGTGGTGCACTTGCTTCTTTCGGTTGTGTGTGTGTGTGTGTGTGTTGGCCACAATTGTAGTACCCCCCGCCCTGCTTTGTAAACTGGGTCAATGCAATTTGGGTCACCTACATTTGATTACCAAACCAAGAGCCAAGAGTCGTTCAGTCGTTTAGTGGGGTCGGTTCACCCAAGCCAAGCACAAGCCGAGTGCGCTCTCTACCCATATCATTCTCTCTTTCTATATACATGTATATATGTTCTCTTTCTCTCTCTTTCTCTGTTTCTGTAAACGTTATACATATACAATGTACATATCTAGTAAATGGTTCAGTTGCTGCTGCTGTTGCTGCTGTAGCAAACAGCTGCGTGGAGGTGGAGGATGGTCCAATAGCGGCAAAGGACCAAAGTGGGGGAAAATGGAAAGCAGAAAACAGATACCAAGGATGGGGTGCATAAGATGCATCGACAATACCACACAAAAGTGTTGTTAAAGAGATAACGGATGTAATGAAGGAAGGAATTGCCGCAGAATGTGCCAATCAAATTGTTCTAGAAAGGATGCAGTCGCTCGATAGGGAAATACCATTGAAAATGACACAGAAAAATGAAACGATGAAATTGGAGGAATCACAGAAAGAATAGATATGCTAAAGCAAATCTGAAACAATAAGGGGTTTAGTTGAATCGGCTTAGAACAAATTTCACCGCTTCAACAGCTGTCAGATTACAGGACATTTTGAACAGTAAAACTATAGAAATAGTTCCCACACATTCTCATCGAAGAATCCTACCCAACTTAAGATACAAAATGAAAACCATTCAAGTGGCTGATAAAACCATCCAAATAAACCCCTCCGAAATGGGTCACACACTCAAACCATTAACACAACGAATACATACCCCTCCCCACCCCATTACCCATTCGGTATTCACTCCAAAGCAATACCAGAAAAATGCAACCATATGGCGCATCGATGCGAGTACAATGGGACTTTCCCTCACAAAAAGCAAAAACAAAACTAAAGAAAAACGAACGTATGACGAATCGAAGCGACAAAATTGAACGTAAATTGATGAAATTGATTGGAAAAACGTAGTCAGAAGCAACGACGGCAACAGTAACAAAATATAACCAAAATGTATTTCAAAATACAAAGCAAAACAGAAACGAAACCGAAGCTGAAAAAAAAAAACGAAAGTGCGTGCGATGAATAAGGAAAATTGCGCAAACGATCGTGAATGCTTCACACTGTTGATTGTCTTGGATACCCTTCGGGAGAGTGTTATGATTGTGTTGAGGTTATTGAAATCCAAGGAACTACACACATCTGTGGCCATTGGTGGGACTTCTCTTTGCCTCCTGACACTTTGGAAGTCACGGGATCAGCCCGCTATTTGAGACTGTACATTGTACATACTTATATACATATGTATCTATTATATGAAAAATCGATAAAAAGATGATAGAAACATTGGATCATAGAGGATATGTATGTATGTACATAGCAGACATGAAATGGATTGATCTTATTTGCAAGTGTATCTAAGGCTTCGTCTTACGAAACACATTTTCTTTTCTTTCTGGGTTTGTTGTTGGCCTTTCCACGCACCGCATTCAAAAAAACTGCCAAAAAACTACCATCAGTGAGACAGAAAGAGACGGTATATGGAGGTACAGATAAAGAAAGAGAGTGTGTGAGTGTGAGTGGGTTTTGGGGATGGATGGGATGTGAAGCGTAAACACAAAAAGTGCGTGAGCTTTTTTGTTTTGTTTTGTGGCATTTTCAGCGTTTTTTGTTGGGTTAGGTTCAATGTGGAATGGAATGGGTGAGAGAGAGAGACAGAGAGATAGGTTGATAGGTAGGTGCGTGTGGGGCGTGAATTGCTATTGCGTATGCCGCTCTGTGTGTGCGTGAAGCGTTCGTTTCTCTGTGAATGTGGGAATCTCTCATTGCGGTTTCGGGGTTTTTTTATTATTGTTTTTTAGTGTATTGTATATTTCACTAAAAAAGCTCCATGAAGCGTTTGCTGCTCCCCCTCCCTCTCTACGAGCGGCTCTCTTTCTCTCTCTTTCTTATGCACACTCGTGCACATTATACTCTTCTCTTCTCCTGTTCGTTTTCGTTTTCGTTTTCATTTTCATTATTTCTGTTTCTTTATTATTTTTTGTTTCTGTGTCGATTGCGTTGTTGAATATTTCCACTTTGTTTATATAATTTTAATCAAAAAAAATTATATATGTATGCATGTACATGCATATGTATACAGATGTACAGATATATGTGTGTGTAAAAAGCTTCTCCAAAAGTGGGTCAGTGGGTCACCATATCTAACAACGAGGCAGGCGGCGGGCGGCTGAAACGTCAACGTCGCAGTCGGCGTCTCTGACAGCAGCCAGACGTAGCCAATTTTGTATATCACTTTTATACAGATTTGGTTTTACTTTTATTTTTTGTTTCTCTTTTGGTTTTGTCTTTGGCTTTTCTTTGGTCTTGTTCGTTGTCTTCTTTTTCGGAAATGGCTCAGAAAACTGTGCAAAAAATTACTTATAAATAGTTTTGGCATTTTAATAGCTTGGCTTTTCGATTTTAGTGGTCGCCTTTTGATATTTTGAGTAAATATTTATTTGTTATGGTTTGGTTTTGGAACATGAAAGGAACTTACAAGATTAGTTTGAAATGCCAAAAAGTTGGAAATTTTAAAACACACATCTCCTCCCTCCTTCGTATATGTATATTTGCATTATTCCGATTAATGAATCTGCTTTCGGCTGCTTAAGCACCGGACTCGGTATCTCGGAGATCTTTCTGTGCCAAAAACCCCAAAAACCGCAAAAAAACAACAACAAAATTTATGAAAACCGCAGCAGAAAAAAACCATTCAAATGTGAATTGAAAATGGTCAAAACTGTGTGTTGGATTGCTTAATTATTGCTGTTTAAGCCTCAAGGTGGCTACAGTCCACATTCAACAACAATAACCACAGAACCAGAGGAAAACACCAACGCGTGTCTGCCTAATTGGGCAGATTTTCCTCTTCGCTGTTGTCAAACAATTAACATTAAACATATTTTTATATTATTTATACATTAAATACAAGCCGCCGTATTTGCCATTTATTAACATTGCAACAAAAAAATATATTTATTTTCGAATATGCTAAAAAAATGTTAAGACAAGACAATGCACTGGCAAAAATGTTCGATTCAAAAACAAAAGAGAGGGACATCTTGTTAGTTACACACTTTTTTATTTTGTTAATACTCCTCTGTTCTTTTGTTGATGTTGCCTTATTTTATTTATTGTTTTCGGATTTATAAAATGTATTTTAAAGAAATTCAATCGTCAATAATGTACAGGGAAACAAACAAACAAAATTTTAACCAAGCTTTCGAATACCAGCAATTAGGAAATGCCTAAAAAGTTGGGACAACATTAAAAATCATACCACAGGGACATAAGGAAAATATATGTATTTGTTTTTAGATTCCACAATTATATTTTTTTTTATGAAAAGAACAAAAAATACCAAGTATCACAGTGCTTTTAATTTGACCCAAATTCGAGATAGAAGGTCCTAGTATCCATGCAATTTCACCACCCCCCACCCCAATTCTTTTCTTTGCACCTTTCTGTGTTCCCCCTTTTTCCCTTCGTTATCCTTTCACTCTCTTACTAGCGCGAATGCATCTCATTTGTTTCTACGCATCAGGCGGGGGCTTTAAGGATCCCTCTCACATACACGCTCTCTCTGCTTCTCTCTCCCACGCGCTGCTCGAAACGCGCATTGCATTTTAAGCAGAAAACACCCGACGCCAACCCCCAGGCCCCCATCTCCCTGGCCCACACTTTGTTCGGCTGCAATTGTTTTTGTGGCCTCGTGACCTACTTTCGAGCTTCGTCAACTGCAACGAGTGCGATGGGGTAGAGGTAGGGTGAAGAGTGAAGAGGGGCAGATCAGCCGACTGCGAAGCTCTCTGCTGCTCTTGCTGCTGCTGGTTTGGTTGCGCTGCTGCCGGTGAAGAGCGCGTGCGACGTTTTAAATGAATTGCAGTCTCTGTTTATCTGTATGTATTTGTGCATGTCTGTGCATGTTTCTGTTTCGTATTTTGCACAAATAAGAAGCAGGGGAAGGAGAGGAAGACGAAGACGAAGAAGAAGAACTCAATCGGCACCATAAAAATCGAGCAAAATCAACAACAAAGACGAGAATTGCATTGAAAAATGCGAAAAAGGAGAATAAAAATTGTATTTTTACGACGGTTTTCTGTTTATTTTCAACGAAATTCAAATTCCACACGAGAATTAGTCAGCAATTAGCATGTGCCCCAAAGGGGTGCGACAGAGATGGAGAAGTGATACGGGGAAGAGCAACAGGGGGGACTGAGTAAGAATGTGTAAAATGAAAAGGAGCACGGATATGGAAATGCAATGAAATGAAACAAAGGAACGATATAGTAAATTATAACAAAGAAAACAGCTACGGATGTGGGAAAGTAGAGTATAATGTATACAAAGCCCTGCGAAATAGTACAGTGAAAGCTGCTTAAGTGGAAGGCTTAAAATATCACCATAGATGCAACGCACCCACCTGTGCACACACCGCCATAAAATCCACAAAGAACCGTTAAATAAATAACCCAGAAAACAAATATTGATTACAATAATCGTACCGGCATGGGCCACACCTGTTTCGCCTTGATTCGATTTTTATGATGATATTCCCATGATGGGTGACATATTGACAGACAGACGTCGGCGTTCACGCCATCAGTGTCGAGATGCTGCTGATCTACAAATGAAAACAGCAAATAAATAAATAACCATCGTCTGACCTCATTACAAATGCGCTTTATTAAATATAAATAAATTAAATAAAGCGAATGAAATTAACGAAATATAAGAGAGGAAAATTAAATATGAAATATTGTATAATTTACAAGCGTTAATTAATTTAATGTTACAGAATGATGGTGATAGAGAGAGATGGGTGGTGTTGTTTTGAAATTTATTGCGCATTGAAAAAGTGCACTCTAACTGAATTGTAAAAAGTATATTACAAGTCGCTTTGTAGTAGAAATACACTGAACAAAATAACATGAATGTAGCATGAAGAAGGTAGTATTTCTTATAAATAATTTTTGAAACTTGAAGCAGCTGCTTTGGTGCTTGTGTTTTCGAACACCTTGCGGTAGAAAGTCATGGAAATTTTCGAAATGTGTGGCCTTTTATTTCTCTGAGTGTACTATATAGGAATATACAATTATACAAATCTACATTAAGCTGACCTCCCTCCTCCACAGCGGTGCGAGGGGAGCAACTGAGGCAGCGGCGTCGGCGGCGGCGAATTGCGGTCGAAACCGTCCCTGGGCGAATCTACGAGTATCTGTTCATGTGTGCGTTTGTTTGTATCTGTGTGTGTGTGTGTGCGGCATATGAAAAGTGTGTCAAGGTTTTTTGAATAATATTTTGTGCAGCGTTAACGCGACGTCAGCGCTCGACGCGACGCTGCTGCCGCTGCTTTCGATTGTTGTTGCTGCTGCTGGCATTTGTTGTAATCGCCATGTTTGCTCTTTTCTTTGCATGTGTATGTGCGAGTGTGAGTGTGAAAGAGTGTTATGGCTGCTGTCCTCCTCCCTGCCCGCCTCCTCATTGTGTTTGCTTTGTAATGCTGTCCTCCTCCTGCTCCTCCCACTCTTCTCTTTGTGTTTGCTGATTTAACGCTGTCATCGTTTCTTCTATGTATTGCCGTCTCTCTCTTTCTTTTGTTCGTATTTATTCTTCTTACTTCTTCTCTCTGTGATTTATTCTTGTTTAATTGCTATTTAATTTATGATTTATTGTTAACTTTTTTATAAATTCTTTGTAGTCTTCGGGTTTGTTCCATTTATAGTAAAATAATGTATTTTATTTTCTTTTTCATTTAATTGGGTTTATTTGCCAATCAAGCGTTTCTCTCCCCTCTAGTAAAGTAATACGAATCTTTGTCTCTCTTTCTGTCAGTGCTCCCATTTACAGCAGAAAGGGAGCGACTGTTAAGAAAAGAAAAGCAAAGAAAGAAAGAAAACACTGATTGTAATGTTGTAATCGGAATGTGGGTGGGTGATTTATTTTTAGAGGGGGCTATATATTTTTTAGATTGGGGTAGGTTTAATCTGGTGGAAATTCCCCCGTTGGCATAACCGAACCGAACCGAAACTACAACCATTTTCACAGTATCCCAATTAGCGTTGAACTGAAAAAAAAAACCGAAACGAAACCAACCAGAAAATAACCTCAAACAGATGTCTGACTAAGTCGATTATTTATGGCAGGCAGCAAAGTTTCCCTTGGTAACAAAACTCTAATCCATATCACCCCAAGACTCGGATGGAGTACAGGGAAAGCTACCCTGGGCTCGACCAGTTGATGTTTCACTCGGAAGTATCTGAATACTCAATCCGTTTGGCTTTACCTAAAAAAAAACATCTCTACAGACGCAATAAATATTGTTGCAGAAAACCACTCAAGAAAACTGTTCGTCCAAGAGATCTTTCACTGTACAGACAGACTCACACATGTGTTACTGGTAGGCCCGATTTCCGCTCTACAACCCCTCCCAATACACACACGTGCGTCCCACAAAATTTCCCATTGACCCATTAACATGGAAAACAGAAAGCGAAACAGTTTGGGGAGGGGGAGAGGACACAAGAGGAAACGAAATACATACAAACGTATGTAAAAATAGAGTTCGGAACCTATCCTAAGGCTTTTGGTGTTGTTGTGCCACCAGCAGCACCCCACACCAACCTCCTGCTGTGAGAGCGGCAGAGCAGCAACAACAACCTACACCAACATGGCAACAGTTTTTCGTTACAGCATAAAATGTCTCTATTCTCTCCCCTTCACACTCCCCATGAGACCCATATGTATACACACCCCCTCCTTGTCTGCCCTCAAACACATTTATTAGCACGCACAGAAAGGCACAGAAGGGGGGGGAAGGGGGGGCAGAGAGAGAGACAGAGGGGGCAGCGGCATAGGCATAAAAGCTAAAACGAAATCGAAATTAATCTCTCTAACATAGACCTGAATCTCTACAACAAAAAAGTAGGTCAACTGTGGCAGCGACGCCAACGCCAGCAGCAGCAGCAGCAGCGAGCAAACGTCGTCGTCGTCGTTGTCGTTGTCGTCTTCGTCACACACACAGCAAGACACTTTCACTTATTACATTATTCAGGCGGCCCCAAAACGCCAAAGAGAGGCGGAGAGAAGCGCTCAATGCGCCCGGTGGGCGAAACACGCTCTCTCGCTCTCGTTTTACTTCGCTGACGCTGACAGCGCTGCCTGATGGATGTCGATTATTTCATACTGAAAGCAAAAGTGATCTCAACAGAGAGAAAGAGAGAGGGAGAGCGAGCGAGCGTAGTCTCTCTGAACGTGCATTCCACCTTCAGCCCCCGTGACCGGCCCCAAGCTGGGGAAAAATGTTACAAGGTTTCGTTTCAGGTTAAGACGAGTTTTTTTTTCTTCTCTTTTTTATTGTTGTTTTTTGTTTTTGCTTTGAGTCAACTTTTTGTTTTTTTTTTTTTTGGGTTTCTTGTTGCTTGTCTGTCGGTTTTGTATTTTGTATTTTCTAAATTTAGCTGATATTTTTGTATTGTGTGTATCTTTGTGTGTGTGTGTGTGTATATCTGTGTGTTGCTTCGACTGCGATGACGACAATCGACGACGAGACAGGGCTATGGTTGCTGAGAGGGGGAAGGTTGGGGTAAAGCGGGAGAGGGAACCCGTGCGTCGTCGTCGTCGTTGGAATAAGTGACCTGCCCCATTTGAAATTTGTTTGCGGCTGCCCTGCCTGTTTCTTCAGTATATGTTGTTGCTGGAATAAATTGGAATGGCTTGAAATGCATGGGGAATGGTTTTGGGAATGGCACTGATCCATGTTGTGTTGGTGGTGGTGGGGGGGGGGGGGGGGGGGGGGTGGTGGTATCGAAAAGATACGGGATGATCATACAGATGTTTGATCACTGATCGTTGACAGAATGCCGAAGGTTGGGCTTCTGGCTGCCAGATCCTTGAGTATCATAGAATCTTATAGAGTTTTATTGAAATCGATTAGGAATAGGGGTGGAATATTGGTGGTTATAACCGAATGGTGGGGATTAATGATCATTGAAGGCTGAGGTTAAAAGGTCGCAGACCGAAGATCGATTTTCTATTTATCATTAAGATCAATGAAATTGAACGGAATTTAATAATTGATGACACTACTCGAAAAAATTGAATTTTTCTTTAACTTCGAACTAATTTAACTTTATCTGATAGACTTAGAGCTTTAAATTTTTTTTTAAATATAAGAATTAAAAAAAAAATTATGAAAAGCGCCAAAACGTTGGGCCAGCAACGTTCCAAACAATAATATTTGATTTTCGGAGGGGCTGGTCCACCAATTTTAGCTAAGCCGTTTCTCCATCGATTTTTATGACCCATACTTAAGCGACGCCTGATTAATGCATATAAACACCTAAAATATAAGAACACATACATAAGTTTTCTTTTCCTGAGTTTTTTAAGTCAAATTTTTGAAAAAGAGACTGCAAAAAAATCATAAATTTTGCATTTGAAAGCCTTCTATTTTCCAGACGGTAAGCTGAAACCACAAATAGCTTAGGTCCAGCTTTTCAGAATGGCAAAAATGATGACAAAAAAGGTGCTACCTCTAAAAAAAAAACACAGTAAAAAAATTAGTGTAATTATCGATAGCACATAGGGATCATTTCTTTTATAACAAAGAAGGACATAAACTCCGTTCAGTTTTTCACAACTTTACTGGATCAAAAAATATTTGCCCACCAGGTTAGCGCTCCCTTCTCTTGCCCCATCAGTCAGCACCCCGAAAATGGTCAGTACGGTTGAGTGCAGTGGGGCCCAAAAGTCAGCCAATGCTGACCCAAACATATGACCAAAAAATTACTAAAAATAAAGCGAAATGTCTTACAAAATGCGAGCTTTGTGCCTTAAAGTCAACGTGAAACATTTGGCAATCGACACATAAATTAAAATGGCCAGGCCCCCTTCCCCTACAAGCAGCATTGGAAATGTTCAGAATTAAGCCGCAGCCGAAAAATAAATGAAAATTAACTGTAGATTGCGTAAAGACAAAAAACCCCAAAAAAATAAAAACAGACAAAACCTTCAGTGGTCCGGGGACGGGGCACACAAATGACCGGCGGTTTGCTGGTCATTTCCGATCCGAATCGGATTCCAAATCTGATTCAGTGACAAAAAAAAACAACAGCAATAACACTAAGAAAATGCAGTTGAAACCACAATTGAAGACAATTTTGGTGACTTTTTGTATTCGGGGCACGTTTCAGGTAAATTTTATACGTTTAATGTTTTATTATGAAATTAAACGAAGGCAGCCAAAAACCTGGCCAGAGCCGCCGTCATTCGTCATTCGTCAGTCTGTCTGTCTGTCATTCCCTGAGCCATTCCGTCAGTCAATCAGTTGGTCATTCCTTCAGTCAATAATTGTGGGTCCGTGTCCGATTCGAAGTCGCGTCATCGCCGAAATACCAGAATACTCGTTGAACGGCTACAAATTTACCGTGCCTTTCCACCACACGACATTAACATTTGTGCCACCAGCGCAGGCGCAGGCGAGCGACAAAGCGTCGAAGCGACAATCGGACGGACGGGAGGGCGTACGGACAGATCGACGGAGGAGGGTGGAGGGTGGAGGATGGTTGCTGGTGGCAGGCAACAGTTTTGTTGCTTATTTTTTGGCAGTCAAGCGCGAGCTTGCACACATTTTTGGTTTGGCTTTTAAGACAACCAGCTAAAGTGTCGAGATTGACATGGAAATGTCAAATGGAATATCCACATAAACTCAAAAAAAAAGAAGGTATATATATGGGATGGAGTCGGAGTCTATTGGAAATCTTTGGATATTTCCAAAGCCGTTTTCACATCTTCTCCCCAGCCAATTCCATTGGTTTTATCCCCCCGTTTTCGACACTTTTGTACCCTGCATAGCTGAAACATTTTATGCAGTCAAGTTGTGCGCTGTCGCCGTCACTGTCGCTGCCGCAGCCAGCGATTGACAAACAACTGTCGAAAAAGCCATTGCGCATGCGCGCACAAGTCAAAAAGGCAAACGCAAACGAAACGAAACAAAACGAGAACCAAAGCCAACCAACGGACCCAAAAAGTTAACAGATCTTTTTTTAGTACATACATATGTACATATGTATGTATGTATATGTATGCATACATATTTGGGCAACAGTTACACAGAGCCATTTAAATGGAGTAGCGAAGTGGAAGCTGAATCTGAGGCTAGGCTGGGTCTCTGGGTCTCTGCTGCAGAAGTAGGTCTCCTCTCGTATCGCTCTTTGGCTATCGGGCCGAAACCTGTTTCGGAGCCCTGTGCTGTGCTCCGAAACAGACGAGAGTGAGAGTGAATCAACCATACCTCGCTCCATCTCCCCCCATCCACCCTATGTTTGTGTGTGTCATTACCTGCCGTCCATATGATCAGAGATCCAAAAGTCTTGTTGGCTACGGTCACGAACGTATTTTTTGGGGAAGGAAATGAAAATTTGCCTTTGGCTTTGTATTCTGTTTTTGTATACCCTTCTAAGGGGTTAATAAGGATACCATCCAGAAGTTTACATGCCAGAAGATACATAGGATGGTCTTTTATCTTCGTTCTTCGAAATAGTTCAACCCAAACATTACCGATTATGTATCGTAGTGCACCGTAAGTGTGGCCTAAACTGTAAGAGTATCAAAAGATTCGGTACACGGTCGGCTAGCCTTTCTTTCTGGTTTTCGGTTTCAGTTTTGTGTGTGTTTGGAGCTTTGAGTGCGGAGTGCGGAGTGCGTTTGGATATTTCGTAAGCTCTGTGTGTGCGACTCCTCAATTGTTTTTGTAGAGCAGGCAAACGAAGAGCCGCATAGAGGAAGAAGGCAAGAGTGGGAGATGGACAGAGACAGAGACAGAGACAGAGGCGCCTGTCTGTGTGTATCTCTGTTGCGTCTTCTCTCATCTTTGGTAATTGAGCGTTGAAATGTTGTAATCTCCCCAGCAACAACCTACCTACATGAAGGTGGCAAACGTGTTTAACTTTTTTCTCCTTTGCGTCATACGCAAACCGAGTTGGCTCAGTGGAGGGAAAGAGTCGGAAAGAGATACATATATATAAGTGGGAGACGAGACACGTTTTCACGTGCATCCGAGCAGGCTATGGCTATCCATTGAAAGTTCACTTTTGGCTGCATTTCGTTTGGGTGTCGTTTTTAGGGTTTTTCCCTCTTGGTTGCCCAGTTTCTTTTCTCTTGCGGCATTTTTGTGATTCATGAACTGCCCACAAAATGTTGCATTTTAATGGGTGTCGTCTGGTCGGGGTCTTTCCTCCTCTCTCTCTCTCTCTCTCTCTCTGTCTTCTGCTGTTTATACTTTTTTAGTTCCGTTTTTGGTTAGTCAAGGAATCGGACTTGGACTTGGACTCACTCCGACTACAACTTGAACTCCGGGAGTGAAAGTTTCTTTTTTCGACCACGTTTTTCTGTTTTTTTGTTTTGTTTTATATTTAATGCTCCTTTCGGTGGAATCTTATGCAATTTCGTTGGGAATCTTTTTTAATGGGTCTCCGGTCTCCTACAGGGCCTGCATCCTTATTTGAGGTTTCACGGAACTGTTAAAATTTGCGTTTCTTAATGAGTTATTTTGTGTCTGCTTTCAAGAAGTACGGGGACGATCACCGACCCAGACGTTCGTTAATTGCCACATAAATATTACGTATACGTATCGTTAATTGATTTTTGCAAGATTTCGGGTGCCGAGTATTACATTTTTAAATATGATTGGGACCTAATTTTTTGAATAAAAAATAAACATAAATAATAAATGTATAAAAAAAATCAAATTTGAATACAACTAAATTTAAAAATAATAATAATAATTTAAAATTAAAAAATACATCTCTTTTGTACAAGGAAGCACAAATATACTAATAAATCACCATAAATATAAAATATACAACTAATTTCGAAGAAACAAAATAACAAAATTTAAGGAATTAAAAAATGGAATAATACAACGCAGAAGTCAAATATATACATAAATAAAAATAAATATATACAAATTTTCGAAACAAATTTCCAATGAACTCAGAAAAATTCCCGCTAAAATTAATAATTAAAAAAAAAACACAAACACCGCTAGAAAATTTAAGCCAAAAGAGAGACAATAGCTTCATATTAAAACAGCAAAAAGCCCAAGACAAAACCATTAGTATTAACCAAAAAAATAAAAACAAAACAAAAAACAACGTAGAAATAGGAAACGAAAACGCGCCACATGAAAACCGTGTCATGAACAAATGCAACAATAACAAAACAAAAACAAAAAAAACAATACAACAACAAAAAACTAATTGAGACCAAAAGAGAGACACAAAACGGAAAGAAGAGAAGAAACTAAACCAAAAACCCAAAAAGAAAAAAAAACGTACAACAAATTAAAAAGAAACCAGAATGGGGCCGTAACTTCAGATCAGATACCCTCGGAGAAGGATGTTTATTGGATAATCTGTATGAGTTTTCCTAATAAACTAATTCCCTTACGATCGAAAGCTTAAACAATATTTCCAAGGTACATACATACATGTATGACTATGAGGAATTATTTTTTGACAGAAAACTTGAAATTCGACAGATTGTTCTGCACTAGTAGGGGTCCCTGTAAACGTCTACGTAATATGTATCTTTAAAAGAGACGTGTGGTATGTACTCTCCTGAAAGCGTATTAAAAGGGTGAAAGAAGATATTCGTAAGTAGTACGACAACCAGTCCCAGTTTATTTCAAGTGAGAAATTACAAAATAGCTGCGCTTTAAAAGCTACAGCTTGTAGGGCTTTCATAATGCCTTTTTGGCCATATCCGAAAGAATGAGTTATTGTGGTTGCTACTTTGCTATTCCACTGCTGTTGCTGTGCCGCTGTGTTGCACAGTGTACACTTTACACTGTACATTACAGTGGCTCAAAGCTGGGCCAAAAAGTTTCACTTTCGCTTTCAGCGCGGCTTGAATTTCAACAGCAGCAGCGACAGCAGCAGCAGCAGCAGTGGCAACAGCAACAAATACAAAGCTCCCAAAAGGGGGGCACTAAGTCAAGCAAGGCAGCGCAGTCGCCGCCACAGCAGAAGAGATAAAGAGAGAGAGAGAGCGTCAACAGCCAGATAATGGGAGAGAAGGCAGGCGCAACGCTATTGAAAGTGAAACTGCTGGCAGCAAAAACGAATGGGCGAGAGAGTCGGGCGGGTCGTATACGTAATAACCGAAAACTTGAACAGAGAGCGAGAGTGAATAGCAGGCTGGGCAGCGACGCCTGCAGAGGCAGAGGCAGTGCCAGAGAAACGAAGCATCACAGCGAGAAGCTAACAGCGAGCGCAGCAGCGGCTAGCAGCTAGCAGCGTAAAGCTAACAGCGACGACGACGACGGCGGCAGCGCGCTCTAGTGTATTGCGGTATCCTCGACGCTGGGCTTGGGTTTATTCAATCGAGATACGTGGTTGATGTTGGTCGTGTTTTTCGCCTGGCAATATACACACACCCATATATATACCCCCCCACTATATATACACACATGTATGTGGCATACATATATACAACGAAATATTATTAACAACAAAATACGCGCGTGTGTGTGACCCAAATAGCAGCAGAAACAGCAACAACAGCCGCAGCAATAACGCCAAATATCGATCAAAATAAACAAAAAATATCAAATAAAATATACAAAAAAAAAATAGATATAAAATCTATTACAAAATTGCATTCGCCTGCTCCTTGCACCCCCGACGACTGCAGCAGCAGCACTACCGCCAGCACCTCCTTGCACCCCAGCAGAACAGCCCCAGGATTATGTTCTCTTGCTGCGTTGTGTGAGTGTGTGTGCGTGTGTGTGCCTGTTTGTGTGTGTACGATACGTATCTGAGTGTGTGTCGCGACGCGAATCAAAAGCGAGGGGAGGCGATGCAAATGCAATGCTGCCAATTGTTTAAACAACACAAAAAAGTGCAATAAATTTCGCGAGTGGTGACCCACATTCAAGCCCCTCAGAGGAGAGAAGAGGAGACCGAGACCTCCTCAAAAAGTGTGAAGAAAATACCAAGAATAATACCAGAAAAAGCCAAAAGTGTTAAATAAATACCACGTTTCAAAATCCAACGCACACAATCAAAGCAAGAGATATAGCTACTTATAGATACATACATACATAAAGCCCTACCTCTATCGGATAAATCTATAAACAAAAATCATCCTTTTTGCTGTCTACATACATATATTCGTATATATATATATATATCTGTCTATCTCACTCACCTCGTCAAAGTACCTGCAAAATATTAATCTAAAAAGTTAACCTCAAAAACCAAAACTGAAAAAATTAAAAATAAAAAAACTATTCACAACACAAACATTTCTTCTAAAGAATTAATTGTTAAACAAAAAAAATGAAGCATAAAAAAACACACACAAAGAAAGGATCCACTTTGAAAGTTTGTTAAATCATTTTTCTTATAAAGAAAAAATAACGTGTTCAAATAATCAAATAACATTAAAAAAAACAAAGCTAAAACAACTTCTTCTAAAGAACCAACACAGAATTCCATACAAATACATTTCTTCTAAAGAAATTAAATCCAAATAAAGCAAGAAATTGTTTCTAAAATACATTTCTTATAATTAAATACAGAATTTATACAACAAAACTTAAATTAAAACTAAGAAATTGTTGGTAAAATACATTTCTTATACAAAATAAATAAATAAAACCCATATGCAATTATAGACAAAATGATGTCAAGAGATTATGATACATTTTAGCAACAATAATAAATCGTTAAAAGTCGCACGAATAAACAATAAATTTTCACAAATTTATTAACAAATATTTGAAATCAAATTCAGTTGGCCTTAAAAATGTTGCATGTAAAAAATGAGCATAAATTGAGTGCAAAAACCAGACCACCGTATGAAAACCACAACAATTACAAGAACAACAACAACATATTTTACTATCAAGTTTAAAAAATTTAAAACACACAAACACAAAACTATACTCTATAAAAACATATAAAGAGTGGAAAAAGCAGAGAACGACTCGTGAAAGAACCGTCCAGAAATCCATTCAAAACAGAAGAAACAAATATAATTTCTCTTGAAATTTTGATCAAAATAACTTACATGAAATGTTATTAGAAATGGATCAGCAACAGGCGACCGTACAGTTCATATCGTCGCTGAATATATCGCCGTTCAGCATGCAACTCGAGCAGCAGCAGCAGCAGCCCTCGAGTCCGGCTCTGGCTGCCAATCAGCAGCCCCAAACGGGCCCAAACAACAACAACAACAACAGCAGCAGCGGTGGCAGCAACAACAACAATGATAACGACGGAAATGGTCTTTCCAAATTCGAACATGAATATAACGCGTATACGCTACAGCTAGCGAGTGGTGCAGGTGGTGCAGGTGTAGCAGGAGGCACTGTCAGTGGCAGCCAACAGCAGCAGCAGCAGCACCACAGCTCGCACCACCAGCAACAGCAGCAGTCGGACCCTCAGGGGCACTACCAACAGCAGCAGCAGCAGCAACAGAATATTGCCAACAACGCCAACCAATTCAACTCCTCGTCCTATTCGTATATATACAACTTCGATTCACAGTATATATTCCCGACAGGCTACCAGGACACCACCTCCTCCCACTCACAGCAGAGTGGCGGTGGGGGCGGAGGCGGTGGCGGAGCTGGCGGCAACATCCTCAACGGCAGTTCGGGTAGTAGCTCCGGCTACATGCTGCTGCCCCAAGCGGCCAGCTCCAGCGGCAACACCAATGCCGCCCACATGTCCTCCGCCAGCGGATCTGTTGGCAATGCCAGCGGGCCCAACGGTGGCGGAGGCGGCTCCGGCCCTGGCAATGCCATGGGCGGTACGAGTGCCACTCCGGGACACGGCGGCGAAGTGATCGACTTCAAGCACCTCTTCGAGGAGCTATGCCCCGTGTGCGGCGACAAGGTCAGTGGCTACCACTATGGCCTGCTCACCTGCGAGTCTTGCAAGGGCTTCTTCAAGCGGACGGTCCAGAACAAGAAGGTCTACACCTGCGTGGCGGAGCGGTCGTGCCACATTGACAAGACGCAGCGCAAGCGGTGTCCCTACTGCCGCTTCCAGAAATGCCTAGAGGTAGGCATGAAGCTGGAGGGTGAGTCTGAACACATTTTAACTATAATATTTCTTATTTCTTTAGTTAAAGATGGTTGGAAAAAGGAGGAAGAAAGTTGCTTGATTTATTTTAATATCTTTAAGATCATAATGTAGCTTAATGTTTGTTTGCCAGATTTTTTTTGTTTCCGCAGCTGAAACCCATTTAATTTTTAGCTAGAATTTTCGTTACTCATTTCCATTCATGATCATTACGTATTGGCGATAGACCAGGCCTACAATCACGTATCTAACCCTCGCTCACCATGTCGTATGTGCCTTAGGCAGCCCCTGGGAATTGTACTATTAATTATTTGGTTAGGAAATGTTACAAACATTCCAAATGAATCGAATGTTTTTGGTTGCTATTTCTAGAGAATCTTTCAGAGAATACATGAGCAATCGTAAAAAAGGGTTTCTTACAGCTGCATTGAATTTCACGATGAAATCAGAGGTGATTTAGGTGGTTTAGGTGCTTTAGGTGCTTTAGGTGCTTTATTCATGTAACTGGAATTTGTACACTATTTTTCTTTTGGCAATGCAATCGGAAATCTGAGTTCCGACAGAGAGAACATGTGAACATGTTTTGGCAATGGAAAGAATTTCATAGGGAAAACTATCGATTCATTTTAAAGAAGATTTTTAGATTTCTAGTGAGCTCCCGTCAACTTATTGCTGCACAGTGCGAATGTGGAATATTCTAGAAGCTAACAGTGCGTATGTGTAATATTAATCATCAATCCCTTAGTGGATTGCCTTTTATATTTCCTGCAAATATTAAATGACATTTGCCGAATGACAGAAGCCGAATTTCTCGACCGACTATTGGCAGCTCCAACCATGACCCGATTTCGCTCATGCCACACACACACACGACACACGAGACACAATATACGATATAGGATAAGTGGCATACACATATAATATAAGGATGTACACGGGCCTCTTGCAGTTTTTGGCATTCGCTTGGGGCCCTCTCGCTTTGCGCTTCTGCAGTTGGACAGAAATTAAATCGATATTCCTTATTATTTATAAATGCGCAGCAACAGCAGAAGCAGCAGCAGCAGCAACAAACGGGGGAACTAACATTGAAATACTTTTGGGGAAAGGCTCTCCTTGTTCTCTTTCGCCTGTGTCTGTCTCAAAGGAATATATCCATAGCCAGTTACACTAAAATGAGTAATTAACAAATGATTATGGAAATGTGAAATATTGATAGGGCTCTGTGGTCGTTCTTGTTGCTGCAACACAAAACACGTGGAATGCTATGCATATGATTATGTATTTCTGTGGTCATTTCCCAGACCTATCCCAAGTTTTGTCGTGCTTATTGGTTGATTTTTGTTGGGACAGTCCCCGGTCCCTGGTGTCAGTTTCAGTCACAGTCCCACGTCTGTTGCCTGGTTGTTGATTGGTTTTTGTTCTTTGTGTTTTTGTTGTCAACAGTTTTGCTTTACAAAGGCATATTCTCTCTCTGTCTGACTCTCTCCATCTCCATATTGTCTCCGTTTCACACCTTTCTACATGATAAATGCCGCTCCTTGCACATGTTCTGTTTTTATGTTTATATTTTTAATTTAAATGAGGAAAAGAGTTCGGATCTATGCTTGCATGGATTTATAGACGCCTTTATAGAGTCGGGGTATGATGAAAACTAAACAGTTCCCTAAGCTATTTTCACTTAATTTCTTTAAATCATTTACGGATAATCTAACGGATAATCTGACAATTTGTACTGGTAAATAAGGCATCGCCCCTTTCCCCTTCAGCCTTTTAATGTTCTTTCGATTCAAATTAAAATTAGCTTTGAGGGCAAGTTTCTTATGAAAATTTAATCATCTCACTTGTGTTATTTTTTTCACTTTATTACTCTCAGAATTTCTCGTGTTTTTCATCTCGCAAAATAAGAAGAACAAAAGTAAGAATTCACCTCATTTTCGCGCTGTAACTTTTCCTTTGAATGTTTTTTCTTTGTAATATAAAATAGGCTGAACAAATTTAACAATGTCACACCGAAGTCTACCTACCCTTGCAATACAAGGATGTAATGTTGAGGGAACCTCGACAAAATTCACAGAATCCCTAAAGGATCTATGTTAAGACTATATCGAATCGGATCGTGATTAAGTATAAATACAGCTTAGGGATATTCTTCTTTTTTTCTGTTTGGAAAACTATAGAATCTACCTACTACCCTCCCCCTTCCTTCCATTTAAAGTGTGTACAAAAACTATTGCTTTTGGTGCCGTAAAAGTTGAGAGGGCGCCCCACAAGCAAGCATGTGCATGAATATAGTACACACACACGCACACCCACACATATATATATATATATAAATATATAATATAGGGAGCTATATAAGACACACTTCCATATGTAAATACATACATATGTACTCATATATAAACATATGTACATATGCACGTACATCCCCCCTCATACCCCCGTCTCTGTGTCCAAGTGCCAGTGCAGCATGCACCGGCGGCCTCAAAAGAATTCCACGCCCCCGCTTGCACTCACCCACAAAACGAGAGGCTGACGCTGAAGCTGGCGCCGCAGTCGCTGCTGTTGCTGTGTGCGCTGCTGTCTGGACAAGCCGCGCTCAGCAGCAACAGCAGCAGCAGACTTCACTGAGAGAGAAGAGCATAAGGCAAAGCAAATCCAAAAAGCCCCAAACCCAAACAAAAGCAAAAAAATCGGCCGCATGGCACCGAAAACCCGACTTGAAGCTCTCTCTGGCTCTGGCTGTGTGCATGTGTGTGTGCTGCTCTCTTTTCAAAAAAATTGTTTGCATTTTGTAATAGTTCCTCCTCCATTCCCTGCCCACACTACCACCCCTCTTCCAGTGACTGCTTTGTCGATTTGGATTCAAATGAGCGCGCGCAATTTGTGTTACTCGTTTTTGCTTCTCGTTTTTTTCATATTTCCATAATTTGCAACGCTCACTTGCTTTGCTGCCACATGTTTGTGTGTGTGCGGGGGAAGGGGAAGGGAGCGGAGGATGTGGCATGCCATGGCATGGCGGTTCAAACAAAGTCTAAAACTTATTATGCAAAGTGGAAAAAGTGTGAAAATTATGACTCGGAAATGGTTTGCGTAGTTGATTTTCCGTTTTAGAGTTGCTCCGATTTAAAAGACTCCCACAAAAACGAGATTTTAATCGATATGATAATATTATTGGCTGTGGATCCTAACAAAAAGGCAACAGAGCAATTCGAAGATATCTATCTAGAATCTAGATGGATTATGATCCTGCTATGGCATAAAATTTGTGAATGGTCCGGAATAGAAAAACACATTGATGAATACGAATATTTGGAACGTTAATTAATGTAAATGTAAAAAGTATTCGATTCTACGAGGGTTGATAGTCGATATTCTATTGTTTTTTTATTTATTTTTTTTTTTGAGAGTGCAAAATGAGTCCAAAATTCTTCAATCTATTCCATTACAGTCTTTCCAGTTAAAGAACCCTATATGTATTTGCTTACCACATTTCAGGAGCTTCCGCTTCTGTTATTTTGTAGTTGTTGTTGGCGAGCATATGACCAATAGACAGGCGAAACCCACACCTACCAATTTCCATTAAAAATGTACGGCTATTCCAATCAGATTCATTTTTCTAAATCGTATATTGTTTTTACTTTTCGACTGGCACACACACACGCACTCGGCGAAACAAACGCAGTCTCTGCCTCAGCCGCTGCCTCTGCCTCTGGCTCTGCGTCTCCTTCTCTTCTATTGCTGCTGCTGCTGCTGCTGACACTTGTGTCAGCCAGAGCAGCGACGCCAACAGTGGCAGCGACAGCGACTGCGGCACTAAAGTGTGTGCAATACGTATATCAATGTATTGCCATCTCATTTCCGCTTTCGTGTACTTGGCCCATAGTGCCATCTCTTGCGCTCATGACCTAGATTCCGTTGTGCGATGGTGTGAGTGCACGTGATATGGCAAAATGAGTGTTTTTGTCTCTCTGCTGTGCGCTGCTGTGTGTGTGTTTGTTTGCTCTCAGTTTCTGAGGTGTGTGTGTGTGTGTGTGTGTGTAAGCAATGCAACATGTAGAGAGCGCCATTCGTGGGTGTGTGTGTGGTTGCTTTTAGTTTTAATTCTCTCTGAATTATTACGTATGTACATTTTCGCCTCGTTTTCTTTCCGTTTCGTACCGTCCTTCCGTTTTATGTTTTGCTATAGCTTTGCCTATGCTGCTCCGCCGCTTTTGAAATCTCTTTCGTCAGCAGACGTGCTCTCCTTCCCTCTCTTTCAGCCTTCTCTCTCACCTTCTCTCTCTCTCTCTCGAAGTCAAGCTTTTGACTTTAGTTCGTTATAATTGCGGCACTTTTTAGCCGCTTTTTTTTGGCTCCAAATTGGGTCTCCTCGGAGTGCAGCTTGGAGCAAACATATGACTCACATGGACCGGACTAGAGCCGACCATATGTCGGATCTGTTTTTGAACAGCGTGAAGCGGATTTGTGTCTCGGGGAATTGCTAATACAAATTTACAAACTTCAAATGCGGACCAATGCATACAAATTTTAATGAGACTGTATTCGCTGTTACAGGTTAGAAATAGAAATAGGTAGAGCCATGGAACTCGACATTCTTTAGGTACAAAACGAGAAGTTATAGTCAAAAATAAAATATATATTTTGAGACATTTGTCAAAAGGATGTACAAGATTTAGTGTAAAACCTAAAAAAAGCCTCCCATTCACATTCCATTAAATTGAAAGTGAATTGGGATCTCCATTTTTGTACGGCAAAATACATAGTTTCTGTAACTGAGTCGGATGAAAAACTCAATCCTATTTATTACTTCAATATTCTCTTAATATTTTCTCTATTCGAAAGGGTAAAGGCTAATTTCATTTCCTCTCCATTCCAATTTTCCCACCGAACGTATACGTAATATTATTTTATTTTCGCTTAAAATCAATAAAACTATTTTTACCATCAAAGATTGTGTGTAATAATAATATTTATTTTAGTTAAATTGATTTTCAAAATAAATAAATAATTCATTTCATCCTTAAAACAATGCATCAATCCGATGAATAATTCATGATGCATAAAGTACATATCCTAAAGAAAAATATATACCAAATTAAAAATATTTCATGTAACCTCAATGGAAGCCCAGTCCGACATCCGCTTTCGGGGCCCGGCCCAAAGGGAGCTCAAGAAAGTTACTCATACGCACCATTGACCTAAAATTGTTACCAAACAGCTTTAAAAATAACGCCAAAGCCCGAAACACCCACAAGTCGAGCCAGTGACAGGGCCATTTATTGATTTCCCGTTCCAAATAGTGTGGGAAAAATCCACAAAAAAACGAAGAAGGAAAGGAAACAAGACGAGACGAGACGAGAAGACAAGAAAAACAAACTTTTTTACTACAAACATTTTGTTTTTGACAAATTGGACCACTTAACCCCACACAAACACGCACACATACATTAAAAAAAGGTGAAAACCTAAATAAAACCCAAAGTTGAAAGTGAAAAAATGTCAACAACAAAGACATGAAATTATGTAAGAGTAAAAGGCCTTTGAACAAACAAAAAAAGTGTAAGGGAACCCAAAGAGAGTTAGTTAAGAAAGTACGTAAAGTACTTTGTGCATATATTTGTATATGTAATTTAATCTATCATAAATCCATAATCGATAAATAACAATCGATTGGCTGTCGTGAATATCATTTATAAATATATCCCCAAGCTTTCGAAAAAAAAAAAACCTCCTAGCCTTACCCTAACATAAACACTGTGAAACCTAAAGCCGGAAAAAAATCATAAAAACGTTTGTCGAAAGTCGTCCCCCACAAATACACTCCCAGACAGAAAGTGAGCGAAGGAGAGAGAGAGAGAGTGAGAGTGAGAGTACAATTTCTTTTTGGGAGAGTTGACAGGCGAGGCGGCAACAACAATGCCCGTGTTGTCCCAGTTTTCACACACACTGTCCTTGACCTACTCCACTCAACAAAGTTGTCTAATGCCGAGGGGAATAATGCTGTGTGTGGCTCCGTGTCTCTCTCCCTCTCTCTCTCTCTCTCTTTGTGGGTGTGTGTGTGTGCTGTGTCGTAATAGAAAGCTCTTTCGCTTTGGCTGCCAGGCCGAAAGCCGAAAGCATAATCGTAAAGAGAGTGTTACAGCGAGAGCAGAGAGCAAGGCAGCGACGTCGACAGACGTTGGAATTTGAGAGCGCGAGACTGTTCTCACACACAGATACACGTGCAGAAAAATGTGTGTCAGTGTGTGTGTTGATTATTTGTAAACAATACGCTTGACCTAAATTACAGTTACTTGTTCAGCGACACACAGATAGACATGCACATATATGTACATACATATGTACACCCCTTTTAAATGCATATTTCATGGCGGCCACCGTCACCTGCCACCTGCCACCTGCTACCACCCATTGTCACATCGTCACCCACATGTCATCGTCAGTCCTGCCCTGCAGTAAACGAAAGCCCATACTGGAACCCACCCCACTCACTCCTTAACAATTACATCTTCTAATCATCGTGCGAGGGTTGGACGGACGATGGCTACAATCTGTTTTTTTGGTTAAAGCCTCCCTCTCACTCCCTTCCCTTGGAATCCACCAACCTTTCTCTCTCACACCCTAACCACATCACCTTATAGTCTCCCCTACCTTTCCACCCTCTGTACACGTTCTGCACGCTTTTTTCGCTGCGCCATAAGAAGCGCATTTCTATTGCGTTTCATTTAGTGTGTGCTTACACACACACAAACACATATGTGCAAAAAAATAGTCACAACGCGGTAAATTACTTTAAGATTAAAATTTTAAAATTAATTTGAAAATAATCTATAGAAGAATTTCTAGAAGAGTTTTACTCTATTGAAATTTTCAAAGAGAATTCTTTTCGAATAGATCATCACACAACATAAACTAGAACTTGAGTGGAACTTGAACTTTGAATGGAAATTTGCATAGCTTTGGACTATTTATCGAAATTAAATCGATAGCAATAACAATGTCTTCTTTTTTTTGTCCAACGATCTTTGAGGAATTAGGATTGTTCGTTCTTTTAAATTATTTAAATACTTTTTAATTAAGTACTAAAATCGCTATCATATCGAAATGCGTACCTATTATTTTGACCACTACTGTGTGGCTACAATATAGTTTTTGTTTTGATGTCGTTGTACAATGCGGCGTATGCGCAATAAATGTCGTTTGTTGTTTTGTTTTGTTTTGTATTTTTTGTTCCTCTGTCAATGTGCGTGCTTGTACATACATATGTATGTATGTGTGTGTATGTTTGTGTGCTTTCCATGCGTTTTGTTTATTGTCAAGAGTTGGGCTTCTGTTTGGGATTCCTAATGAGAAATATGAAATGAATGGTTTTTAGTTTTTCAACATGTTTTCCCCTATTTGTTTGCCAACGACACAGAGCTGGAGCTGTAGCTAAAATAAATGAAAAGATGCTGCAAATGGTTATTAGAAGCTGCAGAATGTCTTTTCACATTATTGAGACACTCTAAAAAGGAGAATAAATCGAAGTCCATAAGCAATCTATGCGTTCTATCTATGTATCTATCTATGTTACTCTCTTAATTAGTGACGATTTTGGGCAGTTTAAAGTTTATCTAGAATAATCAATGTTTCTTCTTTCTTTTGTTCAACGATCTTTGAGGAAATAGGATTTTTCCTTTTATTATTAAATTCATTGTGACAAGCCACTAATAATTTTGGTTCTCACTTGCAGCTGTGCGTGCGGATCGGATGCGGGGTGGCAGGAACAAGTTTGGTCCCATGTACAAGCGGGATCGGGCGCGGAAGCTGCAGGTGATGCGTCAGCGGCAGATCGCCCTCCAGGCGCTGCGCAACTCGATGGGGCCAGACATCAAGCCAACGCCGATCTCGCCGGGCTACCAGCAAGCATATCCAAATATGAACATTAAGCAGGAAATCCAAATACCTCAGGTAAGGCAAGCCCCTCGCAAGGATACTGAAGATAATATGCGACATTTTCGCCACAGGTATCCTCACTCACCCAATCGCCGGACTCGTCGCCCAGCCCCATAGCCATTGCTCTGGGCCAGGTGAATGCCAGCACGGGCGGAGTGATAGCCACGCCCATTAATGCCGGTAACGGAGGCAGTGGTGGCGGCGGCAGCGGTGGCGGCATGAACGGCCCCAGCTCCGTGGGCAATGGCAATAGCAGCAACGGCAGCAGCAGCAACAACAACAACACCGGCAGCAGCACAGGCAACGGAACAGGTGGCGCCGGCGGAGGTGGCGGCGGCGGTGGTGGCAACAATGCGGGCGGCGGCGGCAATAACAGCTCCACCGATGGCCTGCATCGCAACGGCGGCGGCAATGGCAACTGCCACGAAGCTGGAATAGGATCTCTGCAGAACTCGGCCGACTCGAAACTGTGGTACTTACCCCAAGAACAAGCAGAACAGAGCCACAGAAAAGACCCAACACACCCCAAGACAATTAATTTTGGCAAAAGGTTGCCCTCTGAGGATGTATCCAGTTTAGAGAGGGGCAGCATTATTATTTTTCGTATTGGGGGTATCAATTGGTGTAACATTTAATGTACTTTGGCATAGTTTAGTTATGTTTTATCGAAAGAAACAGCCAAAACATCGAATGATTATTATAGAATTAACTTAAATTTTGAAGGATTCCCGTAAAGTAAGCGCTAGATCCTCTGTTTCTGCCCCCTGTCTGCTTTGCTGCACTCTTCTGCCACAGAGAAAACTTAACAATGTTTGCTTATAATTAATAATGTTTCTTTTCTTTAAACAATAACAAAAGCTTCGATTCTGGCACTCATCCATCGAGCACTGCCGATGCGCTTATCGAGCCACTGAGGTGAGTGTTTGATCGCTTGGGTACCGGTATTATACATAGTCGGCTATAATGACCAAATACTTATTGCAGAGTCTCACCGATGATACGAGAATTTGTGCAATCGATCGACGATCGGGAATGGCAGACGCAGCTGTTCGCGCTGCTGCAGAAGCAGACCTACAACCAGGTGGAGGTGGATCTCTTTGAGCTGATGTGCAAGGTGCTCGATCAGAATCTGTTCTCGCAGGTGGACTGGGCAAGGAACACGGTCTTTTTAAGGATCTGAAGGTATGGCCACACATCCACAGCAATATTCTACCACGACCACGACCACCACCATCGAACCCAAAACAGAAATCCGAAATCAGAAACAGCAACAGCAACAGGGCCACAGACAGAGCCCCCAAACATTGTCCAAGCCAGAAACGAGAAAACCAGTTATCCAGCTAGGGGCCAAGTCTGCGGCATGTTATGTAAACCAGCAACACGCCGCAGCGTCGCGACGCAGCGTCAGTCTCATCGGCGGCAGCGCGACGACCGCGCCGCGTCAAATCTGCATTGAATTTCGATTTCATTTGGTGTCTGACCTACTTAGCAACCAAAGCTGAACCAGTCCGTCAGCCAGTCAGCCAGTCAGCAGCGTCTCTCACTCACAAATGACGCAACTGAGCGGCAACTGACGATGTGCTCTCACCCATACCATAGACACACAGAGAGAGAGAGAGTGAGTGAGAGAGGGACAAAGTGAAGCCAGAGAGCGACTGACGAGAGCATGTTGTAATCCCAAAGCATCCAAAGCTAGGCCTTACCATATCTTCATACCATACCAAACAAAAATGTATCTATTAATGTGTACCTAGCTTCCTTCTTGTATCGAATATTTTACTAAATTTGAACTATTTATATTCGTGATTCCCTGATTGGCAGGTCGATGATCAAATGAAGCTGCTGCAACACTCCTGGTCGGACATGCTGGTCCTCGATCATCTGCACCATCGCATCCACAACGGACTGCCCGATGAGACGCAGCTGAACAATGGCCAGGTCTTCAATCTACTCAGTCTGGGGCTGTTGGGCGTGCCGCAATTGTCCGACTATTTCAATGAGCTGCAGAATAAGCTGCAGGATCTGAAATTCGACATGGGCGACTATGTGTGCATGAAATTCCTAATACTTTTGAATCCAAGTAAGTTCACATTCGTTTCAAAGTGTCGGAAGGTACTTGAACATATTTGAAATCTTCACCAGATGTGCGGGGCATTGTCAACAGGAAGACCGTGTCCGAGGGACATGATAATGTGCAGGCAGCCCTCCTGGACTACACCCTCACCTGTTATCCTTCAGTCAATGTGAGTGCTGCAAATATCAGTAAAAAGCTACAGTTGGTGGAGTTGCAATATCTTGGAAAATTATTCTCTTGCAGGACAAATTCAGTAGGCTAGTGAACATCTTACCGGAAATCCATGCCATGGCCGCACGCGGCGAGGAGCACCTCTACTCCAAGCACTGTGCCGGCAGTGCACCCACCCAGACGCTGCTCATGGAGATGCTGCACGCCAAGCGGAAGGTGTAGGGTCACGTGGAGCACTATATGGAATACTTAAATCATTTATGAATTGTAAATAACAAGGCAGGAAAATGGGAGAGAAACCTCCGGAGGCAGAGGCTGACCAGGAGGAGAGAGAGAGGAGAGAACGAGAATTCCATATAGAGTGTACTATATGGAGAATGCATCATCACTACTACCACCAACTATCAATCACACCAATACACACACACACACACACATATACACACATACACATTTGTTGATTCAATGTTAATTATTATTATGTTTATGGCTAGGACTAGATTACGTTTACGTTTAACTAATTAATTAATTTGTCTTAAATTAATGCGTGTCCTATTTTAAGTCCCTCTGATGAAGCAATTTCTGAACACACACACAGTTAAACATTATAAGATTTATGTATATGGATCTATAGAGCAACAGAGGAAGAGAAAAACCCAACTTCTTTAGTAATTAGCAAAACAAACAAAAAACAAAAACAAAACAAAGAGAATCATAACAAATTTTATTTTTATACACACCTATATATACATATGTACATATGTATACATATATATGTATATATACATTTTTATGTAAATTGGCGTAACTTTTAAGCGTCGCGTCCCACTTTTTAATCGTGTAACTTTTACAAATAACTAGTATTTGGGTTTTTAGTTAAGTTTCTATAAAAATTGTTTTCGTTTCCCTTTCCGTTTCCATTTCCGTTTCCACCTGTAGATTGAATCCTGTAACTTTTGCGCCAAGTGTCTTGCATAGTATTTGCGTCTAATCTAAAGGGAAATCCATACAAAGAAAATTCGAAAGCAAAGCAAATTTAGGTGTTCATCACAATACAGCAGCATGCAGTATAAGTGTATGTATGTATGTACATATATGTACAATACTATACGATAATTGTAACTCCAGTTAGCTCTAAGAAAACAATGCAAACAACTACCTACAAAACGAAGATGAAGAACGAGAATGAGACGAGGACGAGAATGAGCAAGAAATTATATATGTATATGATAAAAACCATCATGTTTAAAACTATGTAGTAAATATATACAACACAAAAACCATACACACATACAATATATTTAAATTTAGCTGCAAGTTTCAACTGTTTGTAAATTTCAGAGAAAGTGTAACTCCCATTAATTCAGTGTAAAGCTTGTAACTATAATAATTATAATATATTTTGTGCAAATCAAGAAAACAAATGCTAAATCAGTTTCAACAACAACAACAAAAACAACAAAACAGATGGGTTAAAGAAAATGGTAAAAAATAAAGTACACAAAAAAGTAAAACAACATTTTAAAACTAAATGGAAGAGATGCTTAGCCAAGAGTTGGGGCAATGAGGCGAATCCGAAATCGAATCAAACATAAATCGAAATATAAAACCAAATAAAATGTATTGAAAAGATTACATTTGATTGAATCCGCATCCGCTCTTAAATCGAATATTAAGTAACGAAAAATATTTCATTTAAATTAAAAACATGCATACATATATTTTTGTAATAATTTTTGTATATACTTTTAGATTGTTTAGATTGCCCCTTGGATCCTTCCTTTCGCATTCATCCAAATCATTGCTCCAATTGTTTTTCCAGGCATTGCGCTTAAACAAAACGTACCTTATAACATTAAACAATAATTAAATTCAAAATGCAGTAAACAGAAAAATATAATTAATTAACACACACACACACACTTCGAATTCAAAGGCAGCATATATATGTATGTTTGGAAAAAAAAAAGAAAAACCACAAAAAATCGTTAAAGGTGTATAACAAATCAGCAGAAAGCTGATGCTGAGAGATGAATTTTATGAATGTTATGGATGTTGTTATATTATGGGCCGTGGTTGTGTAGAACAGAACGGAACAGAAACGAAGAAAGCACGACGACATCTACATAGTACATACATATGTGGGCCTGCCTAGGTATATATATAATATGTATTTAGGTTTCTCTAGTTGGTATGTATAACTTCTGTATGTATTATAAAATGTAAAAAAGGAAAACTAAAATAAAAAAAATATATGGGTAAATACTGTACAAGCTGGCAATGCGAAATGGCAGGATAGGTGAGGTTAGGCATAGGCATAGGCATAGGATAATGAATCAGTTATATGCATGTATGTATGTATGTAAAGGAATATAGGTACACGGACAAAATTGTTAACGTCTAGCGTTACACCTTAGTGTACGAAAAAAAAGGACGAACGGACCGATTCAGACTATATTCAGAATTGTATGGCGTTAGGTATGTTTATTGTAAAATTGATTACGATGTGAACCTGTTATTGCAAATGAAAAGTGATTTTAACTATTAAGCAAATCTATACGTATACATATATATGTATATCTATCATAAAACCAAGAAAAATTAACAAAAAAATAAGGATCTAACAGTTATATATATATATATATACATTTAAAGATTAATATAAAGTCAAGCAACACACACACTCACACACACACACAGACATTATAAGTTTGAAAATGTTGTTCAAAAACTAAAAAAAAAAAAAAGAACAAAGGAAATCATTTAACTAGAAACAAACTACCTAAAACTACTTGCATATTTAATGAATTTACTGATTTAATATGCTTTATTATTATGTTAACATACAATTTCATCTCAGAGATGTTTCAAACATGCAACCAACCAACCAACCAACCAACAAAACAACAACAAGAAAAGCAAAGTGTAATAAAAATTAATTATAAAGTGAAGGCCTCTATTTGTGTCTATGAATAAGTCCAAATGTTGAAAATATTTCCTATAGTTGTTGTTGTCTTTGCCCAAAGCTTTATTCGACCATCTACTCGTTCGATGATTTTCAATGTTGCGTATTACAGGGTTTAACGTTCTACTGCCCCCATTGGAAATGGAGATAGATGCCTTCTGCAGGGCTTAGGACATGTTAAAGTTCTGCGTAAAGTCGTACTCGATGGTGGGTATTACGGTCTGAACGAACTTCAGAAATATTATCAAATATAAATGCACGCCCAGCTGACCGCCGCCCTCCTCGACTGTCTGGATAATCTTCTTCATGATGTCGGCGTGGCGACAGGGATGCACCGAGGCCATATTGGGGCCCGGCAAATGCGGATGCGATTCCATGGTGACAGTCTTTTTCGCATGATCCTGCGAAACGTCCTCGTACATTTGTTCCACGGTTAGCGGCTTGCGCTGCTCGTCGTAGCCCACGACCCAGAGGCGTGGCGTCTGATAGTATTTGTCGTAGGTGATGTGCAGATCGTAGGTGCGCGTGTGAAGCACAGAATCGCCACTGGCCTCGGACGTGGTGGCAGCCACGGTGCTGGACTTTGGCTCCGCTTCCACCTTGCGTGTAGTGGTTGCCACGGCTGGGTCTACTAGGTCCAGCATGCCGCTCTCCTCGAACGCGTCCATGTCAATGGCCTCGTCATCGTCCTCATCCTCGCCGTCAACAGCATCGCCTGGGGCCGACTTGTCGCTATCTGGAGTATGCATCTCATCCTACGGGAACGACAGTCACTTAGAGGCTTCTTCAGAGCAGATGACGCACAGATTCGCATGCACTCACCTTCGTCTCCTCCATTGTCAGTTCACAGATTTTCTCCTCCAGCTGTGTGGTGCCGTCATCGTTCAGCTGGTGTGTCTCCACCCAGCCCCCGTCCCCGGATTCCTCCTCTACCAGAGTCTCCTCGCCCACATATTCCATTTGCTTGCAGCGTCGATAGCATGGCACGTTCCGAGTTATCAGGAATTGCTTATCTGCGGGCGTAATTGGCTTAATTTGTAAATCGGTTCAGTTATAATTGTGGCGTCGCATTACTCACCCTTCGGTAAGTACGGTTTTGTTTTCGTCTCATCCCCCGCCGCCCACTGCCAGGTGGGGCAATGGTGGACCAGGTGATCGCCCGCTGCCACAAACTCCTCGGGCGTCAGTACGCCAGTTTCTCGAAACTTGGACTCCTGGAAAATAGGGGAAGGGAATTTAATTTAATGGGAATACTGAGGGCGTGCCTAATTGATAGAAATATGTATGCATCGACAGTGGGGCGCCAGTCGGGGGAGATTTTAATAGACTGGCAGAAGCCGTGGAAAGGGGCAATCAATAATTAATAGAGAAAGCCCTTTGTTGATCAGCATGCGGACATATCTACATACATGTATACATATATAGATTCGCAGCCGATTTAAGATCTATCAGAGATTCCAATCTCCGTTGCAGCGCAACAACAACAAATGGAGAAACAATAATACCTTTAGCACTGGCGTTAAATACTCGGCCACATTTAGAGCTGTGCCCTTCACGCTATTGAGGACGCTCTGCATTGCTTTTCCTAGCTATATGAGTATTTTCTTTGTTCCAAACACCTCAACAATACGCGAGTTGTCTTGTTTATTAAAATCGTTTAATTTACAAGTTACAAGTAAATATACCGAAATATACCGGAAAAAGACGAGCTTAGCCCACTTAGCCCCCTCTATTTAAACACTTGAACACCTTGTGTTGATTCGCGGAAAAAAGTAGGTCGACAATGGGTTAAGAGTTCTCTGCCCATGATTGGGCTCGCTCACCATCGAGTTGACTTCTTTATGTTAATTAACTTAATTTTCTCTTCAGTTAAATTATTTGTTTATTTATTTATTTATTGTTATTATTTATATATTATTCCCACACTTGGAATCACGGTCACACTGCGCCTACCCTATCCATATACCAAGCTGGTGCAGTCGATAGTTCAACACACGGTTGCACTCTGCGCGCCGCCCACATTGTATTCATTCAACAAAAAATGGAAGAAAAGGTCTTGCCAAAATTCGTCTTGCCGTCCCCCAAATTCTCCAAGAACGAAAATGAATCAAACAGGACAACGATGCACTATTTGACGCCCAGTGGCATGACACTGCTGCCACGCGCCAAACAGCCACCGCCGATGTACGGAGCCAGGGGCAGCACAGTACCAGCCAAATATCTACAAATGGACCAGGTTCGATTTAAATGCGTTTTTCCGAACATAGAGATTAATTAATTATTTAACGACATTTAGAGCACGATTACAGCAACGCCACAAGCTCCGCCATTTTACAAATCTCCGCCTCGTCCCGAGCACTGTCACAACTGTGGCATGGAATTGGCCAACGCTGAGGACATGAGACGACACATGGAGCAGCATGAGGCATGTCCTGCAGAAGGTTGCGACTTTGCCGCCTTGCACAGCATATTGGAGCGCCATATTGAAGCTAACCACATAACTGGGGTGTATCAGAAAGTGAAGAAGGTGTGGACACCCGAAGACACGGCAGCCTGGCGGGCAGAGCGAAGAAAAAGGTAAGTACTGTTTGAAACTTTATCTCAATGGGCGAGGGACTCACACTGCGCTTACAGATTTCCCACGGCAGCCAATGTGGAGCTGGCCAAGCGTGTCAAAGAACAACGCCTCAAACGCGGAGAGCGCCTGGAGGCTTCCAAATCTCGTTTCGGCAGACGCGAAGATCGGGCACGTACGCGACCCAACAGCTCCCAAGAAAAGCGACCCAAAACTAACAAAAGGGCTAAAGGCAAGAGCCAACACGTGGAAAAGAAGAAGGATGATGAAAACGTTCGTCAGGAAACAGTTGCCTTGGAAGAGGAAACTTCCCACTTGAGTGGCACAGGTGTGCCCATGTTTCGTGGCACGGGACAGATGTTGGACTATGAGCATTCCAAAGACAGCGTACAGAAGAAAGAAAATGTTCTATGTGGCCTCTTGGGAATGTACGGCTCGGATAGTGAGGACAGCGACATTGAGGCTGACGAAAAGGACCAAAGTCAGGGGCAAAAAAGTCCCCAATTGGAGACAGAACTGCAAGTACACATCGCAGAGTGCAGCACTGTGGAGAATGAAAGTCCCAGGGTTGAGCTAGTCGACCCAAATACGGATGTCCAAAATAACACCTTTGAGGAGCCCATAACAAATGACTGCTCATCTGATGACGCACCCGATGAAGCGCCGATTCAACGCGTTACCGAATCAATATCGGAGCCAGCTATAAAGAAACCTCAATTCATGGAACCGAAACCCCAAACAGCCCCAAAACCAGCTGCTCCGAAGACAAAGAAGCGTATTTCTGGACTCAACTACAAGCTAGCTCGTAAAACGACAAAACAGAACACAATGCTTTCCAAGTTATTAGCCTCCGATATCCGCCATGAGCGAAATGTCCTGCTGCAGTGTGTACGCTATGTGTGCGAGAACAACTTCTTCGGCATTGGAGCAAGCGGCAGTGGGGATCAAGAAAGGAAAAAGATTTCCCTTGGTTAAATATAATTATTACTCTTATTCTGCTTGCTAGTAATTGTGATAAGCTGAAGCACATAGTTTCAGTTCCTTCCATCTAATAGAATTGAACAATAAAAAATCACGCTGGAAACATGTCTCTCCGCGAGAATCAGGCCTTTTAAAATTCCAACATTTCTTCGTTCCATGTCTTGTATAGGGCAATGCCCTTTATGAGCAATACCACTTGAATGACTAAAAGCAAAGCCAAAAGGAATAAAGCAAGAAGTCCATTTAGTGGTAAGCAATTCTTACCAATCGGAAATAAAAGATAGCTCATGACACATGGCCCAAAGTTGGTGAAGCAGAGCCCAACACAGTAGATAGCCTTCTTTTTCTGCGAGTAAAAATGGTAAAATGAAATTAGGCCACCACTAGCGCTACTGAAAAGTAAAGTCTCACTTTTACTATGCCAACGCGTATCAATATCCCCGAGATTATTAGTAAAGCGGCGCCAACCATATGCACACATCCAGCAGTAAAAAAATGTTCTCCTTTTGAAGCATACCCAGGTATGAATACCCACGTCCGTTTAGGTATGAATTTATTACCAATATTTACCTGACGTCGTCATTATTCTATATGACCAATTTATCGAGAGTAGGCCAAAGATCACATTCCATATGGCAAACTTATTCATTGCAACTGAAAGCGGACAATCGCGGCAACATTTACACATGTTTCAAATTTGACATATATGTACACATAAATTGAATAAAACGCTCGAGAGATTTGATGTGTGCAAATACTGTTCGTATTTCATTAATATGATTGTACGCCTTATGAGTATAATCAGATAAATGCCCGATCTGGTTTCTGGTTCTCCGAAATAACCTCCGGAGTACATGCATTCCCATTTTATCATTTTAATCCTAGACATTTATTTGTAAATTCAGTTAGTGGACATTCCAGCAGATGTATCGCCACCTATGGCGTGTCCAACTCCACCAGTGTCGCCACCCGCCGGTGAGACACCTACGCCTCCGCCTCCGCCAGCCTGTTGCTGTTGTTGCTGCTGCTGGGCAACGGCTGCTGCAGCCTGCTGTTGTTGCTGCTGCTGGGCAGCGGCATGTTCCTGCTGTCGCTTCTGCTGCTGCCTGGCGGCGTGCGAGTGCTTGGCTTTCGTCTCCTCCAGTTCACGGACTCGCGATCGTGCGTGCTGGATGCGGTGCCAGGCCATTTGCAGCACCTTGGCTGAGGCGTAGCCAGAGCCCTCGTGCGGCTGTCCGGTGGACACCTGTGTGAGGTAGTTTATTTGTTCCGAAAGTTTTGATTCCACACTGGACAAACTCTTTAGAAATTGCTGCGACTGCGTTTCGGCATTTTTCTGGGACGACTTTTCTTTGCCAAGTTCCTGCAGAGCTTGTCCTGTAAAGATGTGGATGAAATGCTGATGTATTTATGTATATATTTTATACACTTACCCGCACTCTGCATGCAGAGAATGATTTCTTTCTCTATTTCGTCTAGAGCGTGAATTTTATCCAATGGATTCATGACGATTTTTTGTAAACAAAACTTGTCTGCAATGGAATATAGAGGTGGACAGCAATCGATATCAGAATCGACATGCGAAACCATCGCTGGCACTATCGAGAGAAAAAGTATAGTGTCTTTCCATATAATTCCGTTGCGATATTATAGTCAAAATTTAATGATCGACAACTAATTCCCCCAATTGACATATAATTTCATTAACTTTGATGTAAAAACCTATTCAAATAAGCAAAAAATGTGTACAGTTCTGAGACAAGTAAGATTTAAAATTAGTGTAAAAAAAAGGGAAAATTGCTTCGTTAACTATTAAAATATTTAAATAAATGGCGTGGCTTGGCTAATCTAAGATTTACATATTTGTACCTTAGGAATGTGTTTGTTAATTGTTAGCTAGTTCAAATTTTAAACAAAGAAGATATTGAGCAACATCTCTGCAACGTTCTCTAATCACCGACTACGCAGGGCCGTTTAGTCAGGATGGGTTGGAACGAAATAGACTATTATCTCCGAAATGGTGCAAAAGTGGTAATAATTTTTTGTCTGTTTGTTTGTTTAAAATCGCACTATTTCTTCGTATAGTGACTTTATACTATAGTCCAATGCTTTGCCAAATATGGCATTTTTTTTAAATGCCATTAAAATTATAAATTGTAAAAAATACATTTTTATCTATTAAAATATAATTGCAACAAATATTTATTTATTATTTTAGTTTGTATTTTAATTTTTTCTTTCAATTAAGGAAAAAAATAATAGTCTCCTAGCTTAAGTACTTTTTGAGAAAAATGCATTTAACTTTGACCTTTAAGCACGTTTTTCTTCCTTTTTTTCAAAAACAGAAAAATGTTTCAATTTTGAGCAGCGAATATAAATATTAAAACATTTCGTAAACTATAAAATTTTGATTTTGAATAGCTTGATAAATTCCTAATTGAAGTGTAACAACATTTTTGCTAAATTCTCCGTTGAATTGTACAGCATAGTGCCCCTTGTATTTCATCCGCCATATTTCAATGTATTTCTGCAGCACATCAAGTCCTAATCCGCTACTTCTTATAGTTTTTTTGATTAAATACAATAGTGAGAGTGCATAAAACTAAGTGTTCAATCCCGTTGGCCCTACTGCCTTTAGTTTTTAATCAAGCTCTTAGGTATTCTTTTCTGGACCAAGAAATTGTTTCTCCTTTTGCTTCAAAAAACAGGAAGATAGAAACAATATACAAGTGCACTTTCAATAGAATGTAGTGAGTTCAATGAAATTTTACTGTCAGACATTTCAAGGCAAGAGTATATTTAATTCAAAATGATGGTCCTTTTGAAGGAATTCGTTTTTCAAGCCACCATTAGATGAATTTACGTATCTTTTCAAATGTTCTGTATTCTCATATCACTAGATAGTACCACTATTGATTGTAGCAAAGTATGTAATTTAGTATCGACCTGTGTTCGTCCATATGTTAGCCAATACACCTGGTTAACAAGGACTGTAAATGCTCACTCCGCGAACATTAATATCCACTCTTTGGAGATACCCAGATCAAGTTTTTTTTATTAGGTATGCTTATTTGGTGTTCTGTACCTGTCAGTCGGCGGATTTAAGGGTAAATACACAGCAGACAGATGTTGATTAGCAGCCGGCCTGATACCCTTCTGCGCCAGGTCATTCATCAGAACGTTCCTAATGAAGCACAATTCTTAAGATCACATATAAATCCCTAAGAAGTCATCCATGTTTCATCAGTAGAATCGTAACCATGCTACGAAGAACATACTCCCGCTTCATTTTTGAGACAATTGGAGAGTCACGTACCTTTCACCATCAACGTTTTATCAACGATTTACAAACGGATTGTCCCACCTGTAAGAGTTGTGTGGATGCCAGAGAGCCCTACAGTCAGCACTGGAAAAATGACCATGGTGCCGGAACGAGCCACCAAATCAAAATAGGTCCCGACGAGAGACTCCTTTTGAAGCGGATCGAGACGGAGCGAATAGAGGCGTTTATGCTCTGCGATGGAAGCGTCTCTGGCAGAACAAATGACTTCCTACTAGAGGCTGGAATGGAGGCAGTTCCCCAACTGCTGCGATTTCTTAGCTTTGGGGCCGCCAAGTTGGAGGTGTCTATTGGATTTTATGTGAACGTGAAAAAGGAGCGAATGTATTACGAGAGTAATGCGATGATCGTCGAACACCACCTAGACATTGTGGAGTCTGTGGATATGCTCTTTTCTATGTTGCTGGAGAAGATAAGTAATTATGTAATGCTGCAGCAGCGTGTTCCCTTGGAGGCTTGCGTCATTAGACGAATGAAAGTGACAGTGAAACGTCATAGCAATCCCATATCGTTCCAGTGGCGATCCACCGCTAAGCTGCCTCTCCAGTATCGTATAAAGAGCTCGGATATTGGAACCGACAATCGGGCACACATGGATAAAGTCCTCTTCACCGATATCTGTCAGAGCCCCAGGAATATATTCCATATTGGGCTCTTACCGGATGCGTTGCAGGTGAATTTGTATTGCTTCCGGGTCTGTGCCAGCTCCAAAGAACTATACGCCGTTCCCTATCTACTGCGCAACGATGACGTTGACAACACACCGACATTCATAATACACACCGACATCGTGGGAAATTTCCAGGGCCTGCAGGAGATCTGGAACGTGCGTAAATTCCTTCGATCCTTCGGACAGGATCGCGTTTTCGAATGCCGAAAATGCAAGTCGCGTTTCGGCGATCGCGTTCAGTTCGCATTGCATAAAAAAATCGATTGTGGACGTGGCTTCATGGTATGGCACTTTGAAGAAGATGCCATAGAGCTGCACCACAATTGCTTGCCGTTGCCGAAAGGCTACTTCAAGCACGACTGGTTTGGATTGGGTACCAAGACACCTGTAAAGTAAATTGACAACATGGACTTCCCAAAACTAATATCTATAATTGAGCATAGGGCATATAGGATTTACAGCCAATGTATTTTTGTTTTTTAAGAATATTTGTATTATATGTACATATGTAATACATATTTAAGGTAACAATAAAAGCTTTGGTTTACACACTGGTCTATGACCACAACGATGACACGATGTTGATAATGCTATTCAGCTGATTTAATAATATGCACTTTAATTTCCCAGTACCGTCATGTAAATGTGAACTCCGAAGTTCTTGATATGAGTATAGTATAGTATGAGTATATAGTATATATATATATAGTATAGTATAGGGCCATCGATACAAGAGAGCTAATTAGCAACAAAAAAATTCAAACAAACGGAAAAGCTATAAGTTTGTATACCAAATGAAAAATGAAGGGGTGTGAAAAAATTGATATTGCCTAGGGGGCCTGAATGCTCTCTTCACTTTGCGCCCACGCATTGCTCTCCTCTACCTGCAGTAAAAGCAGAGAATCATAGATAAGACACCGAAATTATCTCAACGCAGCGCCCTTTGCATAAAGTTTTGTCCGAAATCACGTATTTTCCACGTTTTCGTGGACCGAAACGCGGAGTCGACTAAACATTTTTTTGCTACATATGTTAACTACATCTACATCTTAAATGTAGATTATACATGTAGAACAGATATTCTACATCTACAGTAGGCACATATATTATTCGGACACTCTTGTCACTCTAGTTTAAGCACCTATAACTTGGCGTACGGTTAAGTTAAACAGAAAAAGTTAATTTTATATCAAAGATCAACATTTCTACTATCCGTTCACAAAAAAATATTACAATTTTCTACTATGGTTTTCTTATAAAAATGAACTAAATCAAAAAAGTCACTTTTTTACGCACATAAATTATTCGGACAGTCGTTATGTTTTTCAAGTAATATTTGAATATTACAGCTAAAAAATAAAATAGAATTTTTTTTTGGCAAATTCATTCTTTATGATGTCTATAAGTCCTCGGCACACCTTTTCCCTAAAGGTATTAGTGCCCTGTGCATTAATATTGACACACTAAACAAGCAGAGCCATTTTCAAACATTCTTTCGATCAAACTTTGGGTTTCCGTATCCTTTATTCCAAATTTCTGCAAACATGCTTCATGGAACTTTCGTCAGGTAATTGGAGCTGAGTTTTCAGCTGGTTGCAGTGGAAAATGAGCAAGATTTGATCAAATAAAGATGCATTTTTTCGGTATTTTTGTGGCTGGTACTTGATTCGATTATGCCTTCGGATTATGCCTTCGATTATGTCTTCGGATTATGCCCAAAATTTAAAGGCACATGGATGCAATTTGTCACTCAAACTATTATAGTTAATATCCTTACTAATGTTACTAGTAAAGAAGACCATTCGTACAGCTCCATTTGCACCTATACACCCACAAACTATTATGTTCCTTCCGCCATGCACTACAGTTGGTATCCCATTTTTCCCATCGATGGCTTAATTTAATTTTCGTAAAGTCCATTAATCCAAAATGTGTCCTATTTGGATTCACCAGTTCAATCACATACTCCATAAATGAATTTGGCTTTGTGTTCCTCCAAAAGTCTTGCGAAAAATGCAGTAGATTTAATAATTTTCAAAATACTATTATTTTGACCGCTTCAAAATGGTGATATTTAGCGAAAAATGTCGAAATATAACGGAAAGAAAAGAGACACGCTTCTTTAACTTTATAATCAAGGACAGCAATGCTTAATAGTTGTACGAGTGAAAAAACAAATTCGATTGTTGAAAGAATAGCGGAAAAAATTAGCAATATGTAAATCCATTTTTGACCACTGTATGTACATATACCCAGGCGAGCGAGAGAGCTGCGCAGAGAGGGACGAAATGAGAGCGCTTAGCAAAAGAGGGAACGAAATGAGCGGAACGAAATGAGAGCGCTTAGCAAAAGAGAGATCGAAAAATGAGAGCGCTTAGCAAGAGAGAGATCGAAAAATGAGAGCGCTTAGCAAGAGAGAGATCGAAAAATGAGAGCGCTATCAAGAGAGAGAGAGGCGCTCTGCTTTCGTTAAGTTTCGTTAAGCTGCTAAGGTTCGTTAAGTGCATCTATCGTTAAGTGCGTATGAAATAAAGATTCATTGTTGCTTTATTTCATACGCACTTAACGATAGATACATTTGATTCGTATGGGAAAATTTTCGGCAACATGGAAAATGATTTAGCAGCATTGTTCTGCAACTTTGGCATGGAATGCGCAACAAGACTGCTACCCTTGGGAGAAAGGATATTATAGAATTAAGATATTGTTTGTAATTTCAGGCTTCAATTAATGCAGAAACTAATCAGTCTCTGCTTTAAGGATATGAACGAAATCTCAGCGCAGCAGCACGTTCGTTCGCGTCGCGGACCTAAAAATTCTTACAAATCGGGAAAACCTCGCAAAATATTACAAAAAACCCGTAGAAGTCGCGTTAAAAAAGTATTGATTATGTGCACAAGTGAAAATAGCCCAAGAAAGACTGAAATTACAAATTTTTGTTAATTTTTTTTGTGCAAAGCCTGAAAAATGTGTGGGGAGAGCAAAAGGAAAAGCTAAAACTAAGAAAATGATCGCAGCATTAGTGAAAATTATAAAATTGAGTGTTTTCGTAGCAGTGAAAAAAAGCCGGCATGCAAAAATTGTATTGCGTCGCTCTGCTTATTGCGTCGCGCTGCAGCTGTCGCGCTGCTTTCAGCGCTCATTTGCAGTGTGGATGGAAACGCAAAAAGGAATAGCGGAATCAATTATAGCTGTTGTTGTACAGGATGGTCACTAGACGGCAAGGAGGGAAAAGAGGAAAGGAAGGCGATATGGTCGAAAAGTGAGTGATAGTGAAAGTGAAAAGTGAAAGCGCAGTGAAGAAAAACAGTTGAATGTACCGCAAGGACTAAAGAAAGGAGCGGATTAAGAAATTGAGCGCTAGTGAGTGAAAAGTGCAAAGTGGAAAAAAGCCAACATTATATTGCGTCGCCGCAGCTGCCGCGCTGTTTATTGCGTCGCCGCCAGCTGTCGCGCTGCTTATTGCGCCGCCGCAGCTGTCGCGCTGCTTGTTGTGTCGCCGCAGCTGTCGCGCTGCTTCCAGCGCTCATTTGCAGTGCTGTTAAAGCTGTTGTCGTACAGAATGGTCATCAGACGGCAAGGAGGGAAAAGAGGAAAGGAAGGCGATATGGTCAAAAAGTGAGTGAAAGTCAAAAGTGAAAGCGCATGTGGAAAAAACAGTTGAATGTACCGCAAGGACTAAAGAAAGGAGCGGAAGAAGAAATTGAGCGCTAGTGAGTGAAAAAAGTGAGTGAAAGTGAAAAGTGAAAGCGCATGTGAAAAAAAACAGTTGAATGTACCGCAAGGACTAAAGAAAGGAGCGGAATAAGAAATTGAGCGCAAGTGAGTGAAATGCTGCGATCAAGTGAATTCAATTTCAGGGAAGGGAGTGAAATGAGGCGAAATGGGCAATAAGTGAGTGTTAATGCGCGAGTGATAAACGGAAAAATATAAACAGGAACTAAAGACAGCGGAAAGAGAACCGCAAGTTGACTGAAAGAGACTTGGGAGCGGAGAAGCATAGCATTATTAAAATGCAAGGTAATTCTGCATTAGACTCTGCACTATATTATATATTATTTTGTACATTATATTATGCAATATTTCATACATTTTTATTCATACAAAATTTCTACTTTTATTTATAGTCCCTCAGTGCAAAGGTTCATAGCTCGCTTTGATTTCTTCACGTGGAAAAGAAGACCGAAAAATATAAATTTCATTCTCCATTCTCCAGCATTAGTAAACTGCAAGGTAATTCTACTCTAGCCTCTTCATTATATAATACATCATATTTTTTCTCTACTTAGGAACATTACATTACATTACTTGAATTTCAAGTTTTTTTTTCTGGTATTATTCCTGTTTTTTTTCTGGTTCTCCATAACTTTTAGGAAACACTTATGGAACTTATTTTTTAATTTAGTTCTTCTAAAAATTCTCCGCAATCGATTGATTTACAGTGTTTATTTTTTTCTTTATTCAAAAACTTATGAGTTCAAGTTCGGTGGAACACAAATATATGTACAAATATTAAAGGGTTTTCTCGAAGGACTTGATGAATATTTCCTTCAAGTCAAGGCAATGCGAAACGTACAACATTGACCGATTTTCTGTTACAGTAAATTCTGTAGCACTAACTTCTTAAGTAAGTACTCAAACGGTATTAAATGTTAACTTTAACATTAACAAAAATGTACAGCTCTGTTAACGCCAGCGCACAATGAATCTAACGGCATCTGTTAACTATGTTAACATATGTTGCCAATTTACTAAAAGCGCGCTGTTAACTAAGTTAACATGTTGCCAATTTACTAACAGCGTGCTGTTAACTAAGTTAACATGTTCCCAAGGGACTTGCAGCATCTTGCGGCAACAAACTTTCTAATGTCTCTTTCTGTAAACACCTGAAACTTTCTCTTTTACATTTGAAACTTTCTTATCAATGTTAGTAGCATTAGATTAACATTAATCAATAAAATTAAGGAAATATCGAGACAAATTTTGAAAAATCGAGAAAAAGTCCAACAGATATTCGCCACTTTCGCTGCGTGACGTAAGCCCCATCGGGTGGAAGTATACGGTAGAAAGTATTCAATGTCGAAACCATTTACTTTATGGTTTTGGGAATCAACTGAATTTATAACGAAATCTCCTAAAAAGCTCGTCTATAAAGCTCGTTTCAGCTTGTATTTTATATTTTATTATGGAAAGAGAAGGTTTCAAAATATAGCGGATAATTAATATTATTATGGGTTGTTTTATATATTTATGGGATTTGTGCAATAAATTTAGCTAAAATATCACCAAGAATGTCCATACGACTGTATTCAAGGACTTTCCGAAAATATGGTTGGTCCTTGTACAGGGCAGCCGCGTTGTTAACATCGCAGAGTTAATAGTCGGTTGACGGTGGTGCTAACAGCGGACTGTTAGCTCGCTTGTACTTGTGATAATTTTGTTCTCAGACTAATGTGATATTACACTATTACAAGTTTATTTCGCCCCGACCCCACAAAGGACAAAAATCTGTGGCAGGAAATGTGAATATCTACCAGATTGCCAAATCTGGTAAAGATCGGATCATTATTATAGCCAGAATGAAGAAATTAATTTTCAGTTGCTTCCCCACCTCCTACAGCGTTGCTGACGCTACTCATTCTCTTTCTCGCTCGCACACACTCTGCCCTCTGCACAGATGTTGAATCTGAACTAAATACACAATGTAGAATATACATATTTGACGTAGATCTACATTTTAGATGTAAAAAACAGATGAAGCTAAAAAATATAAAATGTTTTGAAATTCTTCATAAATCATAAGCTCACAAATTCATTTACTGACTGAGTACGGGTATAAAAGAGGAGTCGCGTCCAGAAGCGACTCAGACGTTCCTTCTCGTTTTAGATTCCTTTTCCATTTTTAAGGTCCAAAGTTAAAAAAAAGTGGCTTTTTTGTCAAGTAGTGTAATTTAATTTGTATAGCAACCAGTTTAATAAAAGTTTGATTTTGATCAAGTAATTACGTTTATTACATTAATAGAAGTGTAATTTTATATGTTGCTATAATAAAGATGTAAATATACATACATACAAATGTTCATTTATTACGTATAATATTAATTCAATTTAGACATTCTTTTTTGAAGTTCCATCAAGAGGTCATCTTTTTCCTTTATCTTAAACGAATCCAGATTGTTTCCCAATTCCAGAAGGGTTATTTGGTCATCTCTGTCTTTTAGCTGCGCCTTGTATGAACCCAGAAGTTTTTCATTTTCCTCCAGCTTGGCTTGATGCGATTGCAGTTTCAGGTGAAGGCCTTCGATGATGGCCTTGCTGTCACTATTCTGGATGGTAAGTGATTTGAGATCAACGATCGATTGTCTTAGCTGCTTGATGGTGTTCTCGAGCTGTCCAATTTTCACTTGCAAACCCTTAATAAAAGCCTTCTTTGAATTGTCTTGCAGCTCCAGTTTAGCTAATTTCTCTTCCAAATCTTTAATGAGGGCTGCTTGAGTGCTGATCTGCCCTTTATCCTCCAAAGGAACTTTGCTCTTCAGCATATCTGACCTTGATTTGATTTCTGAATCCCGATTTAATTGCAGATCAGCGATTTTTTGCTTATTATCATTTTTCTTTGCATAATGTATGCCTTTGGTGAATTTTTTTGCTGCCTCCAGTCTTGTTATCTTTTCCTCTTGAATCTTTATGATGGCTGCCTGTTTGCTGGCTTCCGCTTTATATTCCTTTGCAGTGGGCTGATCTGTGTTCTTATACAGATCCAGTGAGACTCTTAAAGCATGTATGATATCCTCTTTATCCTTGATTTTTTCCTCAAAGAAGGTTATCTTTTCCTTGGAAACCAGTAAGTCGGTTTCCACTTTTCTCAATTTATTTTCCAGCGCAAAAATTTGGACGTCGTGCCCTTTAGACGAATCCATACTCATATCAAGATCTTCGGAGTTTACATTTACGTTACGGTCCTGGGAAAGTAAAGTGAATATTATTTGTTGATACAGCAGTTGATTAGCATTATCAATACATTGTGTCATCGTCGTAACCAAAGTGGCAAAAAGGTACCGAATCTGTTTTTATCTGCCTCCATGCTCAACAAATAAATCGCCATATCAATCAAGCATTGAAAAAGGCCGCTTCCATTTTAGAGGGGAATTCCCGTTTTCAATAAGTCCGATTGTGTGACTAATAGGTTATGAACAAGAACACATTAAAGTTGTCTAACTGGAAAATAATGGGTTTCGTTTTCTTTAACCTACATTTACGTTCTCTGAGGGCGCACTACTTTTTATTTGGGCCACACAACTTTATTGACTAAAGATCCAATCGCAACACTTTTAATCTAAACAATAATTTATTTAGCCCATGTTTTTGGTACTCACTTTGTTGTGGTGTTTGGAAGGGAAGATGGAGATGACTGCAAGGTCCTCATCGATATTAAAATTATTTGTATTATCATCCTTTTCCTCCATACTGCTTGAAAATATTTGTTAATGTTTAGCCCGTTCTGTCCGGCAGAAAAAAAGTCACTAAGCACAGGAAAGTGGTTGAGCATTTCAGTACTATATTTGCCACACATTGATGGACTATCTTATCCGCGTACTGATAAGACTTGTGGTGTGCAATAAAGTGCACATTCAATAAAGTAAATAAAGTATTGCACTTACATATGTACAATGTACATACATTTATTGTTATCTCGTTTGAGGAAACTTGTAATTGATTGTATTTTTCGTATATAATTATTCATCATATTCAACACCATGATACAGGCCAGTAATTTAGCGATTTAAATGCAAATGAATTAATTTGAAATCTGGTTTTATCTTCAATTACTACAGAGGTTGAAGAAGATTTTGACGAACGACGGGAAAACATCTTGCATTTGTCGAGTGGCCAAAATGAATACAAATTGAATCAATTAGGCGGAATCCGCCTTGAAATGAGAGCTATAGGTGGAGTAGAGCACCTAGGAGGACGATGGGATCCAGCGAAATGCAAATTTATTTATTTTATTCCGCGTTCTTTTCGCGCAAAATCAATGTGCGGGCATTTCCTTTGCGCCCCAAATGTAAGGCGAAAAAGCGGCAGGGTAGGGAAAACAGGTTAGGTTGAGAGCCAGCAACAAAAGTGGGCAATTTGGTTTCGTTTTTGGTTTTGTTTGTGCTTAAGAAGGAAAACGGTTAAGACGCAGAAAGAAGGAAAAGTCAGACGGACACAGGCCCTAGCCCAAGGCGTTGCAGACCGGAACGGAAACGATGGCGAAACTTGCGGGCTGCAGGCACCCCATCCATGGTCAGCGGAAGTTCCTGGCCCGTTGTAGCTTTTGGAGCTGCATATGGAGCTACCTTATCGATTTGCTGGCGTTCGTACGTTGCATGGATTTAGGCGTTGTCTCCTTCTCTTTAGCCTCCGGCGTTCCTTTCTGTCTCCTGAGCAATGTCATTGTCCCCTCGCGACCCTTAACTCGATGTTGTATGAACTGCCGAAATGCTGAAAAACCTAAAAACCAATACGTGCAGTGCGTTTTCCTACAGGTGTGAACTTATTTTAAAAATTAAATTAATTAATGAAATTAATAAATGTCAAAACTGTCAAGAAAAGGTTAGATATTTATCCCATTCTATATACTCTAGACTTAATTTTTTTTTATGCACGCCAAGGAAAGTAGAACACACTAAACTAATGTCGAATTTGGAGCACATTTAACATTTTGAGTGTTTCCGCGCCGAAGAGTCGATTGGATAAAAGACTCAGCAAGAGCCAAAGGGCCTAGAAAATAAGTCTACACAGATAGTCGGAACAAGAGTTGAAAGCAACAAGAAGAGCAGCAGCAAACAATTTCTACGAGTAATAACAACAATCAACGCTCCCGACTCCTTTGGTTGTTTGGGTGCTGTGTAATTACATGACAGCAGCAGTGAGAACACCAACAAAAAACAAAAACAACAACTAAAGCACCAATAACAACATCGAACAACTACACCAACATTGGGAATTACGATAATAATTTCCATTTCTAATTTCCTTATCACGCAAAGGCTTTTGCACTTGCCAAGGCTGACAGCCTGGAAACCCCCTCGACCAGTCGAAGCTATGCCCCATCCAACACCTCCACTTACCCCAACCTCTGCACCTCCTATGGCTTCCACTTCCACTTCCGCCTCCCAACCCCCTACATCCATCCACCCATCAGCCTTTCCGGCAGCAACGGCATGGGGAAGTGGAGCCAGGGCCAGACGTTGGCATAATTTCGATGCAGAAATCTAGCAGAATGCAAATGCAATCATTGACTTTTTAGCTTATAACGAAATAAGCGTCGTGTTTATTGGTCGAATCGCCGGCCTGCACCACAGAGAAAGATACAGAGATAAGAGAGACAGAGAGAGATAGAGACAGAGATAGAGAGAGAGAGAGAGAGAAAGGGAAAAGTGCTTGTATGAATGGACTGGGGGAACCTAAAAAGAATGGAAAAAAATGGTCGAACCAAAAATTGATCCAAAGTTTAAATGTTGAGCTGTAAAAATTATTGTTCCTATTAAACTAATCTAAGTGGTTTCGCCATATACTACATACATATATTTATGTACACATGTATTTGGAAAAGTCGTACCGCCACACTACGTACCTGCAGTAACGATTTAATCTGAGCTTAATTTGAGTCTGAATCCAACTGGGCTCAGGTGGAACTAGGCCGCACGCCTCACGAGTGAAACTTTTGTGTATTCTGCTCCTGATGTTGCTCCCACAGTTGTTGGGAATTCTCTAGTTGTTTGTTGTAATTTGATAATGCATTTGATTAAGGAAATGAAATTTTTATTAAGGCTGTTTGCTCATTCGCGTCGCTGGCATCGCGCGAGTTGCTTTTATGTTGCTCTCACTTTCCCTTTTGCTTTTCCTCTTTCTGTCTGTAAGGGACTGAGTGTTGCCGTTGTCCTTTTTTTTCTTCTTTCTTTTTTTTTTTTGGTATTTTGATAGCCTCTACACTTACACGGAGTGCAAGGGTATATTATGTTAGTGAAAGTGTAAGTAACATACATATATGTGTATAACAGTCGAGACCGTCTTTATGCACACCAATATCTGAGAGGCTATAGCAGCTGTTAAGGGTGTGGAGCTTCAGGTATAGTTACGGTAGCCGGTAGCATATAGTCGGAATGTCTTGTTTGTTTGTTTTTTGTTTTTGTTTCGTTTTCCTGCGTTTCCCCACACTTTGCTTTAGCTTACCTCACCCACACCAATGTTTGCCCTAACTCTGCAGTTTTGCTTTCGCATAATTTCTTTGAGTGCGGTTTGGATCTCGGCATTTTACGATGGCCAAAGTGCTTCTTCTTTGATGGGAAGGGAAGGGGAGTGTACTGTGTACAGGTGGCGGAGAGGTGCCAGGTGCCGAGGAGGAGGAGGAGTCCTTTGTTGCGTTGATTCCGAAGTTGTAATGTTGGCTTCCTGTTCTACGATTTATACAGATTTGCATTTATATGCTTAAATATATTAGTTCATTATCTGGATGCGTTTGTATGTAACATATGACTCTGTTAGGTGAGAAACGAATCCCAGGTGTTTAAATAACATTATAACGGAAGAGAATTTTGGAAGATCAACCTTCAGTCAATTTTCAGCGAATAAATAATGAATACTTCCGATGGCTTAGCGCATTATATAGACTCATTCATTGCTATTGCATTTCCCTCCTAAGTGAGGCAAAGCGAACCAAAGCAACGCTGATTGTATTTCCTATTGTTTCTGTACGGCCTAAGAAATGTCACAAAAATAGGGGTTTTCAGGGGTGGCGAGGGGCTGTCGAGTGCAATGGAATTCATATTCAACACCAGGGGGACATCAAAACCAAAACCCCTTCTCCGGGCACTAACTAAGTGCGCACCCATTCAACTCCGAAAACAAACTTTTCCTATTGTTATTACATATTTTTCCGCTACTTATTCTGTTTCTTTTTGTCTGCTTTGTTGGTGAAGGGTGAGGGGTCGTTGACTTTCTACCAACTTTTTGCTTGACATTTAGCGGGGAAAAACAGCATTAACAGCATTGCTAAGAGGCAGAGGAATAGGCAGGCGCCAAATATAATTTCAACATTTTAAGTGTTAGCTGACCAGGCCTACCACCCGTCACCCGCCTCCTATGTCCTATGACCGCCCTTAGTTCGCTGAAAGCAGCCCAGCTTCACCTTTCATCGGCTCTTCCGAACCTGTTAAGTTTAAGGTCACAAAATATTTCCACATTTCTGGTAGACCATCGAAATGTTGGTCATTGGCTGTAAAGTGTTTTTAAAGACGTGGCCACAATTGCTATTAAATTTTAATCAAAGATTAATTTGTTAAAGCTCAATATCCTTCATGTAAACCGGTATTTTTGGAAGTCACTTGGGGTTTTTATTTTTAAATGTACAAGAAAATAATTCGTTCTAGGAGTAGCAGTAAAATAAAAAAAAATAAAAAAATATAAATAAATAAATAAAACAATTAGTTATGGAAATATAATTAAATTGTCCTTTTCCTTTTTTAATATTTTCTTAAGATTAAACGAACTAAGCAAAAAATAAAAGTGCGGCGGAAACTGTATGAAGCGAGGGAAAATGTTAACGAAATTCAAACAACCCTTCGAACTTGTTTGGACAATACAATACTGGTTTGCTGCTCCTTTTCGAACATGTGCGTCACAACTGTTTGCCCCTGCAACGCAACCTGCTGGAGTCCTCTCTCAAACATGCCTTGTACGACCAAGTTGAACCATGTCCTGAACTGTCTGCCATTAGTTTCAATTTTGAGTCCAGCCTTCAGTTGGGCCACAAAGGAAATTTTCGTGGATTCCGCAAAAAGCGAGGGGAGAATGTGACTGTGGGCTGTGGTGTGGGAGGCCGGCTGCCAGCGGACCTACCTCAAAGTCACTCATTTGGAATAGACAATGGGCCGCAATTACAGACACGCTCGCTTCTTTTTGGGCAAAGGTGGAGCCTGGGGCTAGGCTAGGGATGGGCATGGGCATAGGAAAGAGTGTTCTCCGCTATGCAGTGCCATTCCATACACACATATGAAAACAAATGTGTGAGCGTGTGTGAAAAGCCTACCTCCTTTGATTCCATTGCAAAGAGGTGCGTACCCGTGCCCGCATCGCTGAGTTGAAACTTTGTCCCATTGTCCCACATCGCCGGGGGGTGCATGCAGTCGGTGCGGGGATCAGCGAGCACCGGATATGGCGAATTATTCACCTTTTGACGGACCGGAAACGGAGCTATCCATACCCATCCATACATGCCCCATACCTGTCTGGAAAATCTCCTCTTCTTGTACAGCCTCTCAGTCATCGTTCTGTGGTTTCTGTCACCTGGCTGGGACTCCAATGTGGATGCCATTGCCATTGGCATTGCAAACTAAGCGATTTATAAACGATTTACGAAACTTCGTTTCGACCTTTTGGGTTTTGTGGCTTTGCAGCTCCTCATGCTGTCTCCTCTCCGTCGTCTGGCGTCTGGCTCCTGTGGCCTGTCGCATGTCTCCCGTCCTCCTGCGGTCGAGTGTTAAGTGGTTTTTTTCTGTGGGACCTGGAGTCGGCCAAATATTTGCTAATGAGTTCCGCATTCCATTTATATATGCCAGGCTGGCAAACATTTGTGACCTTTTCCCTTCGAAGAGTCCATAAGAATGAGGAAGGAAGGGGAACGGAACACATAATATTTACCTATGCAAATGAGAATTTGGATCTCTCCTTCGTGTTTGTTAGACATTTCTATTGATTTTCGTTGCGGATTTTGTTCTCTCATTTTTTTGTTCTAAGAGTGCAGAGAAATGCAAAGTTTTCACAGTAATTCACACTCTTATAATATAATGTACGAGTATATATGTAAGTACTGTGAACTTGCTAAATATTTCATAAATATAATTTTGAAAGCACTCAAATCAATATTCAAATGATTAAATCTGTCAGAAATGTCTTACAATTGACGGACTTTTTGATATTTTTATAGTTTGCGATCTGTTTTAACTTTAGCAACATTTTCACTCCGTTTGGAAAGAGGGAAAACTGAAAAGGAAGTGGAACTGAAACGGCATGCCGTAATTGTTGGTGTCCGTCAACGCTTATTGTTTTTTGGTCGATGTAATGGTTTTGGTCCTGGAATTGTTTCCGGCTGAGCGACAAAACGCGAATGGCAAATTTCAGCCACGCATCAATGATAGCTCGTCATTGAAATTCGAATTGCATTGTTTGTGGGCCCACAGGAGCAGGCCCTGGTCAATGCACCGAAAAATGGCCGCAGTAATGTTGGGGAGTCAGTGCCTACTCCCGCGTGTTCTGGGGCTCGAGAGGCGGTGTTGGAACTGGAGCTAAAGGCGATCCTGGGGAGGAGGAGGTCATGGCTTTCGCCTTTTGGCCTGTCTGTGGTTCTGTTTGCGGGCAGGCCGTGTGGCCTATGGCTATCAATATCCTTCAGCACACATTCACCCTCATAATTCGACTTCAACAGATTGCAAATATGTGAATTTAATAATATGTTGCGTAATTAATTTAAATCACTGCCCAGACAGCCGACGCCCCTCAGCCTGTCATTATTTGTATTATTATTTAAACGGAACTTTTTTAGCTGCCAATTGCTTTTAGGGACCGTTCCTGACTTTTCTTTGTCCAGCGTTTTCATTAAATTGTGAATTCATATACAATTCATGATCCTTTTCAAAGCGAAATTTACTATTGGAACAGTTTTGTAAATATTTGTTTTTTTTTGTCGGTGTGCGCCTAATTATGTTTTCTTGTTTTGATGCCTGTTCAAAATGTGTTACATTTTATGCAAAATAAAGTAAGTGCTGGGAGTGAAGTGCGGTGCCAGAAGTTTTTAGATGCAGGCAATTAATTTTTAATACGTTATAGTGAACGGAAAGAGTTGCGTAATTTAAATTCAGTTCTCGATGCTTTGTTTACTGTGCAATAGAAATTGAAAATGGGATATAAAAATAAAAAAATGTTTTGGCTCCCAAGTAATCTGATTCTAATGCTTATAATTTCGTACTTCATTTTTTTAAAGCTGTTTTTATTTTACCTTTAAACAAAATCTTACGTTTTTGTATCAGATAATTTAATGAATCTTTGATGACACGCTAAGACGTGCAAAATAGTATCCAGCTTATTTCCTTTTCGTTTTAGATGGTTTTTTTTTGGGAACAGGAAAAATCGAAGGCGCTGCAAATGTTTTCATATATGTAAGTGGTTAAGGTATATACATACAATATACATTTTACATACATATGTATATGTTGACGGCATTCGACTCCCCCCCTTCGCTTTGAGTGTTGTGTTCCTGGAGGATTTATCGCACTTGGACTGACCGCCCCGGCGCTTTGTTTGCGGCTCAGCTTTGGACTGACACGAAAATCCAGGCACAGCCATTGTCCAGCCAGAAAAAAACACACAAAAAAAGAATGGAGGGAAAACTGCAGCCACATGTTGGGGATGTCGCATTGCCACTACCCCGGTTCATTTCTCACTCTCTATTCTAACACAGCTTTGTGGACACCTTTTTTCCGCCCCTGCACACTGTTTCACTCCCTTTGAAGACCCTTTTGAAGAGTGAAAATCCTTTGCCTGTGGCCAGTCAGTCGTCCCCCGCCGACAGTGGGAGGCAGTGCTCGTTTTAATTGCATTTTTGTTGGGCTTGAAAATTGCATATCATTTGTCAGCAGGGCCATTTGCATTCCCTTAAGCCATATAAATGAGTTGACCATCCAAAGCGATGGGTGTTTGCGGCTGAAATGCAAGTCAAGGGCACAGCGACATAATCTCGCCCTGTGGCAGTAAGCTCTATCTATTTTATCTGCGCCATTTCTATAGTTTTAATCGAGAAGAAACTAGTTAGCCACACCGTTTACCCAGCGCGAAACATACGAAGCTTCCGTAGATCAATCAGTCCCTTCGAAATTGTCTAGAGGGACAATGGAGATTTATTTCGGAATTAATTCCAACTTGAGCTCGGCTTAGGTCAGCTTCGAAAACCAACAAGAATTAGCCAAAAAAGAATCATCCGAAAACAAAACGAATGACAAACCATGGTTTTTGGCCAAAAAAAACGACCGCACTGCGGGTCCAACAAATAATTAAATTTATTTAAACTTTTTCACTGCAAAGCAGAGGAAAAGCGGTCCGCCAACAAATTTTAATTTGCATAGGAAAAACGAGAAAAGAATGCGGTTGGGTGGCGCCTAGAAGGCAGGGCCAGAGGGAATCTCATCAACACCAACGGAATCGTAGAAGTCCAGGGATTAGCGGATCCCATTTGTTTTTTCTTGTCCTGGTCCTGGTTCTGGCCTTCGTCCATGTCGCCAAGCACCAATTAATCAGTTGGGCAAGTGGAGGACCCTCGACAACAGTAAAACAAAAGTCAGAAATTGTCTGGCGATATTTGTATTGGAAGTTTTTTGTGAATACAATATTCGTACTTCCTTGGTTCGGGCTCATTTATATGGCTTCGATTTTTATGGCCCTAACATTCCCCCATGGTTTATGGCCGTCATCCTTTTTCCTCTCTATTTTTTTGTGTGTGTTTCGGTCTAGAAATATTTGCGGCCATAAATATGGCCATGGAATTGGCCTAATTGAGTGTATTACATGTTGGCCAACCAAAAAATTCCCATCTAAAATGGAGTGTACCGCACTGTATGGGAGTGTGCTCTGATTGGGGACCGCCCGGCGAGAGGTTTTTGTATTTTTCATTGCCACATGCTGGCTTGATTTGTAAAACATATAAATTTAGCTATATTCGAAACGGATTTTCTGATACATATATTTTTGTTATTTTTTTGCGGAGACGACCCTCATGATGTTTCAGTGATTGATTTTTTCTCTGATTTTAGGAGTGAGATGTCGAATACTCACCTTTATTCTTGACCATTTTTAGCTAAGTGAGAGAGAGGAGGTGTCTCTTATTTGGTCATTGAGGCCAAAGTTTGTCCAAAGTTCTTCTCTTTGCTTACTTGAACTAATAAATGAATATTGACAGGCGGCGGTCGGGCATCCTGGGCAGGGGCGTGGCGGGTGCCCATCAAACAGTCAGCCTATCGACATGAAAACTTAACTAATCGCCCAGTTATCGACTTAATAGTTGATTTTTCTTGCCTTTGCTGAAGCGCAAAAATTCTATTGAAAGGCATTTTGACATGCTCACACGCACACAAATACATACATATGTACATACACACCTCCAAATCCACACTTGCACGAAAATGTGTGTGTGTGTCTCTAAGTGGCACTTGACAGGGCAGCGGGCGGCCGGCCGGACACTTGAGCGGCGTCGGCTCACTGACCTCCAAAAGGAATCAGAAGCGTCCGGCCGGCCACGCTCAGGCCGATCCAAGCCAAGCCAAGCCAAGCCAAGCCGAACCGAGTCTTTGAACTGCAAGTCAAGTCAAATAAAAAGCTTGCCAGGGGAAAGCGCAAAGGATAACTCGGCCCGAAACAAAAATGGCAAATGCCTGCCCCCGGGGACGGCGCTGTGGGCAGTGGGTGGGGTCTGTGAACGGACTATAAATAAAAAATTGCTTGCCATCGATTTTTATGGCATACGAGTAAGAGCAGAAGTCAGCAAGGAAAAGAGGAACCATGAGTGTTTGTCTTTTGCTTGTTTGCCTTTCGTTTCCTTTTGTGTTTCTCTGCTTTTCCGATTCTTTGTTTTCAGACAGTTTTCAGTTGGGAGCCTTAAAGTCTCCCAACCCACGCAGTTTACCCCATACATGCGTTTTCTTTCTATGTGCGTGTCCCTACGCTTTTCTAATGGAGAGAAATGACCTTTTAATGAGTCGACAATTTCATCTCCTTTGCTCCTTTGCTCCTCAGCTCTTACAGGCATCAATTAATTTTTTCTGTTGATGCTTTGTTTTTTTTTAATATTCCTTAATTAAATGTTATTGTATTGTGTGCGCGAGTTTGCCATTTCCGAAAGCCTTTGCATGGTCTCATTTAAAAAAAAAAGTAATCAATAGGAAATATATCCATTTCCGCTGACGCTATCAAGAAAAGGGTGGGGAATGTATGTACATATGTATGTACATATAAATATCAAATAGATCAAGGAATCATACATACATACATACATCATCGCATACATATGTATGTACATAAATTAATTTATATAGACATAATTACCTCAGTTGATATAAAGACTAAAAATTAAATTTTATTAAAACCCTGAGTTCATTTTATAGGTTTCTACTTTCAAAGAAGACTCGTACATACATACATACACCGATAGAAAAAAGTCCTAAAATTGTAATATTTTTACTCATTTGTGATTTGTCTTCTAAAAATGTTTGTATTAATATTGAATATTTTTCACTTACATTTTGATATAAATATAAAAATATTTAAATTTAATATATTTTATATTTAATTTAAATATATTTAATATTTAAATTTAATATATTTTATATATAATTTAAATATATTTAATATTTAAATTTAATATATTATATTTATTTTAAAGTGTTTTGAATTAAGATTAAATATGAACGTATGAAAAAGCCATTTTAATACATTTATATTTGTATCAAAGTGAAGTCTATTTAATTTTACTATGTTTGTATTTAAAAATCGCATCTTAAATTCAAATATGATTGTAGTTAATTTAATTTTGTTTTTTTTCTATTAGTGTATATACTCGTACTGAGTACTCACCCAACCCAACGGCCCAACGGTATGTAGCTTGATCCCTGCTTGTCAAGCTTCGCTTAAAAGCATTTCCTCAAACTCAAGCTGCATTAATTTGCTGGTGTTTCGAAATCTTCTGGCCGATGGCCATCTCCAACTGCTGTCCCATGGAGTGCCATGCCCGCCTCTTTGTGGGCGTGGTGTTCTGAAACTTGCATGCCACTACCGTCATAAATATGCGTGCAGATGCATATGCATGCAGATGCACAACGGAGAACAAACGCTTGTGTCACTGTGTGTGTGTGTGGTGGGGTGGTCCGCTCCATTTGCTTTACGACTCTATTTTGTGAGCTTTTCAATTGCATTGCATTTTTTTTTGTGTTTGCTCTTTGGTTCCTGCTGCTGTCGCACTTCCCGCCCCAGCCCCATTTCAGTTTGTTCTACTTTTCTTGCCACGTTTGAGCGATTTATGGCGGCTGGACGGTATGAAAAACACAGCTGAAATGTGCTCCACTTCTGGAGACAGATAAACGTCGTTCCTGTCCTTCCTGCCAGCCTACAAATTGTTTTACCCAGATGCAGGGCTATTGATTCACCCGTAAAAGTTTCACCAAATGTACCCAGGCAAGGTCAGGCTTTAAAAGAGTGGCATGGGAGCTCCATTAACCGGTTGAGCATACTTCGGAGTGGGGTAGAAGTTGTAGAAGGAGTCGGGAAACTGAACCTTCTGGCCTGCGCCGCAGAGTTGAAAGTTCATTAGTAAGCCATAAAGTAGGCTATAAATTCTGGTGGCCCTCGCAGCATATACATATGTGATAAGCATCCGCCCACAAGCACACACCACACCAATACAAGCTCACCGAATGGCTCATTATCAACACCCACGCACACTCACACACACACTCACACACAATCCAACACAGAAGAGAGAATCTGCTAAGCTCTCCCCAGGATCAAGCAGCTGGCGATGGCAGCCCGCAACAACGGTTTGAGTGGGCTCTTCCTTTTGCCAACTAGTGTTCATGTGTCTAGGTTCTTATGTGTGTCTGTGTTTCTGTGGATGTGGATGTAAGTGTAACACATCTCCAGGCGCTAACCAGACCGCATATCTACATTTAAATTATGCAAGTCCTTGTCTAGGAAGCGGCGTCGTCTCCTTCTATTCCATATGTTTGTTTGTTGGCCCAGCCGCCCGTGTTTTTGACCTAGAAGCACACATTTCGTCGTTGCCTCAGTCGCGTTTTATGTTCCACTTAATATATATGTACATATGTACTAGCATGTATGTATGTATATGTATATACATTCGGCTCGGCGCAGGTTTTTTGTGTTTGTCAATTTGGCTTTGAAAGCCTGCAAACGATTTTTATTTGGACCTGCTGCTGTTTATTTGTTTAAATTTAACGCATCAGCGTTCGTCCTTCTCGGCTTCCTATGTTTGCTCTGCTATTACTTTCCATACTTGGCTTTCGTTTTTCCTTTTCCTCACGTTTTTTTACGAGTAGAGGAAAATGGATTTTATCGTTGGCGGCGCCCCAAAAGGGGCTTTGCAATTTTCCTGCAAATTTAATTTTGTTTGGCCAATAAAATGGGAGCTTCTTTTAGTTTAGCTATATATATTTTATACAGGCATAAAAATATAGCTGTATTAAAAAATAAATCAAATGTTTCTATTTTTGGTTCGTCTTGTGTCTGGATCTCGGAGATTACATATTAAAGTTTGAATAACCGGATTTTGTGTGATGCGAAGACTTCTGTCACATATTGGCGGGGCGCTGCCACCCAAATATCCACAAATTTCGTTTTAGCCAATAAAAGCTGACACCTAATTTTTAAAGTATTCAAAAACTATGTCAAAGGGGCAGTTTTTCTTACCAATTCAGCATTTAGCGCTGCAATTATTGCCATCTTTCTACCAAATCGGTGTATATACATTTTGCTCATGTCGCCAACAAGTTTGCAAAGATATTCTATTTCGGTATTTTAAATTCGGGATGGCTTTCTCTGTTCTCTTTTCGATTCATTTGATTTCAACGTTTCCACCTAGCATTTATGCGTAGCAATCTCCTAGCCTCTTGTGCTTTTTTCGCTTTTTCTTTTTCTTTATTTTTATTTCGTTTTGGGTATTGCGCGCTTCTCTTTCTCTTTCAATTTTCATTTCATGTTTTCGTGTCGCGAGCCAAAGTTTTTCTTTTCTTTCTGTTTTTTTGTTTGGTTGAAAATGTTATATTTTCTCTTTGGTTCGGCAGCTGGCATCCGACTAACCCCCGGGGGCTGTGTTGCGTGAAATCGCATCAATTGTACAAACTTTAGGCGCGTTATTTAATTTGCCATTGAGGCAGTACGCTCCATTTACCCGCCTGTCCAGTCACTCCCTCAGACAGGACTCCGGAGCTCCGGCTTTCCGGCACTGTTAATTATTTGGCCAAGACCGTGTGAATATTTCGGACAAAGCCGCTTTCCCTATTCGCATTCGGCTTACGTAGATTTCAGAGATACCAAATTTAATTACACTGCAATACAAAATCCTAAAATCATTGCGACCTTGGCCAAATTCAATTCAATCAGCAGAAATTTCATTCCTCAAGTCCCCGACATGTCCCTTGGCACTTTTCTGGGGTGGCTGTGGATTCGCTGTCAGCTTCAACTTCAGCTTCAGCTTCAAGCTGTTCAACATGACCCAGTTCGATGCTGTTTGAATAATTGATCAGTTGCCCCGACTGTTTTCTGGCAACGTCAATGGCCTGGTCGGGTGGGTCGGGTCTGGTCTGTCCTGGTCTGGTCTGGTCTGTAATTGAGCCTCCAGATGTGTGGCAAAAAAGAAAATGGGAAAAACGTCACGGAGCTTAAATTATATTTCTTAAAGTAATTGATAGTCTGCTGCTCATACAATGCCATTCGATGTGACATTTTGGTTTCATATGGAATTCGGGGAATTTTTAGGGGGCGTGCTTCAGCTTCAGTCCAAGAAAGAAGAAGCTTGAACCATGAAATATGGAGATGAATATGAAATAATATTTTATTGTTGATTTATATTATATTATTAGGGTTCAGCTTGCACAATTTTGTTAATTAAAGTCCCAATGGTTTTTGCGATGCATTTTAGTTCCAGAGGAACTACAGTTCGCAACATGAGAATTATAACTAATGGTATTTATTTAATTCAATCATTAAATTTATGTTTTTCCTTTTCCGCCTTTACGAATATGTGGTTATAAATTCCTCAAGTTTTTACTTAAATTCTAGAAAAATTATTCATTTGGGTTGTAGTTCCAGTCTCCACGGGATTCTCAAACGCCTTGACCTTTAATTAATAACCTGAATTATGTAGCACAGGTTTGAAGTGCAGTGCAAACTTTTTCTCTCAAGTACTCACTCGGGAAATGGAAACTTAATTTAGTTGTTTAACCCGCATAAGTTGAGCTTTTGGCCAAGTTGGAACAAGCTATCCAAACAAGCTATCCTCCTGCCTGCATGTGAGGAGATCATTTAGTTTACTCGTACTTTAAGGTTGATGAAATTTAAATTCGCAACTTTTCCCAGTTCATATTGGTTTAATGATGTTGTCCTTGGTATTAACTTTTACTGGACCAACAATTTTTGGCTGATTGTTTGGTATACTTGTATTTATTGTTCAGACTAGACATGGAGTAAATAGCAAACCAAACCATCAGCTGGAGAAGGGTATCTGGTTTCAGCAGCGGGCAGGGGCTACCAGTTTGCGTGAAGTAAGAAGCATGTAAAAAAAAGAAACACCAGTATATTTAAATTAAATGTTTGGATTTTAAAAGAAAAACATAGTGTCTTAAACATATATTATTATTATTTTTTAATTGCAAAACTTTATGTGTAGCTCGTAGTACGAGTATATACTGTTAGCGTAACTGGTAGAGTAGAGTGAATATCTTCTGTCTTACCATAAAGTTTATCTGTGAAATCTGTTGAGCGCTAGAGTGTCAAATAAATATTTGACTCAAAAATATGAATTCAATACGTAAAGCCTAGTTGTCTTGATGCAAAGATATGTAAATTGCGGCGCACCGATGTAAGGTTTTTGGCTTTCCTATTTTTGCTTATTTTATCTTCATTTTGGATTGAATAAATCTCAGGCACCTTGAACCTAAATCTCTTTTAGTTTAACCACAATATTTAACCAAAAGTTTGGCCTCCCTTATTGGTTGAACCTTCGTGTTTTTTCAGCCGCATAATTTATGGCCAGACTGTGCGGGAAAATTTTGTTATCGATGCCCCATGGCATATGTTTTGGCCAACAGATAAACTCATAAATAATTAATGACTAAGTTCAAGGCTAGAGGCAGAGATGTCTGAGATAATTGGGAGGATTACTCATAAAATCAGAGCTGGGAAAGGTAAAGGTACATACAAGACTGCGAACATTCCTGAGGATATAAATCAAAGATAGCACTGTAATTGCAATTACCAATAGAAAAAAGGATTCCTAGTCGATCTTGCACTTAACGTTTAGTGTATGAGTATCGGGTGGAGCCCTTTCGAGCCCGCGTGATAATATTTACCGACTTATGATACCTGTGACTGATGCATTAGGCTAAGCAAACGGATATGAAACATTCGTACTTCTCGTTTGCCACAATTTAAAACGGCTGTTTTTCGCTGCTGGGCAGCCTTTAACACGTAACATTGAGTTCCATTAGGAGCAGGGGCTGGGCCAGATAAAAAGAGCAGAAACAGAAACTGAAACAGCAGCAACAATAAGCACAACAAGTGCAAGTGCAGTGGAACATGGTGGAGTGAAAATCAACAGACAATGTTTCTCGGCTCCAGAACACAGTCAGCGGTATAGTCAGAGGAAAAGCCAGGCCAGGGCAGGGCCAGAACCAGAACCAGAGTCAGTGGAAGAGCCGGAAAGTGAAACAAGCTCAGCTGAAGTGAAAGAAAAACAGACAACAGTCAACGAGACAATGGCAACAATGCGCTCGAGAAAATTCTGATATTACTTTGTATTGTTCAGCGAATTTCGAGCACATTATTTATTATTATTATTATTATTTTCATTCTGTCTCTGTACACGATACATACATATATATGCTAATTGAAATGTGACAATGGGAAAAGAAATACTTGGGAGTCCTTATCGAATTGAACAAATAACGGAAACTCTGTTGAAGGGAAGTACTTCTCCCATAGACCCATCTTAATGGCCATAGGTAAACATAAAATGTACTGGGCTCAATTTATTTAACTTTACTTTCTTTTAATTGATAGTACAATACGGTAAATAGTTTAAGTTAATGCAAAGTTTTTGTTTATTAACTATGTTCACTCTGACCCGAATAAAAGTCCTATCATTGATAAACTTTGAAATTGTAAGCTAATCTTGTTCTAATTGGATATACTTATAATGGAATTGAAATCAGAAAATATTTTCTGCTGCTACCAAGCGGCTTTAAGCTCGTGCACTGCCTCATAAATATTTAATGACAACGCGTGTTTCCGCACATTATTCATTAAAATTTGCTTCATCAACAACAGCAGCCAAAGCAATATGAGGGGCAACAGAAATATCGGGTTGGAGTCAGAATACGGGTCTGAACGCGAAATTGGAACAAACGAGGCAGCAGTAAAAACTTCCAATTACTCAGGCGCATCGTCCAGCCCCAGAGTCCAGTCGAGGGTCCAGGCGAGGGTCCAGGCACATGTACAAAAAAAAAGGGGAAACGGGTTGTGTTCATGTGTGTGTGTGTGTGCTCTTTTAATATCCTTTTCTTTGAATAATTCATGTACACAGAGAGGGCTGACCAGCCTCCGTTCGACTGCCGATGGCTGTCGAAACTCTTCAACTGCAATCACATGACGAGGGCCGCCCGGAAGGGTCGCCCTTCATACCAAAGGCAAACTTATTAATTGGCACTTGAGCCGTGGTAACCACAGGCTCGTCATTGCCTCCCGTATGCCTCCATCACCCATTTCGCATCCCCCATCCATGTCGTTGGAGTCTTCCCCACGTCATTCAACTCTTTTTGAGCAGGCATAATTTAACAGCGTTTCAGCTTTTTTCTCGTCTCTCGACTCTTCTCTGTCAACTGAACGATGCCGGGGGTCCCTTTGGTATCCGGGAGGGAGAGCCCCATTGGATATTGCTGGTAATCCACTCAAACGACAACGGCAACACCAGCACCAACAGCATCAACATGGAGCCGGAGCAGGAGCAGGAGCATCAGTGACAACATGGCTAGGGATAACCACCATGCTGACGGAGAGATGGGCATTGAAAATACCCTGCAGCCATCGAAATGAAATCAGTGTTGATCTCCAAACGATTGGGTAAAGTGTTCAAATGGGTTTCCACTGGCTGCACTCAAAAGGGAACATTACGCTTTGATTTTTGTGAATAAAGATTGTAGTTGAAACTATTACTAAGCGCTGAAAGTATATTCAACAAATGTCTACCCATTTATCTGATAATTGTACAGAATAGCATCGGGAATGGATTTATTTCTGATTGTCTCTTGTGGATTGTTACTCCCATCCTTCTTTGGGTAGCGTACATTGTAAAATTTGACTGACAACGCGACACATGAGACAACCTCATATCCTCAGTCACGACGCCATTGTCACGTTTCAACATTTAAATTAAAATGTTTCGGTTAAGGGACAGCGAGAAAACTGCGATTTTTCCCTGCGCTCACTCAAGAGCACAACCGCAGCGTACAACAAAAAAGGGGAAATCTCAGGCATATCCATTTAAATACAGCACAAAAAAAAGAGTTGAAAAAATGACTTGGTGGCGTTTTGTTTTTTGCTGGTGCCTTTTGCCTGACGCTGTCTTTTGCAGTTGGTGCTGCTTGTTTGGCCGCTGCACTTGAACGCTGTTGTTGTGGATGGTGCTGCCAGCCGCCATCGTCATCCGCCATCCGCCACTGCCAGTGGCAGCTTCGTTTTGACCATCGCCATAGCCGTCGCCTGCACTCGTCTTCATTTATTCAATGCCCCGCCATCGGTCCACACGGCGTATGCGTGCTACGCGAAATTCCATGCAAGAAACTTTTTCGCTGTACAAAAGAGAACACACACAAAAACTGAGGTGCCACAATATGAGCATGTTTTCCTGTTTTCCGACATCCTGTGCTTAAAGAGCTGTACTGGGGTTGGGGATTAAATCTGTGTTTTTTATTTTCCAGAGGCAGTACGAGTTGGCGTGGCAGGTGAAGCTGAAGTAGAACATCGCCTCGGGTAACTCATGTTTATATGTTGGATAGTCAAACTCGTATCTTCAGTATTTTTTTTGGTTCGCACGTGTTCAGCAAGGAAAGAAAGGGCGAAGACTACTCTGACCGACCTACTAGTACTGGCCTTTCTATCCATGTCCTTGTCGAATTATGCACTTTCATTAAGTAACTGCAATCAAGCGGATACAATTTCCTTAGAGAGCAATCTGTTGGCCTATACTCCCTCCGCTTGGATGGGCTGCCTTAACCTTGTGTCCGCCTGCGCATGGCTTAATGCACTTTTAATTGAGCCGAGCCAGAGCTCCCAGTTGCAGATGCAGTCAAGGGTGGCGAAGGAAATTGAAAAGAGGTGTAAATGGAAAATTATAATTAACATTGCCAGATGTACCGCTCGCACTTTAATTGCGATTTCAGCTGCAAGGCAGGTGCATCGAACATTGCGCATACGCCATGTGTTTGCCATTAGTTGCCATAAATTATTGGAAATCAGGATTTATGCCCGAATTGTCACGTCCAAGCGCCAAAAATAGCACATAGCAACTAGCACCGAACTATCGTTGATTAATGCGAGTCCCTTTCCTTGTATTTGCCAGTAACAAAAAATCGGTGCGAATTTGCATTGTTAAAATTATGAAATTTACACGAAATGGCTAATGCTAATGGCACTTGATAAATGGCGTTGATCATTTTAAGCAGAATTGTTCGGAGCAGAGATATAAGTTTTTCCCATTATAGGCCACTCTTTCACGCCCATTCTACTGTCGGTAAAGATTTCAACATCATTTATATTGCATAGAAAATACAGGTTAATAAAGTAACAAATAATTTCTGTTACTTGGCAGAATTATGTATTTGAGAGAAAATCTTATTGAAAGCTTCGCTTCGAATAGGCTGTTTTCCTAAGCTCTCTTTTCTCTCTTTTGTGCATAATTTCATGGAAACATTGCCATCCAATTTGAATGACATGCGCAGCATTTGGCTACACATTTATTGCATTTCATTGACAGGCCTTCTGCGAGAAGCAGCTTGACAGCTGCGAATGCGAATAAATTGTGTGTGTTTTTCCTATCCAAATTCAATTACCTAATGATTTGTTTTACATGCAGCTTTTTGTGTGCCACAGCACTTGCAGACGGCCCTAGTGGAATGGAAGGAGGATGGATCATTCAATTGCCAAAATTCACACGCACGAACAGTGCTGCAAATTACTCAGTGGCCACGTCTGGGTGGGTATGGGCTGGGCTTCCTCCCTGTGTCTCCTCTGTGTGAGTGTGTGGCCATCAGTTGACCCCCATTTATTTGATTTTCTCAATATTCGAATGAATGGGGCCCTGTCTGCCTGTCGTTGATTTTGATTGAGCGTATTTTATTTCATTCGTCTTTGACTCTTTAGACAAATATTTGCCAGCAAGAACAATTGTTTCTTTTCCTGAAATAAGTTAATTAATTTTAATAATATTGACAACTAATAGAATAACAATCAATCAGTTACACAGAGACTTTTGTGTTGGGAATAATTAACTAAAAATGCAAAGAACATAGAATTCAACTTAATGGGAAGGGAATTACTTACACTTGAGTAAATAATGTTAATGTTAATGTAGGGATGGTCCCAAAGTCTAAAAATGTAGACACAGAATTGACAGACTTGGGATTGATATTATATACTCGTACAAACATTTTCGGACCTGATATTCGGCAGCCTAGAGACTGTATTTTGTATCCGAAAATAAAGAAAATTTTATTTTCTTAGAGATAATTCAAACAACTGAGAATCGATAAGAAAAGAAAGGTAGAAAAGGATTACCAGTTTAATGATTTAGTAGCGATTAATCGTACACTGTACAGGTAGGTCTTCAATTAAAAGAAAAATAAAAAGAAAAGTCCAGCGACAAGGAGGCCGAATGTAGGAATCGGTATAGAGCACACAGTGCAGAGAGAGCACACATTAATAATGATGGCCAGAAATTATCGGTTTAAACTTTGAAACATAGTTTCAGGTCTTGCAAATATCTTTTGGTAAAGATATTGCGATATGAAAAGGTATTGTAGGAGAATTATTTAATTTTATAGCCAATTATAGCGGTGTTTTTGATAAAGTTTCAGTCTGGTCAACAATCGTTATTTTACCATGAAACTGACCCAAGATAACGCAGTCGTTAAACACATATATAGCATAGTTCCAGAATGAGTCAAACTGTCCGTTCATTGAAGGTATTTTGTGCATATTTAATCCACAATCCAATGTGGATCATTGATAAATGATTATTACGTTTACAAATTATTGCGATTGATGCCATCAGTTTGTCAGCTCAAGTGGCTCATCCAAGTCGTTGGAATTACCTTCGAAATATCATTGATCGATTTTGGTTTTGGCTCTTCACATCGATTGCATCAATATTTTGGACATACCCGTATTTATGCCTCCTCACAATCAGGTGCTATAAAAACCATTATCTAACCGATAAGAAGGCTATTTAAGAAGGTATTTCAACAGCTCGGGGCTTATCATAACAGCGTCTGAAGCTTCGCGATGAGGTTGTCTCTCTGCGCGATTTTTGTCCTTGCGCTGCTCGGTGCCAGCCCAGGATATGTATCCGCGCGTTTGGCAAGAATACTCCCACAACCCTACGTCGAGGGCGATGAGGGCGTGACAGTGAAGGGAGAATGTGAATTTAAGGTCAACGGTGATCTGAATGATCCAGTGCCGCTCTTTTCGCGTCATAGTTCTTTCGAATTGATCGTACCTGATCCCACGGATACCGTGCGTTTAGTCAATGGTGAACTCCTGGATATGTTTTGTCCGGGCGCTGGTTTCGCAGCTCCCTTTGAGAACCGCTCTCAGGTGACGGCCCAGTGTCTCCAGCAGAAATACTTCCTGGTGGATGGACTCATCTATCCGTTTATCAACTTCACCTGCGCTGACTGGCCCACTGTCACCGCCCTTCGCACCGGCAGGGAGTGCAACGGAGGCACCGATCTGGTAAAAGTGGGATTCGAGCTGGATGACGGGGGCTTTCTGCAGACCTACGATGTTTGTCACGACGAAGAGTCCGAGGTCACGCGCTATGTGCACCATGTGCTGTACCCCTCCAGCTACGACTATCAGCATGGAGTCGACCGACCGAGTTTCGTCGAGCTGGACTTTTACGGAGGACGTGATGTGAACACGAAGTATACTCAGGTGCAGCAGAACATCACTATAAGCGGCATCCTGGGCCTCGATGCCTCGCACTACTTCAACTTTACTGAGGATCGCATCCTGTCCCGGGGCCACATGATTGCCAAGACGGACCAGATCTTTGCAGCTCCTCAGAGATCAACTTTTCTCTTCATCAACGTCGCGCCCCAGTGGCAGAGTTTTAACGGAGGGAACTGGGAACGCGTGGAGTCGAGTGTCCGAAAGTTTGTGGCCGATCGCAATATTACCACGGACTGTTATACGGGCACCTGGGGAGTCTCCACACTGCCAGATGTGGACGGCATCGAACGGGAGCTGTATCTGGACTTTGATGAGAACAACAATGGCTTGATCGCCGTGCCAATGTTGTACTTCCGTGTCATCATCGACCGGGAGAAACGCGAGGGTATTGTCCTCATTGGAGTTAACAATCCGTATGCCAGTCTGGACAAAATAGAAAGCGACTATGTCCTGTGTGAGGATATTGGGCATCAGCTCAGCTGGGTGTCCTGGTACAAGGAGGATCTGCACGAGGGCTACTCGTACGCTTGCACTGTCGAGGATTTCACGAATGTGGTCAAGGATCTCCCGCTAGAGGATCTCCATACAAACGGTGTCCTGGGCCTTGACGACCTGACGACGGTTGCCCCATCTACAACAACGGAAGATAATGGAAGCACAATACCATCAGATTCAACTACAGATTTACCAAGTTCAACCACTGATTTCTCAACCACTGCTGATTCATCAACAACAGAACCACCCGTTTTTTCTACAACTGATCTACCCAGCTCAACTACAGTATCTCCTACCACAGGAACAGCATCAACTACAGTATCTCCCACCACAGAAACAGACTCAAGCACAGACATTCCCACCACAGAAACAGACTCAACCACAGTATCTCCCACCACAGAAACAGACTCAACCACAGCCATTCCCACCACAGAAACAGACTCAACCACAGCCATTCCCACCACAGGAACAGACTCTTCGACTACTGTATCTCCCACCACAGAAACAGACTCAACCACAGTATCTCCCACCACAGCAACAGACTCATCAACTACAGTATCTCCCACCACAGAGCCAGTCTCAAGTACAACATCTGCTCCAGCCTCAACTACAGTTTCTCCAACAACAGAAGATCCAGGCTCTACCCCAGCCCTATCCTCAACAACTGTTCCACCCACCTCTGTGCCCAGCACCACAACATCTTCACCACCTGTCACCTCCAGCAACGCTCCCACACCCACGCCCACTCAATGTCAGTTCAACATAAATGGCGGTCTTAAGGACCCTGCTCCATTGCTGACACCCCAGGGAGCTCTCAGCTGGCTCCTGTCCGATGACCGCGGGGTGTACACGGTAGAGGAAGGATCCTCCATTGACTTGCACTGTACAGGAGCCCTGGCCAGCCCCTTGAATCGATACACGGCTGTCACGGCTCGCTGTGTAGGTGATCAGTTGTACGAGGCGGAGGATCAGAAGTTGAACATTCGAGGTTTTGTTTGTCAAAGCTGGCCCACATACGAGGCACAGCGATCGGGAGAGGCCTGCGAGGGAGGAACAGATCTAGTGCAGATCGGGTTCGATGTGGCTGCCGGTGTGCTTCCCCAGCTGGAGATCTGTTACGATGAAGACGCACAGATCACTCGATATGCGAGGTACGAGCTGACACCAGCGAACGTGGCCTACCAACGGGGAGTCGCCCAGCCGGGCTACCTGAGAGGGGACTTCTACAACACTGGCAAGGACGTGAACCTTCTGTACGGTCAGACCAATCAGCTGGAGGCGTTTAGTGGCGCCCTGGGACTGGATGCCAGCCAGTACTTTGACAGCTCTCGCGATCTCTATCTGACGCGAGGACAGCTAGCAGCCAGTCGCGACTTTGTGCACGGATCAGCCCAGAGAGCCACCCACTTCTACGTGAATGCTGTCCCCCAGTGGAGGAGTGCCAGCATTGGCAACTGGCTGGCGGTGGAGTTTAGTCTGCGTCAGTTTGTGGCGGATCGATCCCTCAATGTGAGCGTGTTTGCCGGAAGTTGGGGTATCTCGACCTTGCCAAACGTGGATGGAACTCAAGTCGATCTCTATCTGAATGCTGATACAAAGCAACTCGAAGTTCCCAAAATACTCTATCGCATAGTCATCGATGAGGAGAGTCGGCGGGGAATTGCCCTGGTGGTGGTCAACAATCCGCACATCTCCCTGGACGAAACACTTCAGGACTATGTAATCTGTGAGGATGTGGGTGCGCAGTTGGACTGGCTGGACTGGCAAAAGGCTGATCTCCTGCAGGGCTACTCCTACGCCTGCGCAGTGGAGGACTTTACCAATGTGGTGAAGGATTTGCCACTGGATCAATTGCACACCACGGGTATCCTAGGTCTCAGTGAGCACTCTCTGGCAGATGAGCTCTGCAGCTTTCGTGTGAACGGAGACCTAAAGGATCCGGCTCCGCTCTTCGTGACTCGCAACGAGTTGGGTGAGGCTCGCTATCTGGAGCCGAATTCGGAGGGCTTAGTCTACCTCAAACATGGTGAGGCGCTGGAGATGCACTGCCTCAAAAACTTCGTGGCGCCGTTCTTGGGATACAGCCGCTTGACGGTCACGTGCTGGCAGGAGCAGAGTTTTCTGCTTCTGGGCAGTCTGTATCAGCTGCAAGACTTCATCTGTCCCTCCTGGCCGAGCTACACTGCTCGTCGAACCACTCGCCAGTGTAACGGAGGCACAGATCTGCTCGAAGTGGGCTTCCAGCTGTCAACAGACCCATCCTCCCCTGATGACGATTTCCTTCAAACCTACGATGTCTGCCACGATGAGCTGGCCGAGGTGACTCGCTATGTCCATCATGTGCTCCATCCGGGCAGTGCGCAGTATCAGCGTTCCGTGGCCAGACCCAGTTTTATTACGGGCGACTTTTACGACGGCAAGAACGTCAACCAGATGTACACGCAGGTGCAACAGAACATCACTGTCAGTGAGATCCTGGGACAGGATGCCTCGCCATACTTCAATATCAGCGGCAATGTGTACCTGGCCCGCGGACACCTCTCGGCCAAGACGGACTTTGTCTTTGGGGCCGCTCAGATGGCCAGCTTCCTTTTCGTGAACGTGGCTCCTCAGTGGCAGACTTTCAATGCCGGAAACTGGGAGCGTATCGAGGACAGTGTGAGGAAGTTCGTGGCCGATCAAAACATCACAGTGGATTGCTACACAGGCACTTGGGGTGTTTCCACCCTGCCCGATGTCGAGGGCGTTGAGCGGGAACTCTATCTGAACTTCGACGAGAACAACAATGGATTGATCCCCGTTCCAAAGCTGTACTACCGAGTGATTATCGATCGGGAGAGCAGGAAGGGCATTGTCTTGATCGGCGTGAACAATCCACATGCTGATCTCGAGCAAATCGAACAGGAATACATAATCTGCCAGGACATTGGCCAGCAATTGACTTGGGTCAGTTGGACCAAGGATGATCTGAAGAAAGGTTACTCCTATGCCTGCGCAGTGGATGACTTCACAGCGGTTGTCAAGGACCTGCCACTGGAAGATCTGCAGGTGAACGGAGAGCTTGGGATCTGAGAGCTATGAAAATGCACTCATTTCTGTGAGAGAAATGAGTTTGAACTATCACGAATTTCTTAATTTATAACCAATAAAGCCAAATTGTTAAATATCAATGTTGTTTTGCTGCTGCTCGAAAATCGAAAAAAATGCGTTCTTAAAGCACATTTAAATTTAGTTTTTATGGGCAATAAAACTCGGAAGGCACGCACTGGCATCGACCACGTATCGTGTCCTTTAGTTGTATTTTATTGTTGGTTGGACATTGATAAGCAGCATCTTATCAAAGGCTGCCAGTTATCGTTTATGGCATTCACGAAGCAATTTATTTACCCACTGCCATTGGACTGTTTGCTCACGTGCCGCACGTTTTCCAGTGCCTACTTTTGCTCATTGTTCCAATGGCCCCCTCCCAATGGCCCAATCCCTTGGCTCGAGCAAGGCAGTCCAGTCCCCATGGCAGTGACTTTCCCATTACTTATCGCCGCCAAGGGCTAACATTGTGTTACATTACTTGTGGGGTTTTCTTTTCTTTTGTTTATCTTATCGCGCCGCAAACGGAGCAGAGCTGAGGTGAAGTGTATGTCAGCCTGGTTAATGATTATAATGGACTTTTTTGAGGTGGTACTCGTAAAGAAATGTTGAATGACGGAGAGAGATGTCGTGTACTGATTTATTTATCTGAATTTCAATCTTTGAGCTTATGGGAGCTATGGGAATTCAATAATCAGATAACTAACTACTGATCGCTCAATAGCTTTGTCCATGTCATGGCACAAGCTTCGTCCCCTATTTTTCTGATTACTCAATGGAAACAAATTCAAGAAATATTAAAGTCCATGCATGCCAGGTTCTGTCCCTACAGGCTTTGGGTTTCTCTACACCCAGAAACCAGCAGCGAATGCCCCCATTTGCAATGCCTATTTCAATTGTATTACCAGGTAGTGGCCATCACACCAATTAAATGCCCGAAAAAATTTATGTTGTTCATCATACATAATAGCTCCCACAGTTAAAAAATTACACAATTGGGCTTGCCCCAAGAGTAATCTCTGAGAGAGATCCGGGCATGTGTGGCTATTATTTCCAATGTGTCTTTTTTTTAGTTCCCTAAAAAATTCATCTCCCAGCTTCGACTGCTATTGGATTACTGAGAACCTTGGCCGCATCCTACAAAAGGGATGTGTAAAAGGATATGCAGAGCCCGGACCTCCGGCTAAACGCGCGAAATTGGAGTAGATCAATGTCTGTATGGGCACATATAGCCACTATCGGAAAATGCTAGTGTCGATGCCAATAACAAACAAGTCTTGGCCGGTCCCCGTTTTTTCCATCGCGTACTCATTGACACCGCCCAGCAAGTGCGCGGATCCCCAAGCAACCCTCCCCCAGATCTGCGAGTCAGTCATATGTCATTTGAGAGCGCGTCAGAGGAGCAGGTCGCCTGGCTCAGATGGTTGACCAATGGGTACGAGAAAATCAATTTGTTCCGGGCCCACTTTGACTCTTGTGCTCATACAGTTTCCACGTTCCCTGTTTGAGTTGCACGAGCTGCTCATATCCAATTCTAATAGGTGAATGCGATAAGGACTTAGTAGCATTAAAATAGAGGCCGTAAGGACCAACTATCTGATCTTTTGGGATTATTCGCGTTGCATTTTGTCACACAAGTTCGAATTCAGGCCACACATAAATTAATAGTGGCAAACACTTAGGTTTTCCTATTAGCCAGATCGATTTAAGATTATGTAGGAAGTGATCTCACATTTCCCTGTCCGCTACTGGAAATAAAACAATCATTCGATTCGAATTCTGAAACAAAGCGTTTACACAATCCCGAATTAAAAGCAAATTTCCAAATTTGAAAGCCAAGTCGTGCCCAACTCAAACACTATTGTGATTTTGTAAATTTAAGCAGTTAATTTCTATGCTTGGCTGTGCCTTTGCCAGTGCCATACCATCCATCAGAGTGCTGGCTCGGTTCTCGTGCTGTGTTCAGATTATTAACGCTCGTGTGAGCTTCACGCCATCAAAATCAAATGGGACATCGTGTGTGGTCATGTCTGGGATGTGAGCTGGGGTACACACATATCCACATCCACATCCACGTTCACATCCGGGCACCTCGTTATGCCTTTGGCTTGCTGGTGGCAGGGCAAAATCGCTGGAAGAAACGAGGATATCAAATGCGGCTCGGCTGCATTACCTTCATTCCTGCCACACACACACAAAACACAATTTGTTCCACAACATTGATTTAATCCTTTTTCTTCTGGGCCACGCACACACGACACAGGACGAAGGACACACAAAGGCTGTCGTGGAGAATTTTCTTAAATTTTCCGCTGGGTTTTTCCGTGTCATTTTCCGGCATCTGGCTGCGTCCTTTGCATTATCATGAATATTTTGCCTTTGCATTTGGCTTTGGCTTTGGCTTGGCCTCCATTTGCGCGTTCGATAAACTTCCATTTGCTGATTTGAGGCACAGCACTTTCCATTTTCGTTCTCTTTTCCTCTTTCCGTTTTCCGTTTTCCGCTCGCTTAAGTCAGACTCCAAATTATCTTTTTATGCTAACTTGTACGATGAGTACAATGTAAGAGTAAGTAGTCGAGTATTCTTTGCAGACTTTGACTGAATAAATTCAAATGAATGGCGCATACATAGGGGTACGTAGGTGTATTCGGAGCTTGTCTCCAAGCTGCATTCTAGATATGCAAACTCGTAAGTGATTATGCAATTACTATGGACTCCAAAATAGATTTAAATCTTTTTTAGAGTGCAAAATCATACAATGCTGATTAATTGCCTCCCACTCAAGTGACATTCCCGTCGAATTAAATGCTTTTTTGGTAGTTGCAAAACATTTCTAACAATTGTATTACGCTTTGGGGTATGGAATGGAGTGCAGACCCAAGTCCAGACGACTTTCCTTTAGTGGCAATAACATTTTCCCTAAAATTCCAAATAAAAAGGCCAAAAAACAAATTGTTTTCTTGTTGTTTGTCTGGGTGTTCTTCCTTCGTTGACTTGATGAAAGTTTATCTGCTCCATGGAGATGTTGAGATGGAGCTGGGGGCGAGGAGGAGCAGTCAGGAAACATCCAGCGAAACAGGAGAATAATTGAACGCACTTCACGCAGATGTTGTCGGGACTCTGTTTTATGTCATTGCCTGTGCTCCTGGCTACGGGTAAGAAGGATATGTTGTGTCCTGTGGCCGCCAGCGGAAATTATAATTTATATCTGGGCCTGCCCTCGACCTCCGTGTAGGGTTTAATATTGCCAGGTTTTGTTCTCCGGGCAAGTTCTCTTCTTTTATTTTGATTAAAATGCATATTAAATATTTTGCGAGCAAACAAAAAAGAAGAAATGGATGAAAAAACAGTTCGCATAAAAAATATAATATAAATAATTTCCTGCAACCGCCTGAATTTATTTCCTGCTGTGGGTCTGGCTTCCTTCCGTCCGTACTGGCGATAAGCGATATAAAGCCCATACCCGTGCATACATATGTACATATAGTACATACATATGTATGTATATATTGAGCTATGACCCGACCCAATCAGGACCCCAATCCTTGGGTGGGCATACAAAAAAACGCAAGCGAAATTGTGCCCCATTCTTTTGGTTTATTTGCATGTGCGGTGTAGGAAGTTCGGATTGGGGACACATGACCTACAGGAAGCTGTAAAGCTTATGAGTTACGAGTATCTGCGAAATTGAGGGGTCTTCGGTTATCCTTGTTTTGTGCCCCAATGGGCGCACGCTGTTCATAATTTCGGTTTCCCAATTTATTTTTGCAAGTCCACACAAGTCGATCAAACCAAATCTACGTACCAGTTGAATGGAATGATTAATTAAAATGCTATTGAATGCTTTCCACACAATTTGCGTTCGCCAGTTACCTGAAACTGCATTCTTAATTCCACTTTAATGGCCTTCACTTGAACAACAATTTAGTTAATCTCACTTAGCATTCCTTTGGCCCTGGAAAATGGGGAACAACAAGCTAGAAGTGAATAGAATACGTGCTCCCAATCCAAATGGAAAGCGAGGGAAATATGAAAATGCCGGAATGCAGGAATCCGAAGCGGCGAAGTGGTGGGCAGGCGATGGGAGAATGAGGGAATTCCGTTTCATTTTCCGTGCTCGGGCAATGGAAATTACATTACGGGGCCTGGGCCTGGACCAGCGACAGGCTAAGACAAGACGACGTTGACATCCAATATCCTTATTGTTTGCCAACGGAATTTATGGCTAACAAACTCGTTAAGTAGGCTAAAGTGTGTGGCTTGCAACGGCAGCTGCAGACCCAAGAGCTGGGCAACTGCAACTGAGTGGAAAATGGTCGAGTCAGGGTCGAGTCAAGCAAACGCAACTTGAAGCTAATGAGGTCATCAACGTAGTCTTCATCCGCATCCACATCCACGTCCACATCCCTGCATCATCGTTATGGTTTCGAAATTGAATTTTGAGTACAGCCAAAGAGCGGACAGGTAGGCTGTGCTGTGATTGAGGTGTTTGATTAATGGACCCCGTCCGGGCTATAAACCAGACACAAAACTCCTGCCAGCTGGCTTGCGCATTGCAATGTGGTTAGCCTCGACTAGATCTGATTTCCCTTATAATAACTGACTGTGAGTTCCAACTAGAGGCATCCGAAAGTTAATTTAATGTTGCTTTAACATAACTGAAAATACCCGATGAATATGCCAAAGGTTAAGCTACTTTAACGTAAGGCCGTGCCCTTAAAATCATATTATTTTCTTGTTTATGATTTGACTTTAAAGGCAGCCTCCGTTTTTGCCAAGCAACAGGAACAGGAACAGGATGTGCAAATAAATTGGTTTCTGCCATAAAACCATTAGATGCCGGCCGGGTCGACAACGACGTCGACATAGAAGGGTGTCCTACCCCGCTCCCACCGCCACCACCACCACTTTTCGAGCACACTGGAATCTCCCAACCAACCTGTGTGCATGAATTTAAATATGTGTGAATATTTATGCATACGTACCTACAAGATTTCATAGCCCTACCCATAAAAAGAAACGATAATGTGGGGGGCCCTTGCTTCTGTCGTGCCCAGGTGAGATCAAAAGGGTTCCGTTTCCCATTGTCCTTGTCTGGCACATGAAATTGTATGAATTTGTTTAGCGTGTGATGTTAATTAGACATTCCAAAAACAAACAAAATATAACGCAAATCATACATATTAAAGATTCATGGGAAACTCCAAGGTTAATGGGGGGATGCCAGAAAGGCAAGTTTTGTTATGCTCGTACATATATCAACTGACATAAAACGAGCTCCGGCTCAAGTGGAAAAGTGCCAGCATAAAATGACAGCCGGAAAAATTATTGTTGGCAATCAAGTCGGGCGTAGGGAGGGGGCCATAACGAGCGGATGAAACGGAGACTGCTAAAATATGCAACAAGCCACAAGACAAGACAAGACAACAACTGCCATGCAAAGGTTGGCACACAGTTGCCACGCCCTTGCTGGAGGTGCAGCCTCAACTTTTTATCATCTCACCTCCCCCGCACCCGGACTGCCAGCTTTGGCCACAATTGGCATGTTGGTGTGCGGTTGCACGTTGCAGGTTGCAGGCTGCAGACTGCCAGGGGCCTCTGCCAAGAGCCGCATGTGAGGCCACAAAAATGCGGTGAAAAGATTACCCAAAGCGAGCGTGCTGCAAGACGTCGAAACGAGCAGTTAAGCGGTAACAGCCCAGGACTCGGAATAGCATACAGGGGATCTGACTTGGGCACGCAAACTAAATTGTTAGTATTCGGTTTTATTATGGTGTACGGTCTACGTACTCATACAAGTAGATAAAAGTCCCAACGATGCTCAGAGACTAGAGGTACATATTTAGGAAAATTTCCATTGGATTGAAAGTCATATAAAAATCTTCATTATTCTGATAAGAATATCCCAAACTTCATACCAGTAAAGAGCGCAGATTGAGATGAATGTTCTTGTTGTGTTATTTGCATATAATCACGTAGAAAATTAATCAGACTGTAATTGATTTGTTTGTTTCGGGGAAACTGATTACCCCAAAAATGCCCCCCATAGAAATGGCATTCAATCTGCTTAATTTTAAAGGCAGAACCCAAAATAATTTTTGCTTCACAGTTCATTGAACTGACCCAAGCGGGTGGGTAAGGCAAAGATCTGGGTGAGGCACCGGGAAGAACTGGTTTGGGAAAAGCGTTTGCCTGGGACACTTCAAGTGTAAAGTTGATGGCCCTAACTCAAGGCGCTCGTACAAGTGCAATCAATGATAAATCTTTACGCACTCGGCAACAAAACCATACAATACTCGTGCAAAGTAAATATAGGCCAAGCCACATACGATACGACTGTGTACTAACGAGTATGTATAAGAAAACAATACATAAATCTGTATATTGTGAAGGCTGCCGATTTGATCGCATTCGCTGTTGGAAATCAATTGAATTGAAACGCTTACAATGGGAGAATGGATACGTTTGCTCAGTCAATCACTGGACGCGGATATGGGAAGAGAATGACCATGCTGAGGGGGTCACAAAACCCCCACAATAGTGGTCATTATAGCGCTTTAAGCAACCGTATGACCCTGACAGTGACTGGGACTCCAAGTAGGACTCCTCCTGGGAGTCGGAGACCAGTCCCTTTCCAACAGCTTATCGCCATGCTGACAAATTGCAGGCCAGACAAGGACTTTTGATGCCGCCAAATCCCCCTTGGAGCCGACTTAAATTCTCAATGAAGTCACAGCGAAATAAAAAATCCCCAGAAGCATAAAAGCAAAAATGTATTTCAATCTATTTTGGAACAGTCTGTAGGTGCTGAATGCTGGCCAAAAGATTTATGGCCTCGCTCTTGTTAAATGCTCTGTCAGACACAGAGCGATGAGAGCCAAAAGGGTTCCACTGCGCGAACTGTGAAAGGCTATATTTATTATAAAGAAGTCCCAAAGCAACTGTTGAATAATACTGTGTGGGAATCGACAATTTGTTCTGAGTTGGCGGTGCAAGGTACGCATTTAATAAGTAGTAAGTATAACATGTAGGAAACGAAACAGAAGCAGGATCTATTAATCAAATCACTAAAAATTGTAATGGAGAGCAGAAAAATTGTACATAGATTGTCATATAATCCACTTTGCTTGGGAGTTGTAAAGCCCCCAGCCTGTCCGTTGGCAAACACGGCAGCTCACGAATAATGAGTGTGTGACAAGAATATAAATTCATATTACAGCAGCTGAGAGTGAAAATATGGCCATGGCCACGCCCCAGACCCGACTGGGCTCCTCTGAGCTGGTCTGAAGCGGAAATACTCGTATAAAAAGCCAGGAACCAGGAGAGTCAGCAGCTCCGACTCTAATGTGACATTCATAAGTGACGGGCGACGTTGCATGTACGATGCTGACGAGGAACGAGAATTACAAAGTGCATTTTTCATCAGTCTCCCAAAAGGGGAACTTGCGAAACTCATATCGTGCTTCGTTCACCTCTCGAGTGTACGACATTTTCGACACACGACTTGAGTGCTTTTGAGCTGCAGGAATTTGTTGCCAACAAAGAAGCTTCTCTCAGATAGTTGGACTGCGCCTGGCCAATTACTTAAAGCTTTAGCCAGAATGACCTCAAATGTATCTTCATTCATCCTGCCAACTTATCTTCTTATTTAATTTTTAGACCTCACACAGAGTTGAAGTATTGATGCATTGTGTTAAAATTATCGGTTATAAAGTAGTTATCCGAAGAGGTGTCGCCCTTAGTGGCCTGCACCACATCATTGATGCCTGCAGCTAAGCTATCCAGACCGGTTGGCTGCACTGAAGTGAGGTTCATGCGCCCAGAGTTCGGGACATAGATGTGTCTGTCCTTCAGCTGCCCGATCTGGGAGCGGCTTAGATTCGAGTACAGATGATGTCCGCTCTGTTGCACCACCCTCTGCCAGTGGCCGGGGGTCTTGAGTTCTGCTAGTTTCTTGCTCAGATCGGTGCGCATTGTAAAGACCCTTTGGTGCATTTCCTTTAATGCTTGGCTCCTGGAAACGGAAAATATATACACAAAATACAAGTTAATTTAATAATTCGAAATTTTACCAGTCTGAGCGAATTTTTTCATCGTTGAGAATCTTGGCTACAACTCGACTAGCATACACCGACGAGCACTCGGCATTTGTGTCCAACAGCATCGACTCGAATTGTCCCCGAACCGCATTCAATTGGGAGGCATTTGCCAGCACCACCATCAGCTGGCCAACTGTCTCGTCTGGGGGTGAAAACAGTGAATATTTTCATTGGCCTAGACACTTGGATTGCTTACTGTAGAGACCAAAGTTCTTAACAAAAGATTGCGCACATAACAGATCGATGCCGCAGTCGGCAAAGTATCGCACTGGCCAAGAATCCTCATTGGGATCGCCACTGGCCAGACCAGGAGCATCCAAATGAATCAGGGGCAGCATTTTCTTGCACTTGACAATATGGAGAAGCAGCTTCCATTCATCCACACTGGGGTCCAGGCCGGTGGGATGCTGCGCACATGCATCCAGGACGACCACTGCCTCGTCCGGTGCTGTCATCAAATCGGCCACCAATCCGTAGATGTTCAGCTCCCCTTTCGTGTCGCTGTAGTACTGATATCTTTGGCAATTGAAGCCCGCCGTCTTGAATAGTTTCCAGTAGATGGGGTTGCAGGGACGGGCGAGCAGACAAACGTCCCGCGTCGTCTTATGGCGCAGAAACTGTGCGGCCAGGGCCAGGGCATCGATGCTGTTTTTCGTCTGTATGCCAACCACCTGATGATAGAATCAATTAAACACTCTAGAACTATTTCAGTCTATTCGTTAATCGGATTCAACATAAAAGACAAGTCTGGTTCCTTTTTGCAGTGCAGGGAGAAACGGCTTACTTACTCGACCCTGTGCTTGTGCTGGAGAGCACTTTCCGAGGACCAGTTCAGTGGCTGCATGGAGGAACTCTGGATTCCCCAGTGGCGGAAGCGGTTCCCTCGAGAGGAAATCATCGCACGCAATAATAATTTCAGCCTTTTTCACTGCCTGAAACGACTGAGGCTTGCCAATCCCATTTCGATATACCTCTGTGGCCAGATTCATCTTCTGCGGCGATGAATCCAGCTGGTAGTCTTGCTCCAGGTTGTCTAACTCCGTGGGCGTGGCCCGCTTAAGGCAGGCGAATGGCGAAAAACTTTCTGCACCATTTCCGCGTCTTCTTGTGGCAGCACTTCGATGACTTGAGGACTTGTCAAAAGTCTGCAGCAGAAGACTATGCGAAACGGATGAGATCGCATTCATTTTGATTTACTCAGCCAGAAGAGCGAGAAGGTCTTGAAAAGAATTGAATTTTGAATTTAGTCAGTGTGTATGAAAATCGAAATATTTGTGATGATATTAACCACAAAGGGTACTAATAGCCATATGACTTTAGACTTTGCAAACTGACTAGCTGGAAAAATAAAGATGGCCTCATGGGAAATGCCTACAGTCAGAGCGAGAGAACGTCCTAGTTGAGCTGGGAGCAGCGTTGCGGATACAATTTTGCTAGCTTGGTGGCTGTGTTTAGCTGGAAAACATAATTTTCTATCAAGCAGTGCCTCAGTAGTTCGACTGAAAGCCATTCGACGTTTCTAGGGACGGCTACGAACAAATATATTGCATTTTGTCTCTCATGATATCCCTCTATACGCAGAAAAATTGGCTAAGTCGAATGTCGAAAGTCGAATAGCTACAAGGAGTAGATTCCTGGGAAGACATTTTTAATTCGATTCTGGAACACATTTCGAGAGGTACAACTATTCGAGCCAGCTTTTTATTATTAAATTGTTAAATAGTCAGAGTATTTATGATTAGTTAGATCCAGATGCATTCAGTTGAAAACTTTAGTTAAATTTCAGTCAAAATTTCAAATAACCCAAATACATATATTTAGGTATTTCATAACTATCCCAATTCGGGCACACTATTCGATTTGTTCTTCTCGCATGATTCTGAACCGTACTATGTGTGTAAAGATAAAACAGTTGCCATAAAGCTGTTAAAAATTGAGTCCAGGTATTCAGTTCTCTTTCGATTGAAAAGTTCTGGAAAGAAATGGATGTTTAGTAATTTCATTTACGTGCTTTATAGACGAACTAGTAACCTCTGCAGTAATTGTTTGCTTTCCATACGCCATTGGAATCTCTATCTTTAGAGGCGGCTCTTGGATTGCCCCCATTGCTATTTTTTAGCCCGACCCAATTCTGTGGCCTCTCTGAAGAAATCCTTGTTGACATTTCCCACTGCGAGTCTCAGCAACTTCAACTTCTCGCAATTGGCCACGATTCCCAGCAGGGCGTCCGACACGTCCAATGGACTGGACATCCACAGACAGAGCTCCTCCAGTTGCGAGAGACGGGCGAGCATAACCACACACTGAACCGTGGAGCAGAAGCATTTCAAGTGCACTAAGCTTTGGAGTCGAATCAGCTGACGGGCTTCTGCCAGACTGATACTTCCCCCATCAATGTCCAGGTGTAGTAGTTGGGGTCTGTCAACGAGGGAGGAAAGAAGAGGCTCAAAGGAGTCCACTCTTCTTATGCCGAAATGCGTCAGCTGCCTCAGTTTCGGGAGCCGCGCGAGGGCCCTGTAGGCTGAGGATTCCGCTGTCATGCCAAACTTGAACACCTCCAGATTCTTGCAGTGAGGAACAATGTCGCACAAGTTCCTCTGTACACAGCCATAGCCGAGATGGAGACTGCGAAGGCTGGAGTTGGACTTGCAGCATTTGACCAGAGTAGGAGACGCAATCTGTGGTATATGCAAGTGAAGTTCTTCGAGGTGCTGCAGCTCGCTCAGACGTTCTACGCTGCATTCTAAGCAATCATGAAGAGAAAGGGAGATAAGAATGTTTTTGATGAAAAAAAAGTCTAAGAAATCTTTTACCAAATATTGCATGAATTTCCAATCTCCTCAGCCCTTTCAGCTGTCTTACTGCGGATAGAATTTGATCGACGGGCTTATCAATGATTGTGACGAGTATTTTGATCTGCTTCACAGTCAAATGCTCCAACTGATGCATTCCATGCAATGTGGAGAAGAGTATGTCGTAGCAAACAGTGGGATGTTTTTGGTTGCTATCGCCGTGTCAAAATAGTCCAGATCTATTGTAAATGTTTGGACCACCTCGCGGCACGTGCAAAACTCTATTAGCTGCTCCCTTGAGCTGTTCTCATCGAGCGTATATTCGCGGTACCTGCTGCCACATTGACTAATAAATATATGACGAAAGCGAGTGCAAACTTGTGCGAAACTTATCCGATCTGGCGGCGGCAAAAAGTCAAAGATGTAATTCAGACAGTCATCGTAAAGCCCCAGTATATTGGATGCACTCATTTCCGAAGCGATCGTTGCAGAACTGAGCGAATAATTCCCTTTGCTTTCAATCGCAATCTTTGGCCACGTCTGAGCATACAAATATGCGTAATATTGTGAAATTTATTCCCAGATTAGATACGTAGTTGCTAGCAATTGGCTGGGAGACCGGCTTGCCGTATATATTATGGAAGTGACCTATCACAAAGTTTTCAAACGAAAACAGCTGATTCGAAATTTGAAAGCGTTGTAGAAGCTTTTAAAGCTTGCGCTAGTGAAGTGCGTCATTTGGCTCTGAATAACCTTGAAGCTACGTAGTACGAGTATAATGAAAGAACTTTAAATAACTGATAGGCATAAGATGCAACTAATGCTTTACATGTTCGACAAGTTTCTGGTTTTGATAATTGGATACTTGTAATTTTTATTCACATACAAAGAGCTTAGGTTGAGGAACGAGTCCCCAGAAGATCCCCTGAAGATGCATCTACTTCCCAGTGATTAATAGCTCCCAAGCTTAAATTTTACTGATCACTGGCAAGTATATTCATCTTATGGAGGAGGCTGGGGCTGAGCACTTTACTGGCTGATCCACGACTTCCCAAGTTGCCTCTGTCCAGGTAAAAGAGTTTGCGAATGACATCAAATGGTGGGGGAGAGGGTGTGATGCCCGGCTTTTTCACCATCCGCTGGTTGATGCTGCACTGTCGACTATCCTGGCTCTCGGAGGCGACTGTTCTGAAAGTCTCCTTTGGAAGAGCTGACTCCTCAAAGTGAACTCGACGATTCCTCTTTTTGTCTTGGATGTGATATGACTGTTCACTTCTGGGGCTGCTGTGGCGATGGAGCTTGGAGTTCAGGCGCTGGCTATCCTCATGATTGGGTAGAGAACGCGAGGCCACAGCTCTCTTTTTTCGGACAGGAACATCGTGTCTAGGTAGCTTATTTCCTTCGTTGAAGTCAAACACAATGCTCTTGAAGACCACGTCATGGTTGAGAAAGACGGGCATAAACAGCTGCGGCTCCATGCCCGTATGCTCAACCAAGACAGCGGTCCGACCCATCAAGAGCTTCATAGAGAATTTGGATGGTACACGGTTGTGGTACATGATTTCGAATTCGTGGCAGGGGCGTAAAAAACAAACGACTCGTAACTAAAATTTATAATAATTTTGACGCTATATGCCTGGAGAGTACTCCGGGAGAGGCAGGGACCCACTGGCCTTCCCCTTTGCGCGCTGATCGCCAGCCCCCGCATGCTTGGCCTTTGCCGTATTCTGATGATGACTCTTGCGAGGTTTGCTCCGCTTAGACTTGCTCGACGTGGCCTCCACCCCATCTTTCGCTGTCAGTGCTGGCGTGCTCTCCTTTTGGATTCTCCATTGCCGTACAGCCGCGTGGAATTGAGCAAGTATGCTCGATTGGACTTAGGTTCGGCCACCGCAGCACCGCAGGTGGGATTCTGATTCATCCTCTCTGGACGTGTTGGCTGTCTCGACGTCAAGCGCGAGCACTGGACAAGTTGGCTTGCTGTAACGCGTTTCATGGAAATAAAGGGGCCGCATATGTGGGGCAGGAATATCTCGGACTCGCACCCATCGGACTCCACGAGCACCACGTTTCCATTGGAGATCAGCTTGAGGGCGAATTGTGGACCATCTGTTAACTTTGCGCCTCCTGCAGTAAATAAAACTCCATTGACCGTGGCAGGAGCCAGACCTGCCGTTGCCGTTGTCGGCTTGGTTTGCCACGGACGCTGTCTGAATTTGTTTTGGATTGACCGGGAATCGGAGAAGCTATCAAAAGGCTGAAGCTGATGTGGATGCTGTCTGGGCTGACGACTGCGAATTATGTTTTTCAGGGTGATGCGGCCATCGAGCAACTGCGGCAGGAAAATCTCCGTTTCGTGGCCAGCTGCCACGACCATGGCCACCATTTTGTCCGACAGCAGCTGAATCCGGAACAGGACTGGAGTGGCAGTCGAATAGTGCCTCAACATGCTGTCCTGCAGACGGGGCGGGGCGTTCTGGTCCAAGAATATTTGAGTAAAAATACTGCTGATTTAAATCCTATAACACGAATAATATATTTGATGGTAAACACGATCTTTTTATGTAATTCTATTTTGTAATATTAAAAATAAATTTTTTACTAAATTTTGAAGGTAATCTCTACGAAGCTTCTTAATTACACTACCCGACAACATTTTTCCTCTTCGAACCAAACCAATTTTTTTTGTATAGATTAGAACAGAATTTTTTTTAAAGAGTTTTAAAATAATTTTATTTTTTGTTTATGTTTTTCTGAGGCAGCGCTTCTTTTTTTTTACAAAACTAAGGTCTCTTACATCTGGTTGTAATGTTTTCCATTTCTAAAAGCTGATAAATGCAGCTATTAAAGATTTTGAACACTTTGTAGCTTGCGGCCTAGGAAATATTTACCTTTCAAATGTAAATTTTATGGATTTTGATCGAATTATTTTCTTCAAAATTTAGACTTTTAAAACTCAGGAAAAGTCAAAAACAAATTAAATCCTCTGTCATTAAACTTTGTTTTTGTAAGTGCATTAATTTGGCGTTTTTTTAAGTAAGAGAATTGTTCAAACAAATCTGTGGATAAACGGCTTAGCTGAAATTGGTTGAATAACCTCCAAAATAACATTTTACCGTGTGGAACGTTGCTGTCCCAACATTTTGGGCCCTTTTATAATTTTTATTCAGAATCTGAAGAATCATGTCCGACCGCCAAATAATTTCTGCGCGTAAATTCTTGATAAATCGCGATCCATCGAGGGAGCGATTTTTTGCAATTTTAGGAGCATAGGCCCGTATATCGAACATTAAGTGAATGGATAAACCGGAAGAATAAGCGAATCAAAATTTAAATTTTCTAACATTGTTACAATTTTTGCAAACTTTGACCTTTTTTAAAAAAAAGTATAAAAAAATAGTACGAGTATATGGTTATGGTATTCCAATTTTGCTACATGTAAAATTTAAAAGCGATAGGAAAAAAATTAATTCTTTAAAAAAATGTAAAATGTAAATGTAAAAAATGTAAAAAAATTTAAAACTATCAGAAAAAGTCGGTTTTGGCTCGAAGCGTAAATAAAATGTTAAATTTTGTCGATTAGTGTTATTGCAGTATGGGTCCTGTCCTGCTCATAAAGACAAGCTCACGGAGATTGAAGAATCTCTAGATAACCAAAGCCCAGCAAATTGTCTACGAAATACACTAAAAAATTGTCTGACCTAATCCATGACACAGACTTAGAATCTGCTTACGTTTCATTTGAATCTATAGTTTTCTCAAGGTAAGTTTACTTCAAAGTGCTTTTATCGTCATTTTGAATTAAAAGTCTAAATGCTCACTTAAGTACGATTTGCTGAGGTGCACAAGCAAGATTTGCTCGGGCTTAGTATTATGCGATAGGGCATTGACTAGGGACTTCCAGAATGCTTCATTTTCAGTTGCAGTAGACTGTTATATTTGTTTCTAACGTGGTTTGGCAATCAATTTAAGCTTGTGTCAAAATGTTATGAAATTTTCTATCGATTTCTTGGTGCCTTTTCATATTCCAGACCATAAAGGCTGTATTGAAATGATGGTAGCAGATTCGAAAATGAATAAGATCTCCTCAGTTCCTCCTCCCTTAAGTTCACGATTAAGTTATATCTATATATATATATATTATATATAAAGTGGATGTGTGTAACGCAGAGAAGGAAAATTTTCCGACCCCATAAAGTATATATATTCTTGATCAGCATCAATAGCCGAGTCGATAGAGCCATATCTGTCTGTCCGTCCGTCCGTCCGTCTGTCCGTCTGGCCGTCTGTCCGTCTGTCCGTCTTGTTTGACGCCTCGTTCTCAGAGACTATAAAAGCTAGAGCAATCAAATTTTGTTTCCAAACTCATGTGATATCACACTGAATTAAGTTTCTTTCCAAATTGTGCCACGCCCCCTTCGCCTTCACAAAGGACGAAAATCTGTGGTAGCCACAATTTTGAAGATACGATAAAACTAAAAACGCAGTATCGTAGAGAATGACCATATCTATCAGATTGCCGAATCTGAATCAAATTATAGCCAGAATGAAGAAATTAATTTTCAGTTGCTTCCCCCACCTCCTCTGGCGTTGCTGACGATATTCATTCTCTTTCTCGCTCGCACACACTGCCCTGTGCAATGCGCGAGCAACCCCTAGCGGAGGAGATGTAGAATCTAAATGGTAGATGTAGAATATCTGTTCTACATGTATAATCTACATTTTACATGTATGTAGATGTAGTTAACAAATGTAGCAAAAAATTTAAAATTAAAAAATTTCTTTTTAAATTTCAATCATAAGCTCACAAATTTATATACTGACTGAGTACGGGTATAAAAGTAGAGTCGACTAGAAGCGACTCACGTTCCTTCTCGTTTTATTTTTAAAGAAGTAAATTTATTTGAATGCTTTTCTTATATTGTTTTCACTTGTTAAGTTTAAGTATTTGCGACTATTTGTGGCACTTATCAGTTTAGTTTCTTCTATGGATCGCGATAAAGCTCGACAGTGCTGTCAGCCGATGACAAAGTGTGAGCTGAAACCGAAAAACAGAAATGAAAATCGTGGCCAGGTGTAGCGCAACCCATGCCATTACAAAAAGCTTATAATTGAATTTTTGTATAATGTGCTGAGCTGGTCGGACGACTAACCTTTGGTAAATGCGGTCAGCGACTGTGGTCGCATCCTGGCCGGCTTTTTTAAAACACCAGGTTGCGCCATAAACCACAAGTGGCGCTGTGGCCACCCGTCGCTGGAACATTTAATAGTTGGGCCATAAATTCGCTGGCTCTGTGATACAATTAGGGGAAATGTTCGAGGTATTGGTGTCTGGTACATCGCTGATGGCTGAGTCGGGCTGGGGTTGGGGCTTTGCCTTGTCTTCTTTATGTGCTGGCTGCTGGCAATTCCAGTTGGGTGGGTACTGGGGCTGAAACGAGCGCTGCGTGGGCAAAGATATTTGTGGCAATGGATTTGATAGTGAATGGAAGGTTCGACATCGTCATAAAGTTATTTTAATTTCCTCTTAGATTTCGGTCTTGTACCACAATATGCCGAGAGCTGTTGCCAAATTGGTTTTCCATGTCCGACATGCATTTGATTTTTATTTAACTACAAGAATGGATGTAGTTTTTACCTCAATGATCTGTCAACGCCTGTCGCCTGGCCAAAAATTTGTGTAATTTAATCTGTCAACGACCCAAGAATAAAGTAGGCCTAATGTGCGAGAAAGATGACAGGCAATGTGTTTGGTAGTCTTTTCCCCAAGGCACAGCCTCTGATATTGTATTATATTTTATTTTATTCTTATATTGTAACCGTTCCTGTTGTTTCTGCTGAGCGAATGAGGAGCCGACATTTGCATAAGTAAGAAAGTGTGAAAGTGAAATTGGGTTGGGTCTCAAATGTCGTTGCCAGCAGTCCTTCCTTGCCTTCTGTTTGTGTGCGAGGCGACTGTGTTTCTGCTTTTGCTGTCTCGTAAGCCGTTTTTGCACTTTTTGACAAATGACTTAAAGCCTTTAGGGGCATCCAACGGGCTATGAAAAGGGTTCAAGTAATTTGTTGAGACTCTTGAATATTGAATGCGAGTGTGAACCACGTGCAGGGCCGCAGTCGAATAAAAATGAAATATCTTTTTGGCGAAACAGCAAACAAGCAGACAAGCGGACAGGCAGACAGGCAAACGGGCAAACAGAAAAAGAGCAGCACCAACCACGTGGCTGACACAAAATACTTTATGTCCCAGGATGGTGGAATAAAATGGTTTATGGAATTATTTAGAGTTGCGTAAAACCATCGGATGGGACAATCAACATTTTATAAGCCATTAAATATCCAATGGAAATTCTCTGGGTTCGAGGGGAGGCTCCTCCTACCTCCTACCTCCTACTCCAGCAACAAACAGTCATAAAAATTGCTTTCACATACTCGTAGCTTAATTAATTTTATTAAATCAATTCTGTTGTACAAACTTAATTTTCAGCTCGTGATTTCCAACTCATTTAAAATTCTTCATTAGAACATTAAAAGTGACCAAGTGCTCGAGTTCATTGTGCGTTGTTTCAACCAGCGATGATGTCCGCACAAGGAAGAGTCGGTTGGCGGAGGAGTCGAGAGATGTGCGTTTAATCCGGAAACTTATTTATGTATGGCTTTCCGGTCGTTTGCCTTGCAGGACGCATTTCTCGCGTGTATGTACGTTCGTACATGTATATGTATCTTGGTTTATTGTCGCTCAGACAATCGCACAAACAAGAGTGTTTGAGCGAGGAGTGGGAGAGGGAGAGGGGATGGAGATGTGTCGTTCTTATGACACGCCCGCGCACACTTTCACTTTACATAAGCTCTGTTAGTGCCGTCATCCTTTGCAGCGCTTACGCTCCCGGCTCGTCCTGCAGTAGGACATCTACGAGTATGTGCGCGGGTGGATGCTTGTGTCAATAACACTTGATAATTCCTCCCATACACGCACTTTGACTGGAAGATACGTACGTCGGCGTACCCACTACCCAATGTCATCAGATACATATATACATATGTATGTATGTATACATGGGATACTTGGCCCGCGGGCATACGACAGTTTATTGTCTGCGGCTTTGAATTATTTAAAATTGTTTCTTTGGTTGCATTTTAATGGGGGTTGCGTTGTATACCATGGGGTCAGAGATTGATAAAATGATATAAAATGCGATAGCATCTTGGCAGTGGGTCTATAATGTTAGAGAAGTGTTTGTTGGTTGGAACCGCTATTTGCAACAAGATCTCTAGCCTACGGTTATTTCAGTTTTCAGTCTGGTTCTGTTGAGGTTGGGTGTTTTTGTACGAGCCCTTGCTGTTAATTTAATTAACGTGCAAAATGGAGAAATTGCTTTCTGCTCTTCGAGCTGTTGGGCCGCTGAAAAGTTTCACAGCTGTGGCTGGCAGAGACCTTCGCGTAAAAGGAAAATGCCAGCCAGGCCATAGATCAAAGCGCGCCTGCTGTGCCACCTTTAGCCCCATTCTTGTGTTTGTATTCCCTATACGAATATGTATCCATGTATGTACGGGCATGCGGAGGTTTCAGCAGGTGTATGCTGTCCAAGTGTGTGTGCCGAGCCATCATCTCAGTTGTACATACATATATAAAGTAGGTCAGTAGTAGTGCCATGCCAATAAAACTTAATATGTGTGTGTCCCACATATGTATGTATGTATGTAAAAACCAGGTGTGTGTGTGTGGCCTGGCCTGTTGATATTTTTTAATATTTATAGAATTTTAAAATGCCAGTTAAGTGTATATATTAAACATTTAAATATGTGAACAGGGCAATTGGATAAATTCGTAACACTTTTCGCCAATAGTTTTTCATTCCATTCAGAACATGAGTGATGCTAGAGTGCAAGAGTGTTAAAAATATCGAGGAAATATCCATTGGAGACGATGCTGGGGTGAATGAAGTTCATTCTGCTTATAAAGGTATTCTGTTTCCAGCCCTGATTAAAGTGAGCTCTGCGTATAACCTACCTCCAGCCGATAGATATGTATATCCTATGCGTAACTGCACCTGATTCAACAGTGCCGCGAGCTGTGGTTTCTACGCATCTTCGACCACATCAAACTGGACTTTGTGACTAAGTCCTCCAAAGTTCTGGAAGATGTAGAGGCGAAAGAGCCCTTGCAACTTCTTATCCATGGTCGACACAACTCCGCAACGCTGAGGGAGTTCACCTCCATGGCGGAGGATTGGAAAAATCTCCTATTCCGCTCAATAACTTCCAGCGAACTGTTTTCTTTGATATAGGATATAAATATACAATGAATATATATACCTACAAACCCCTACACAAAATATTAAAATATTTCAAAATAAAAATTAATTTATACGAGTATGTACATGTATGTATGTATGTCTCCCACACATCTTTATTCGTTTCCCCTGGGGCCGCAGACGAGAAAAAGTTAAAAGTAAAAACATTTCAGATGATTGGGGTTGGGGGCACTTTATATATATTTTCAATTATGCGAAACTCCGAACTGTTAATGAAATCTGTCAGAAACAATTTGGCATAATTTTTCACTTAAAGCCGCCAACAATTTATAATTAGAAAATGCTGCGTGGAGCAACAGAGAACAAATGAAATAAATAAAATGATTTTACCTGTTGGGCAAATTTGTGGCAGAGCAGACTTTCCTTGCATTTGGCAATGGACGGCAGTGGGCAGCAGCGGGGAGTAGAGCATATACACAGTGATTACGGATAGAAAGGGACAGCCCCATAGACAGAGATAAGGAAAAAAAAAGATGGCAACAGTCGTCGTCGGAAACACATCAAGTGTGGGCACAAAGCCGTCAAGCGAGTGCCTCGAATGAGCGGAAGTGTGCCGGCCTGCAGGGGGTGTCGGGCAGTACGAAGAATAAGTTTGGGCCAGGAAACGGCTACGCGGCATCCATTGTGTCCTTGGGAGCGGATGTGGTGAGGCGAATGGAGTCGGATATTATTGTTTCTATTTTAGATTACCGCCGTCTGTTTGCTGGTTAAACTTTTTCATTTATGACAGACTCTGTATGTCTCCTCCGAGTATCTATAAAAGCTTCTTTCCATTTGTTATGTTTGGAAATTTTTATTTTTTCATAAACATTTCACTTAATGAATCTATCAACTATTTTTAGTACTGCGAAAGTTTTTGGTTTCTTGCCGCTGATGGAAAAAGTTCTGGCTAGTATTTGTTGACTCCCGGACTGAAAGAAATATTCCTTAAAGCTTGTTTTATGAAAGTGTCAAATCCGAAATCGTTTGACATTAATTAACTTGTTCTGCAAGAGCAGGAAATTGATTGTCCTGTGCCTGTTGTTTGAGAACTTGAGAAAGTAATTGCATTGTTTGACAAGGACCCAAACAACTGTGTGACCTTCTCACACTTTACACTCTTAACAAACATCGTCTTCTGGCCTGAAGCTTTTTGGCTGCTTCCCCCGAAAGGGTTGGGGCTGGGGTTGGGTGGATGTGGCGAAGCTAGCAGAAGTCGAAAGTTTTTGGCTTGTTGACTCTTGAACTGTCTTGACATGCATCATCAGTAGGGGAGGGCAGGAGTAGGTCGAGGGAAAGGCGATGCAAATCTCTCATCAGGAATTTTTGTAAATGGATATTTCGAAAAATGTAGGGAAAATGTTGTGTACTTGTAAATTGGTCTGATGCCCTCCCCTCGATGCGAAGATGCACAACTTGCCGAGTGTTTCAATTAAAACTTGCCCAACTTGTTGACATTCATCGAACACAAAGACCTCAGTGTCGTATCCTGCTCTGTCTGGAGTCTGTTCGATGCCCTCACAACAGCCTTTGACAGCTCGTGGCTAGGGTTTCCTCGGCAACAAAAAGACGTTGACTGTGGTACTAAATGTCATTGTTGAAACCCTGCAAGTTCACAGAAAGCAGGCATCAGAGGGTGGCTATTTTCCATGATACGGTTCAGTGCAGTTCCCAAATCACATTTCACAGCAATAACCACATAAAGAAATGTGTCATCAGTGAGTCCGTCCTCGCTCCTGTCTCTGCTTGCTTTTGTGTTACAACAGTTATCTCAGTTCCTTTACTTCTATTCAAAAATAGTAGTTTGACCACCGTTTTCATTGGCTTCAACTGAGCTTACGGAACTTTGAATAGTAGTAACTAAATTACTGATTTACTGTGCCCTTGACCGTTCAGTGTTCCTAAGGTTTATATACTACGAGTATATATATTTGATATCCATACCTTATCCACTACAGAATATTTAAAGAATCAAAGTAAAACACTTGCTTGGTATTCGTATTAGTAGTTGTAGTGGAATTACTCATACCTATCATGTGAGACAAAGTGTGATACAAAAAATGTATATCAAAAATAAATCAACTTTGAATAGGTTATTGTTAGGCCTCAAAGATCATAACTGATATTGCCAGCCCTTTGTTTGACAAGGGGATACCGAATTTACACCAGCTTCATTGGAGCCCAAGCGGAGCCCCGCCAATTTGCCGCACACACACACGCTGAGTGATTGCGTTTTGTTTCCATCAAAATACACATACATAATCCAATTAATTGACAAGGCAACAGGAGGCTCCCTTTTGGGACGTCGAATAATTGGTTTATGGCCAAAGGCATCGACTTCCTCATCAGTCCCAGCTCTGGGGCTCTGGGCTATGGGACTCTGTGAATCTGCGACTCTCGCTGGGAGCGGCGGTTCGAAGTTTCAGTTTCAGATACGGTTTAAGTGTTAGTCAGTGGCCCGCTCGTATAAAACGGCTAATTGGTTGCACAGAAAGGTAACATAATTTCCATGGCGGATGGCGAACACTTAGCTATACGGCTAATTGAATATTCCCTAAAAGGGATGTTCCATAAACCCCTTAGGTAAAGGTGATTTGTCAGCTGTAAGGTTTTCCAATTTTTCGATTTTATCTGTCTGTATCTATGAATTAAATTAAATAAAGTCAAACTAAATTAACTTTCTGCCCTAAACGGTTGAATTAATGGTCAAAGTCAGTGCATTATTTTCGCTATGCATTTTGTAATTCAGTGCAAAAAAATGTATGCCTGTATGCCTAAAACCAAGCCCTAAATAGAGACTCGGCATATAAATACGTCTGTATATGGCCATGCCACTAAATTTACACATCGCCTGCCTTTTTTGGGCTAATATAAATATATTTTTGCACTTTTCGCTGGAATCCGAAAAATGTGAGAATTCATTCAATCGCAACTGCAAATTTGTGTCACTGAACTGTGCAACAATAAAGATTGTCCCAGCCTGGAGATGATGTACACATATTGGGGTCTCGGCTGCGAATTTGAATAAAAGTTGGCCTGAATTTCGCAGGAAATATATGTTCATATGTTCATCTCGCATCTAGAATTTTTAGAATTCCGTTATCTTTGTGAGTGTTAAAGTAAATAGAGATGCCAATAAATGCCATGACCAATGGTGACACGGATGCTTAGTAGCGAGATTAAATTCGCATATCGTTATTAAGGATTAAAGTTGAGATTAAGTTGAAATTAGCTTCCCAATGACCTAGTGATATCATTGCGGTCAGAGCCTATCATCTCATTGAGGTGAAAATAAGTAATCACATATTTTATTCCGTGCCACTTTAATAAGAGCCTCAGTACTGTGTACCAGCTGCAGCTCCAGGCCAACTCGTAAATTAATGACAAATGTGGAAGCCACAAAACCAAAACAAGTATGAAACATCAAGAAACTGTGGCCGACACAGCCGAGTGCACCCATTGACATTGTCTGATTAGATGGGCAGTGTATTGTATTGCTTGATTGTGGCATTATTTGGGCGAGGTGCACCGACGTTTGCTTTGGCTTGGACTCTAGCTCAGGCTCAGATCAGGCTTAGCTTTCATTTTGTTTAGTTGTGTCTGGGCCTGCTGTTTGCACGGCACTCAACTACTTTGCGAATCTGCTGGCATTGCATATTCTGGCATATTTAATTAGCAGCAGTCTCACAAAATTGTCCGACAGCTGACAAATTATGCCACTGTGGTCTGTCTGTGTGTCTCTCTGCCTCTCTGATGGGCACTAATGCACTCGGCCTAAATAATTTAGCATTCATTGCCTCTCCCTCTCTCTCTCTATCTCTTCGTCTATCTATGTTTGATTGTGTCTATTTTCAACGAGTTTTCAGTGCGTAAATAAAACAGAGACTGCTCGTTGCTTAGTTTGCACAATGCACTCACATCACATCACATCCGGCACCCGCTGCGTATACGCAATTTGCATTCCACCCGAGCCCAGTGCCCCGAGGCACTTTCAACACCGCACACAGGACAATCTAATGCCAAGTGCCAGCTGTTGTCTATTCAACGTCAATTTCAATTTGAAGCTAGCTTAAAAATGGCTATTGGAATTACAAACATTTCCCAACAGGCAGCTCAAGGCAAAGCGAGAGCAATTTGTACTAAACGTGAGAAATAAAGAAAAAGCTAGTCGATCATATTTTCAGTTCACCACAATACAAAATTTCTTGTGCAACCTTTGGTGTAAGCCGTATTACATTTATTTAATTATTACTTAAGCTGCCACACAGCTGAAATTGCAATTTCGGTTAATCAACACCTCTCATTCGGTCTGCAATGTGGGTGGAGTTCTGCAGGTCGTGCTTAATGTCATTAAAATGCAAGAATCTACTTGTTTTTCCGGCATGTATTTTCATATACGAATATCATATACTCGGGTGCATCTGCATCCGCATCAATCCTGGTAAGTTGTCGCCAGCTGATAATTGAATTAAATTATTTGCCTTAATGAAAGAGTCAAAATTAATTTATTTTTATTATGCTCTTGTTTCCAATTCTATTTTACTTTATATTAAATACTTGTGCGACGGTTTTGGCGAAGTGGAAACTTAAGTCCCGGTCATACGAAATATATTTTGCAATTTTCTTAATCAAAGAAGTAACTTGTATCTTGATGTTGGAACTGCACAGTCGAGTATTTCATATTTTCAGTCTGTCTCATCTGAAAGACGAATTTGCGAGTAGTTCGTGCTAAATATGTTACAATAACTTTGCATCTTCTAATGCTGCTCACCTGCTTTTTCGTTAATTTGTAGTCGGCGCTTGAAGCCAGACAGAGCTCCAACTTATGCGGGCTACCGGCCCTGCTGCTATTAAGTGCACTATCGAGGTGAATAAAGAACTTCTTGGGTAGCCTGTTAGGGGGCAGACGTAGAACCGTCAGAGTTATGTGAAAATAGTCCAGTTTCGGGCACCTTTCCAGAATGGGTAACATCCACCTTGAGAATTCGACTTTCCTTGGATCATGCTCAGAAAAAACTACCAACGTCTCCAGCTCTGTCAGCTGTGCCAATGGCTGAATGAATTTCAGTTTTTGTAATTCACAGTAAATATGTCGGAGGCAGGTTAGGTGAGCAAGGACAGCGACATCTTCTTCACTGAGGAATTCGCTTTCGGGACATTTATAAATGGTATCCGGCACGCGGATGTAAACTTCCTGCAGCGTTGTCGAGTAGTGTGTTTTGAGGGATTTCAGCAGCTGGGGCCATTGCATTCCCCTGAAGACCATGTGTAATGATCGAAGATTCTTTACTACTGGAAGTGGGAACTTGCCTACTGGAGCATAACCGCTCAATATAATATAAAGACATATTGACTTAAGATCAAAGGATACAAAGATTTCGTTGCTTTCGATCTTAATGCCCTTTTCCAAGAAAGATGGCAAGATGCCAAGATGGTTCATTGCTGTGAGCAGAATGGAGCTAACGCAAAGAAGCTTAAAATTTACCGTTCTAAGCAAAAATTCAATATCCACGTCCCGGAAGAGGTTTGGATCATTCGAATCTATGTAAAGAGTTCCCGAATGGCTCAACGAAATTCGGGTATCGAAAGTCGAGACAGGTATATGTCTGTTTAGTAGCTCCATGACCTCTACTGAAATCAGGAGACCCTTTCTAAGCAGACTCAATTTGGTGAGTTTTTCGAGCTTTGCCAAATGTCGGATACTTCCTGGATCGTAGATACCGCATTCCACGAATCGTAGGCTCTTGATTTTTCCGATAGTTTGAGCCAAGTTATCATCTATTTCGAACTTCAATATCAACCGCGACAGAATTTGCCTTTTCTTGGCAGCGATGGCTGTGAGAAGGCTCCTAACGGGAACGTTTGCCTCCTTTCGTCTCTCTGGTATGACCAGGGCCTCGTATCCGCTATCCATTCCGGATCTTTTACACTGGTGGTCCTTTTCCATTTCACAATCTGTCTCCAATGTGATGTTGTCGGGTTTCCTGATTTCCAATTGCTGCAGCTTGTCTAGGTATGCCAGCCTCACATATTCCTCATCTCTTATCAATCCATTATCGTTCATCACAAACTTTAATTCCTTTAATTTCGGGCAGTGACTAACGATATACGTTAATTTTCCATGGTCTGAGTGCAGATAGGAGTTAAGCTCCAAGCTGGACAATGACTGGTTACTCTTACAGAACTCGACCAGATCGAACATGGCAAATCTGGCAGTGAGGCAAAGCTTTGAAATATTGCGAAACTGACCCAGACCGAAGATCTCGCATTCTGAAATTTGGAAATTAGTCAGTTACCTGTGCAAATCTGTTAGTTTTGATGAAGATACCTGTACACACCTGCGATATTTACAATTATCTTTTTTACTTTGGCCCTGCTCTTTGGATAGGGATTTACTGACTCCTCTTGATCAGAAGTGCCTTGTATTGCTCTTAATATTCTTTGAAAGATTTCATCGTGACTATTGAGGTACTTTTCTGGTGCGTATCTTAGTTCAATGCACTCGAGATACTGACTTCCCAGCATGGCCCTGATATAGACATCCAGGTACCAATCCTTCTTTGCCTTTGAATACCCTTGCAAGGTGCTGTGCATTTCATTGAACTTGACGACCAGCTTCTTCATAGCCCGCACCTGGAGCAGATCGATTTCAAGCCACTCATACATATCCCGAGACCATTCCCATAAGACGCGGCGATGTCTCTTGCAAGTGGCCGCAAAATTGTAGAGGTCAGCGTAATTGACGTGTTCAAAAGGTGCTTCTTTGTCCTTCGGATCACAATTAATCTTCACAAAGTCGAGTATTCGAAACAGATCGAAGTTACTGAGATCCGCTGTTGTCAGTGGTTCCAGCATTTTAAATACTTATCGTACTTGTGATGTAACTAAAAATATATTATAAGTTTTAATGGGTATGCAAACAAAATGAGTTTATCACGTACGCTCCTCCCGAAGAGCGTTGATCGACGAATGTTCAATAAGTCACACTGGATGGGCGAGCTACCCTAAAGTGTTGGGTAGATTCAGATTGAGCTGCCTCTGGTTTTATGAACAGTCGGTACTCAAAGTTCGAGCAATCAAGACTCGTACATGGATACATACATACTCGTGTCAGCGCGCTTATCAGCTTCGAGTGTTTATATTATATGTACATACATCGTATACTTGTTTGTATGTAATATGAATGTGCGTAAAAAAGATTCTCATAGTAATGGAATGTTGATTTTTAAAAAATACTCTTATCTTTTTAATGAGCTGTCAAATAGGGATCGATCTTTAATGCTTGTCGTAACACCGAATACCAAAACACCGATTGTTCCGAAATACAAATTTATTAAATTATTTAATAATTCTTCTCCGCACGCAACCGCTCAATGCTGGAAACATAGCTAGACTGACTTCACTCCGATCAATCGCTGCTATCTTCGCTTGCTGGTGCTGTTCCGACTGGGTCGGAACTCTCTCGGCGTCTCTCTCGCCGATCTGATTTGTGCTCTCCTCTGAATTCGCCAACGCTCGTAATTGATGTTGTGATTGTGAATTCGCCTGGGAGCGAATTCACTCTAGGGATCGCAATTGGCAAACCACAGCCCACATACGCAGTATATATTCCAAACAAATTATGAGAAATATACTGATTTTTATTTCTTATTTGATTCAATAGATAATCCCTGACACATTTATTTCATACGGGTATTCTATCCATAACCGACGGAAATCATATAATCAGGGATTAGACGCGGTCAACTCATGGATTTATGGACACAGATGCGACTTTTAATGGAAACTTAAAGCGCAGTTAAAGTTTGTTTAAAGTAGTTGCGGCGGCAAAGTGAATCTGGCAGCTGCACTTAATTTGCAGCCAGCTCATTTGTTTTCCAGCCCCCCTTCGGCATTACCATACCCATCGACCGACCCCACAATAACCACTGCAGCCACACCACAAGTCTTCCAGAGCCGGCGTGCATTTTTCTCTGTTTGTTTTTTTATGCTTTGCTTCTTACAGCTCTCTCTCTATCTTATGCGATGCGGTTAGCAGGGAATATGGAAAAAAGCGAGGATGAAACTTTAGAAGCCGTTATTTCTTGTTGCAACCTCCTCCCACCATCCAGCGTCCAGGCCACAGTTGTGCTGTGTTGTGTTGTGTTGTGGTGGGTGCGTGTAATCTACTCAAAGCAAATAAATTTTTAATGCTGACTAATGTAGAAAATGTGAGCAGAAATTTACCTGGCAGTCTCTGGAACTTTCCTTCTTTCCTCCACAGCTATTCTATACCAGGAAGTAGTCCTTCGTCCTACTCTGCCACAGGTTCCAAATTGAAAAGAAAGCCCCTCTTTGAGATGCATTTGTATCTCCCAGAGATGTACGATTCATTAGATGCCACTGACCCAATTGGGAAAGGAAAGCTTGTCAACATTTGTCAAGAATCGAGCGAGAAACAAATTGCCAGAAATTCAGAGTCATTAAAAACAATTTCAAACAAACATCGGTGAAAAGTTTTCCGCTCTCTGAAACTTGAGAAATTTTAAATGCGAATATAAGTAAGACAATGGTCGGGTGGAAGGGAAGGGCGGTGGTTGTGCTGCAGCAACAAATTGCCAAAACTCATAACGATCCAGACAGCAATGGCCAGACAATTCTCGCAAATGTCTAGAAACAATCGCAAGTGACAACCGGCAAAGGACGCCCATACGGATGCCGTTGCGTTGGTTGATAATGAACGGGAGATGGGCGTTGGAGCTTGAAGCTTGAAGCCGGGCTGGTCGGATGCTTGCCAAACAGTAACGAGAATCAGCGAAAAACTTGCAACTTGCCGACGCCTGCGACTGAGCAACGGCATGGGACGCGACCGGTCTGGAAAAGGGGTAAGGGCACTGTTTGCGAAATGCTTCAAGTAAATTATGCAGCACTGCAACAGCAGCAGCAGCAGCATCACATCTAAAGTTAAGCGGCCAACTAAATGGAATTTACGCTGCCTTTCTAAACTCGCCGATGTCTTTGTTGCCATTGTGCGAGTGTTTTTTAATAAACTTAATACAACGCAATTTGTTGCGTTGCTGTTTCCCCAACATGCAAATTTCCCTTTGGACATTGGCTGCGGCAACACATGGCGTACGCTTTATCTGGAGTTGCTTTATGCCAGCGACACTTTCCAAATACACTTTACCAGCGGAGATTATATTAAAAACTCCAGCTAAGCGCTTAAAATCTTTAACATGGGCCAAGTCGATCCAGATCTGTTTTAATTCACTTAAAAGGGAGAAAATATTAGAGGCACCATAAGAAGTAACGAGCTTTGGCTCCCTTAGCTCTTTAAAAATGCATGTCCAGTCCAATATCATTGAACCGAATGGAACCTTAAGTCTAAGCGAATGGTGGCAGGGACGGGGACATGGGCAGCGACAGGGACAGGGGCAGGGGCTCGTTGAATAAACAGACATCTGTGGCAACTGAGGTTAGGACACAAATTGAATTTGCGACCCGAAAGAGCATAACAAATATACGACACGCATACGCCGCGTGGTACGTAAAACCACAAAACCCACATGCATGTCAGTGGAAAACCAAGACACCGGACAGCGAAAAAATCACCCACTCACCGAGTCACCGAGTCACTCATTCACTCACCTCTCACCAACTCACCTGATGGTCGTAGTCAGTCAGTCGTGGCGCTTAGATATTTTTGGCATGGGGCGCTAATAGCAGAGAGGGGAAAAACAGGTCCGCAACATGGACACAGATGCTGTTGGCTAAATCCCGGCTCGCACAAACTGGCAGAGGTACACACACATGGCAACATCATCATCGCCACCGCGTCTGAATACAGGCTAGTCCAGAGATGACAGTTAACAGTTGCTGGACGCTGGACAGGGCCAGAGCATAGCGGTGGCCAGCAGGTAAATAAATCAAACAAAAATGGCGACTTTGGGCTACGTGACAAGCAGGCCAAGTGAGTGCCATGTAAGAGCATCGATGCAGAGATGGGGGGAGGAGTCTCAGGCTTCCTGGCAAGAGTCACATGTCACGGAGACCATTCGGCATAGCTTGCCTAGCTCAATGGCTTGACTGATTCTCGCGCAGCTGCTTATGATATATATAGAAACATATCCGCCAGCTGGATTTTGGGTGTAATAGAAACCGAACGAACCCCTCGCTGAGTCTGTCCAAGCCTCTGCGTGACACAAATGAAAGACCAGACATCCATAGGAGCTGTGTGCTGACAAATACTTCCTGAATGATGCCTGCCGATGCCGATGTCCATCAATGACCAGAACAGAAGTACCCAACCAAGAACTGGGCAACAGTAACAGGTTAGGCTGTTGTGCCACATCAAAGAGAAGAATACTATAGTGGGATTAAGATAGCATTGATGCGGAATGGATATTCAGATATCAAGTTTCCTCGCTCTCTCTTTGCTATTCACGAATGTATTTTTTAACAAAAATGATTTATGCTCCTGACTTGCAGGAAGGACGACTCTGGCGCTTTACTTTTAACTACCATCCATAAAATGAAATAGCCTGATGAATTTTTGACTGGCTTGCATTATTTATGCAACTGCTGCTTTGCTCCTGTTTACGTGACCTCGCCTGACCCACTGAACTGGAGCTGACCCCCGACCCAAATGATATGCGTTGTGCATGCAGCTCTCTCTACTGCTTGCACCTGCTGCTGTATCTGCATCTGCATTTATGACTGGTGTGCCACACAATTGAATATATTATGGAATATATATTGCGGCACACATAAGACTAACATTGAATTGCGGTCCCTGAAAACTACGGGAAGCTCAACACGGCTCTCCCAGCGCGGAGAGTTGCTGTTTGCTTTATGCTGATCACTTTGTTTGAATTAATTTGCGGCTGTCACACAGACCTTAAATTAGTCGGCGGCGATTTGCATGCATACACAAGTGGAAACTTTGCGCCAGAGTTTCGGCCATTGACGTGATTTTGATTGGTAAGTTGGACAGCAGCAGATGCCTCAAAAAAATATGTTAATGTTTCTGAAAGTAATATTAGTTCACGAGTTTCCCGTTCGCTCTCATAATTCAGTTCCCTTCCAATTAAATTAAATTGTTTTCTTTTTAGGTTTAGAGTTTTCTTTACTGGCTTTTCCGAGGCAGGGGCGAGTCAAGTGAAGAGCAGCTGTCCGAAAGCTTGAAAGCCCCAACGGTTTTTGTGGTTTTTGGGCTAGGGCGAGCCGAGAACACAGCAGTGTGGCCTGGTGGCAAAAAATAAATGTTTTGCCACTCTGCTTTTCACGACTAATTCGGTTTTTGTTTATCTCCACTCACACTGCCATACATGGGGAGATTTTCCTTCTCATGGCTTCTTTTTTCCGAGGCATCTGCATTGCCTTTTGTGCGACAGGCTGACTGGGAAAAAGCTAACTGCAATTTGGGCGCTTTGAGGCTGCCTCTGCCAGCTGTGAGCCTGCACGCCATGTGAGGATGAGGGATTAACAGTGATGAGGATGAGGACGAGGACGAGAAGGCCAGCACCACAATGAGTGAGCAGTCTCAGCTCGCAACAGCTGCTGCTGTGGTCAGTGGGATGCCAGTGCATCTATTTTTTTACGTGCAATGTCCAGTAAACACTTGAAGCTTAAGTATCTAAACTTTGAAAGGGGTTAAAGGGGTGAAAGTGGGGGTCAAGGGGGTCAAGAGTACCGGGATGGACGATGGACTGGTCGCAGTTTGGTTGAAATGCGCAAACTGTGAAAACTTCTCCTATGCAACCTGCTTAAAGTGGTAAATGAAAGAAAATCCACTCTAAGCTCATTTAAAGCCCTGCCTTTGGTAGCGATAGCCAACTCACTTGGATAGCCCTCCGAGGATATAATTATTTAATAAGCTGACAGCTGATTGAAACGCAGCGACCGGTTGGGGCACGCAAAGGGCCATGGGAAGGGGTTATGGTCGAGGGAGTTACCAGCGGGGGATTCCCATTACCCACCAAAGTGTGTGGTCTAAGCTGCTTTCACACAGATACACAAACACGCATGCACAAATGCAGCAAATCGGACAAAGATATGTACGTGTGTGTGTGTGTGTGTGTGTGTGGTGTGCGCAAGCAGTTGGCGAGCATGCAAAATGCCATGTAAATGACGCTAATTGTATTACAATTTGCTCGAATGCCTAAATGCAGGCAATGGCAAATTAGAAACCGCTTAGTTGGGGTATTCGTATTCCATGACCAAGTGTGCTGCTTTGAGCTCAGTCGCAATTGTTCGTGCTACTCCCGCTCCTTGCACTCCAGCCACTTGCAATTCTAATCATCATGTGAAAGGCAGTTTCGATGTTGAAATGGACTATGGACTATGCCCCCAGATGGTTCGTCGGAAATTACTCCGACTCAACTGCAATGGAAATATCTTCATGAAACGGTTTGTTTTTTCTTTAGATTAAGCAATCGAGGTTTATATTATTGAATTATAATTTCGTACCATTAAAGTTGCTTGCCCCAAGATAATCTTTTTACACCAAGACTAGGCCTACAAAATGGCAACGTCAGATAAAAGGAGAAGAAAAACGTGACAAATTCACAGCAATTGTTTTCCCTTTCCCCTCGGCATTTGGTCACCCACCCGAAAGCTGATCTAACGGACCCGAAAAGAGAAATACTGTCATAGTTTATCACATTCTGTGCAGTGGGAAGCATTTTTTATGTCTCTGGCTACTTGCACTTTTTGTTCCGCACACAGAAGCTGTCATATGTCCGCCATCTGCTCCTCCTCCTTCCACAGGTCCATCTCCAGGCCATTGTGATATACGTTTTGCCAGCCCAGCTCGACTGTCATCTTTTGTGACAATGTCGGGGGGTGGAGTATCGAGAAGTGGGAGCCAAAAGAGGCTGCGGCACTTGGAAAGTGCCAGCTCACTTGGATCGTCTGGATTAGCTGGATGCTGTGGTGGTAACCTGCTGCAGAGGCTGCCAGAAAAGAGAAGCAGTCCAAAAAAAAAATGTGGACCAGAAGAGAAATAGCAATAGAGCAAAATGGAATTCAAGTGTTGCAGTTGCTTTGCCACCGGCAACCAGCAGCAGGCGTTGGCATTGGCATTGGCATGGAGTGGGCACATCTAGCAACAGTGTTTCAATGGTTCAAGAAAATATTTATCAACCTGGAAATTGATTAAAGAGATTGCCAGGATAGAAAGAAGAAGCAGCACAAGGAAATACAAATTGAATTCAATGGATCGCATGGCAAAAGAAAGAGACCCATAGGAAATATGAAAAACTTCTAATGAAACACAAAAAACGTGTTAAGTTCTCTTAAATTACGAAATATAGGCTATTATTCCAGTTTATATCGTTTAAAATTCTGAGCAGAATTAAGTGGGGCTTAGAATGGGTCTTCACGTAAATAGACTACTCGTACTGGGCTTAAATATAAATAATAATCACGTAAATAATCATAAATACTCTCTCTTGCTGTGTATCTCTCTTACCTCATATATCGCTTTCCATATCTCTTTCCCAGTCGTTGTTTATACTGCAACCTGCAACCCAGAAACATACGAGTAATTATGAGAAGTAGCTTGAGGCTCTAGCGCTGGTTGAATAAATTAATTATTTATATTTCTACTGCAAACCACAAACGAGAAAAGTTCTTGACCGTAGGGCATAACCAAAGACAATAAAACTATATTGTCTTTGGCATACCCATAGCTCGGTCATGTATGTACGTATATCTTCAAGTTGATATAAATACTCCTAGGAAGATGAAAAATCACAGCTCAAATCAAAGACTTGCTTACTTGAATTATCAAGTGTCTAATTATGTTAATAATTGCTGAACATGAAAGCTTGACACTTCAACCGCGCTGATGAGAACACCCAAGGGACAACCTAAGCCAAGTGGATTCACTGAAGTGTTGCACATATTCAGCATGCAACGATATTCACAGCAGGGCAACAAACAACGAGATTGTTAAGTAAAACAACTCTGGCAAACACTCGAGCAAAGTGTAAGCCAGCGAGCAAAGACCAGTAAATGTTGTTTGCACTGACGATAATATGTTCCCAGTCATGATTTAAATTGATTGGCAAAGTTGTGCCACAAATTTGACCACTGCAAATCGATATGACAACTTTTTAAACAGCTCTGGAACTGTCAATTATAAATTAGACCAGTTTGAATTATTCGAAATAGTAGATTATGTTATACCAGTGCCAGTAAAACGTGTTGGGTTTCGATAGCATTGAGTAATTGCAGCAATTTCAGCAGCAGCATATATCTGCTACGCATCCAAATGAAATGTTTACGCCGTTGGCAATGTGTCACATTCACCCGACCATGCGAAACGTGCCGCAATTGATGGCCAAAAAATAATGATATTGAAAATCTAAACTTTGTGTGGAGTTTATGGGCCTGCAGGGCGTTGACAGTCGATTGTTTTCGACTACAGAGATACGCCCACCACCAGGCATAAATGAATGTGGCTGTTGAAAATGTTGAACACAACATTAACCATTCGACTGTGGGACATATTTTTATTGCTGGACTTTAGAATTCTACTCTTTGCATGACTATTATTAGGGTCGTAAATTCTGCGGGGGACCACAACTGTTAGTGGATTTCGTTTGCCGCATTAATGCTAAGTTATAGCCCCAAATGTCGAAGAACTTTTCGAATTCATTTCATTTTAATTAGTTTACTTTCATGATGCCACTGCCACTCGTTGCCTTTGTTCTTTCTTTTCTCTGTGTGTGTGTGTGTGTGTGTGTTTCCCCTTTCTATTTTTATTCAACCCGTTTACCTAGGGGAAAAACAAGTAGAGCGAACTATGCTTTCAATTGTAACTGCGTTGACTCTACCATCTATACATGGCCCGTAGAGGTTCGCCATTAGAGTTCCTCCTGGGAGCGCTGTTTTGGGGCTGTTTGGCCCTCTGCTATTTGCATAGGAAAGCCGTTTTCGTATGGGGAATGAAGCACAGCACAAAGTTTGCATATTTACACAGGCCTGCGCTTTCAATAGTGTCTGCGATTACTTGGTTTTTGTACCCCGGTACTCTTATATACCAAGGGTATATTGTAATTGGAGTTTCTTCCAATCGCCGCATCAGCCTGCGGTCGATTTGGAGTTTTTTGGAAGCATGTTTGCAAATTTAGAACATATCTAAATATTAATCAAGTAAATCGGGATAAAATTTAGCCATGAACTAAGCACTGTGCGTCGAAAAGTCCTGTAAGTCACACGATGAACAGGAATATTTTAACCCTTTTTTTTCCGGTTCTCAGAACTTATTAATGGCTCAAAATTATCTGTTAATATAGTAGTCATTGTATCCCGAGTATCGGGTATCTTGGAGTCGGAACGCTGACTTTAGCTTTCGTACTTGTTTTATTTTATGGAAATCCGGATATTGTCTGCCAGGTCATACACACAAATATTGGTTTCCTTGTGATTCTATGAATATCCTTTAAGGTGGAACAATATTAAAATACTCTTTCATAATGTTTTATTCATGAGAGAAGCCAAGCCAAAGGTGTGAGAAAAAAAGAATAAGAAATATCATGCTGGAAGCATGACCTTTTTGAGAGCTTTACTTTTCTTATATGGATTTTTCTTCTGTTACCCCCTAATACATATTCCAAACTTTATTTTTATGCTAAAAGCCACAAAAGTTCTTTTCGGCTACTTAATTCCTCTATTCCTCGGGAATCCCATTCCAAATGGCTCACCTAACCAATTAAGGAGTTCCATCCAGCGTGCGCAAAGGAAAAATGATATCCGACTTAACCCGAAAAGTCCATTAAAACACATGGAAATTCATTTTAGGCCAGTGTCCTAATGGCTCGCCCACACACGCACACATACAGCCGGACACACTTGGAGATGCAAAAATGTTCACAAAGGAACAGAAAGGAGAAATGGGAAAAGGTGAGCACAACCAAAGCTCCTCAATTTACACTCGCACACCGAAGCACACGCATTAGGAAAAGGTCCAAAGCGAAGGAGAGAAAAAACATTCACACGTGCGAAAATGTAACAATTTACAAAAAGATATGCCGAAAGGTACACACACACACTCGCACGCAGAGAAACTCGCAGAGAGAGCGAAAGGCGAGGCTGTCGCACTGGCGATGGCCACCATGGAGAACTTGTGTGTCCGTGATTTGATCAGGGGAAATGCTGCAAAGTCACGTCTCATGGAAATTAGTAAGAAGCGAAGGCTCTCCTCCTGTGAATTTCCATGGGGCATTCTGTTCACCCATTTAAGTTGAAGTTGAGCAAGTGCAGCCTTACATTTCATATTCATCTTAGGGAGTAACCGATTAGAGAAGACTCAATCAACTGCCTTCATTGTCACTGTTTTCTCTTTTAAGTCGTGACTCTCATCCACAGGGCATCCCTTATGCAGATGCGATGCCTTGTTTTAGTTTTCCCCTTATCCTTTTGGCTGCTTTTCATTTTCTTTTTTCTATTTTCCTTCATACTTTTGTATGTAAATGTTTGAGCCGTCTGCACGAGTGCCACGAGGATGCAGCACCAACAAAAACAACAACAATGACAAAAGGGGTCAGCAGTTCACACCACCATAATACAAACACAGCCTCACATCACACACAAAACCACACACACAATATGCCTGCATTAATATGCAAATATTTGAGAGAGCACATTTTTGACTTGGCTCCAGCTCCATCCCACATCTGCTCTGCACTGGCCTGGCCTGGCCTGGCCGGGATTCAGCGGGATCCTCCAGAGTTTGCATAGAGATTGCGTTCGCCATTGTTTTCCGAAGGGGAATCTCTTTTGATAAATAAAATACAAATTTGCATTTACTTAATTTAGCTAACATGACTGGAATAAGATGAACGCTTTCGATGTGGCTTAAGCGGTTGAGTCCTTGGAATATTAATTGAGGAATTTCATTGGAAGTAGAAGATGACTGGACAAACAAACGACTCGAATAATTGAAGGAGCACAGACTAAATCTTAGAACAATAAATTAAGAGAAATTATGATAATTTGATAATAAACGGATGAACATAAAACGGTATGAGGATAAATACAAAAATAAAATATAAATAAATATATAAATAGATCTTAATACTAAATAATATACGTACTTAGATCCCTTTGTACATCCGTATTCATGTAAACTGATTCTATAAGCATTTAACAGTTGAAAAACTTAATCGCTCGTTTCCACTTCCGCCTACAAAAGGTGGACTGAAACTATTTTGTGTGACCTTATTAGCGGGAATGTTGCAATGGCAAACTTGTGTACCGCAGAGGTGTTGCTAATCGAGCAACAAAGTGGCATCGAAATGTTGCCCCGGACAAAGTAAAGAAAAGTAAGAGAATGTTGAGAAGAGGTCACTAATGCACTTGAGCAGACCCCTGGCCACCCGAGTCCTGGTCACGGCTAAAAGTCAAGTCGTCAACAGCAGAACAGGGCACCAGCAACAGGATAATAGGAACTTGGGAAGGAACTGCCTCTGAGCACGTCTGGGTCTGGGGGTCTGTTTGAAGCGTGAAATCGATCAGCGTCTCCTTAAGAACCTCCTGCTCTCCGGCCATTAGCTCACCTTCCCTCTTTGCTCCACTTGCATGGTTTTGGCAGCCACCATATCAGAGGCAATTGAATTTGCTTTACCACCAGCCAAACACCCACTCCTTGGGACTTAAGCCACTATTTCGATGCCACTATTTGCTCTAACTGCACATTAAACGGCTTGATTGCAGCAGCGCCACACCATTCCATTTAACTTTGAGTACAATTTCTCACACTGTAATCAATGGGTTTTCTTTGACACTTCTTTCCCTTTCGCTTTGTTGGTTTTCTTTATTTGTTTTCCCTCTGCTCTTTTCTTGTCCCCTTGCCAATGACATGGCGAAATCTAATTATGCTATGAAATAAGTTGCCTTTGTTTGCACTCGCAATTGACTCGAATTTTCCCTTTCTTCTGTTTTCTCTCCAGACGGATGTGGACAATCCATTGAAAGGCTTAAAAGGGTAAGTGAAAGAGGGAATTATTGCTTAGGCAAAATTCCATTTGTAATCAAAATAAAATGAACTAAACAATCAACCAAAAACTCCATTGATACTGATTTATACAAACTAAATTGTATGATATGAAAAAACTATTCTCCATGAGAAAACAATGAACAAGGACCTTTTCCATTGTCTTTGGGGAGAAAAAGTTAGCATCACTTCTGGTTGAACAGCTGAATAAGCCGCCTGTCTATGAAGGGAAGCCCATACCAAAAAAAGGCTCCCAAGAAATATTTTCACATATATCTCGCTTATGGTTAGAGGCTCAAAAAATACCAGGGGAGCAAGCAGTTTTTCTTGCTTCTCAGAGATTCACATTCGCACACTTGTCGCTCATAACTTCATGGTAATGCAATTTGCGTGGCAAGGTACAAAAAAAAAAGGCCAACAAAACAGAAATAGAAAATGCTCCTCTGCTCTCCTCTTTGCAGTTTTTTTCTACTTTTTCTGGCTAGGTCAAAATGCAATTTGAACGGTAAAATTTTGTGCGAAGCTAAAAAGAAATGGCTGGAAATGTGCTGAAAAGGAGGCGACGAAACGGCAAAAGAAAAACGGAACCGCATTTGAGCCCTTTTTATCGAGCAGAAAGTGGAGCAGGCACACACACACAAACACACACACAGCAAAAGAGAAAGAGAGCGAGAGAGAAATGGATTGAGAGAAGGAAAAATAGACTGAGACGGCATAGAGCGGGGAAAAATGTATATAGCCATGGATATAGGAATGAAGATGGTACGGGTACGACTTGAAAGTAGCTGCAGTTTTCGGCTGTCGTTGCTGTTGTACAAAGTGGAAAATGTGGTTAAAAACCGCAATACGAAATAAATTACTTTTTCTGCTTTGAGCTGCAGTCCGAGACTTTGGCGCGTCGAGCTGCAGCTCCGGGATGTAGCTGTTGGTCTTCCTACTGGTCCTGGGCCACTTGCCTGCGCCTTGCTTTCGTCCTCCTCCTTGTGCACTCTCTCCATTGCAGCTTGAAATTGAAAGCTTCCGCTTGGCCCATGGAACGACCATTTATCCACCCACCCATTGGACACTGTACTCGCTTTACTGTACATTAGGCCGCAGTCCGCCATTGCCCGCTTCCGTTTTCCGCTAGACGCGCACCCATTGTCTCTCAGCCCGTCTCCTCACAAAAGGCGACCCGAATTTTGGTCAACTTAAAGTTCGTTTAAAGGCAGCAACTGCCATTTCTCCGGCCTATTTGTCAGCCCTCCAAACGCTGTTGCCTAATTTGAGTTATGACCCTCAAAGAGTGATTAAACTTGTTTGCATTGTTGGCTTGGTGCCCGGGTCGTCTTCTTGGCAGACACATATGCTGTACTCGCAGAAGAAGAAGGGTCCCAAGGTTAAAGGGCACAGGAAATCTCCGTTTAGTTGGTTCGAACTTTCGAAGCATTCAATTTCCCATTGTTAAATCATATTCTGGCTCCGCAAGATATTTGTTTATTCCAGGGAGCCCCAATACTTTCATCTGAAGCTGGCCAACTTTTATTGAATTGTTTTTGATGCAGCGAAAATTAGCATTCCTTTATCCAGCTTCGCGGCACCTCTCTCAATTGCTGAAAAGCCATTTCATATTAGATGAAAATAGTTTTCAAAAGAGCATTTCAGGCGACACAAAGAGAACAATGGCATTTGTGTTAGTTGTGAAGGAAAGTCGCATTAAAGCGAAAGAGCGCTAAGTGGGCAACTACATACAATTACAATTACAGTTCTTGGACCCGTCCCTGACCTGATCCTCGCTGCCAGCTCTTTGCGTTGAGTCGACAGTTTTCTATGACAATTGTTGGCTGGTCAGCCATTGTTGGGGCAAACTCGGAGAAAGGAGCAGCCAGGGCACAGCAGAGGAGGAGGAGAAGTTGAGAGAGTTGCCATTTATTTGCCGTTTGCATTCAACGAGTCTGATGAATGGCCATTTGAAGTAAGCGCAGCGCTCGCCGAGATTACCTTAAGTATGCGGCAATTGCACAAGCAGCTTAAGGACATCGTCCTGGAGCAGGAGTCGCCACTGGTGAGGGTGATAAAATAAAGTGCGCCTCACTCACCCGTTATTTATGCCATGGGAGGAGCTGAATTTATGGCCTACAAACAAAAGACAGCTCCAGCTGCCAGGGTGTTAAGAAAACTATGCGCCACCGAACAGCTACTAAATAAACGCAAATTGATGATGCGTGAAAGAGCCAAGTTGACAATTTTAAAACTGTATCGAAAGGAGAGAGAGAGAGAGAGAGAGAGAGAGAGAAAGAGAGAGAAGAGAGAGAGAGAGGAGAGAACGAAGGACGGCTTTATGGCCCAAAATCTCGAGTTATCACTATCCAGTTTTCCACTCTTTATAAATCACATTTATCATAATCGAAAATTTGCTAAGCAGACAGATGCTGGGGCTGGGGTGCTCGGAGCTAGAATCTGGGATACAGCATCCATCGGCTTCCATTTGTTTCCATTTTGTGTTAACGTCAGCAGGTCAGGCGCTGTGGAACAATGGAGACACTGAATCCGAATCGGTATCGTATCTGGAGGAGCATGAAAATCAGAGGCTGGAGGCAAAGTTGCTGCAGGCAACGCTCAAAAGTAGGCAGTGCAAGTGCAAGTGCCGTTGCATTGACATTTCCGCTTCGCAGCGCTTTTTGGTCACATGGCAACGACAACGACCAAGGATGGGTAGTGGGATGTCAGCCGGCAAAAACTTTTGCTCCGCTTGGCAGTTTCCTCGCACTCGAGAGCCTTTTTTCAGCTCCTTAACAAAAAGAACAGCACTACGAATACACAAAATGGAGACAGCTGCAGTTTGCTTAATATTTCAGCTAAATCATTGGTCTGGCATATTGGTTGCAGTAAATACTTAGGGAGCATTGGGATCAATGAAAAACAAATGGATTTTAGCAGACATTTAAGCAAGAAATAATAAATTATACATAGCCCTATTCGTCTTTATTCATGGCTCACAAAATGATACCAAGAAACGCCTCTGATTTCCCTTAATGAATGACAAAAAGAAAACGGCACCAAATGAATGTTCATTGTTTGACTTCATAGAGAGCCAGAGGGAGACAGAGGAGAGTTTGTGCAACTACTTACAGCTAACAATGTGATTGTTGTTTGAGCCGGGGCCTGTTGGGGGATTACAGAGTTATTTTACAGGACAATGACAAGGAAATGGCAGGGCAGGGCAGTGCAGGGCAGGACAGGGCAGGGCAAGGAAGGGCAAAATTATCTAGCGCGTTGCTCTGCCCAGGCATTCGAGTGCAGCTCAGTAGAATCTCGGTATCTATCTATATTTGTGCATCTGCATCTTTGGTTCCTCGGAATGGTTGGCTGACTTTTGCTGGTGCCTCGTTGCCTCTGTGCCTCGGTGCCTGGGCTGCCAGAGATGACTGCTGTTGTCTCTGCTCTTGACCAGCTTGGTTAGCTGTTGTTTGTGAATTTGCGCATCACGTGGCACTGACAAAACAATGGGCACGCCAGCAGCCAAGTAGCCCAAATGGCAGCTGTCTGGAGCCCCTGTGCGGGCTCTACTGCCACCCGTCCCAAACATCCTCATCAACCCATTTATTTCGTCAGAAATTTTCGCTTTTCACTTGGCGACAACTTTTTGTCGCTGTTGTTTTTGTGTTGCTTTCGCGTTGCTTAATTAAAAGTCATCATAATTTTTGTGCTGCAGCTGCCGACGACAACGTCGACGCAGACTTTGTTGTAATTTTCTAAAGCTAATAAAATTGCTTTGTAGCTGAAGTGGAAATAAAGCATTTTAAGTGCTTTGGCGCTTATCGCCGACGAAGCAGTTTCCAAATTGAACTCAATGCACTTAGGCCCAGCACAGCCTAGGCATCCAAGGCGGTACCCGACAAAAGTTAAAGGACTTGTTTAAAATTTTATGACATTTTTATACTTGGCTCCCGGACTAGGAGGGCACACCAGGAAAGGAAGGGCAAGGAAGAACAAGGAAGGACAAGGCAAGCCGGGCCATTAAAATGTTTAAGGCAACATTTAAGCGCTTAACTTCATATCTTGCCATCTTTAGATCTCCATCTATGTGAGCAAAGCCGTCCAGAAAGTTATTCTACACCCGTAAGTCAAAACTGGAAGAGCCGCAAAAAAAGAGACCCTGTTGTTCGCATTTCCAACAATTAACTTTCTTTGAGTAAGCGCATGTAATCCCTGAGATTGAAACTTTTAAAATTGCTCAATTTTCGGTGGAAAATGTTGATGAATTAATAAAGTCGTTAACGTAAGTTTTTGGCATAATAAAAGTGTTGGCATTCTCCAGGTATCCAAATATGAAAGAGTTACCTGAAATAAAGGAAATGCTACAAAAACAGATAGCTCCAATTTTAATAGGAGCTGGCAAGCGATGCACCAGTAAGCTCTCCCTCTTTTAGTTTTGCGAGTATAAACTTTGAGGCAGCTAATGAAGACATGCTTCGTTTCATATTCGGCATTTCCTTTTGAACAAAAATTCATAAAAAATTGAATTATAAGAAAAAGTTCATCCAGAGAGGTCTGGAGCCCATCTATTACATGAAAAATGTGCAATGCAATTTAATTGAAGTTACTGCAGTGCAGCCGAGGCAGCAGCCACAGCCGAGCTCGATAAAGGGAAAACTCTGGTGCAGCACATGGGAGAATGCCCTGCCAGCAGGTATGTGTGGCCCACCTGGCGTATGCGTAATAATATTTTGCAGCTCCCCACGTATTTTGCATAATTTCCACTTGCTCAACTTTCGCTGCAAAAACAGTGCGGAGCTGGTTAAAATATAGAAATGCGAAGCAGCGTGCACGCCGAAAAAGAAAGAAGCCAAGTTACCAAACAGAAAATTAAATTTCAACTAATATAAATTTTTTAAGCACCTTACAATTGCAACAAATTACGAAGAGGGAGCCAGGACTTGAAGTCCAAAGACATTTGGCACTTGAGCAGCTTTCAGCAAGGCCATTGTTCCCTCTGAATTTGACTTTTCCTGCGTCCCCGCCACATGTTGAGTGGCAGAAAAATTGTGTCAAACTCGCTCAGCGGGCGTTGGAGGGTTGTACCGGTCTGGTTGGTGGAATGCCACGCGTAGCAGGAAATTTGCATACATTAAAGAGCGCAGAGTCAGCGCTGCCAGAGTCGCAAGAACACAGTCCATAATTTCCGGGAACATTTTGCCGCGGAAAAAGAAAACTCCAATAAGGTTTTTAGACTTGCGTAACAATTTTATAGCCCTTTTGCCCACTTGTTGCATCTGCGGCATTTCTCATACTGATTCTCCCAAATCTTAAATTGTGGTCAAAGTTGGGAACAATCTTTTGAAATGAACACTCATCTTAAATTGTCTTAAAGTGTTCCCAATTCACAATTGAAATGCTTCATTCACATGCTTACCTATTGCTTTTCACAATCTTTTTATCGCCAAAAAACTATCGGGAAGAACTTTGCGCACTTCACCGCAACAGACTTTACACAAACAAAAAACTTTATCTGCATTTGCTTTAAGCGAAATGAAGCATACTGAGAGCTTAAAAGAAAATGTAAAAAAATTGCAAAAGTGCTTTTCCCTTTTCCTACTTTGGTTTTTGCACATTAAGCTTTTTACTCAACAGGAAATAATATTTAAAAAAGCAACAGGCCATGGAAAATGCACACGAGAAGGAATATCTGATGGAAGTCCAAAAGACATTATGAAAGCGAAATGAGAATATGCTCAGATTGTTGGGCTTAATGATCGATTTGAGGAAAGTATTTTTTCAGGGAATGCAAAACTGATTCACTTTTAACTGAAAATAAAAATGTAATATTTCCAGCAGAGTTTTCAGTCGCTTGATAGCATTCATTCAAAGTAATTCGCTTTGCAGAGGGATAAAAAGTCGCATAATTGATTTTTAATTTTTAAATAGAAATATGTGAAATTTGACATATGCAACTTAAAAACAAAGTGGATTAAATAATAAAAATGCTATAATCAGATTTAGTACTACTACTATATATAATATTCCGTCCACAAATTGCATTCCGTTCACCGTTGCGTATGCGCAATTTTCAATTAAATCTAGGAGACCAACGAGCTAAATGCATTTTGGGCTGACAATTTCGGATTCGGTTTCATTGTCGTGTTTTTCTCAAATGACGGAAAACAATATTTGAATTCGCGAGAGCGGAAAATGGCCGTGGCATAAAGGGGAACGGAACGGAACGGAACGGAGTGGGAGACAGACGCATCGGTAACACGCATCGCAGCGTTGATAAACTGTGCATAATTTTGCATATCAAAAGCAAAAGCAGCAATTAAGTCAGCATGGGCAGGAGCTGCATGAGAGGCATCGTACAACAATTGCTTTTGATAGATAATTGCTGCAGATATAGCCCTGGTATGGGTGGGTTTACTCCCTGGGAGGGACTGTGCGAGGTGCATATGCGGGTGTGCCTCTGCTCCGCTAGCCCAGGCTCAGCCACACATGTGTGTTTCCTGTATTATGTAAAAGAGAAATGCTCCACACTCTGGTAATTTTCATAAAATTAGAGCCACAACTGTGTTTGCGAGGGCAGGCAGAGCAGTTACCGTATCAGATAATTTTGGAATACTTTATCAGAAGCATCCTGAAACTCTCCGATCAGCCCACGTGCCATCACTTGATGTTGTGGCATGCTGTTTACGTATGCATCACATTTTCCACACATAAAATAATTATAATTTTGTGCGTGCTTTGATTTTGTGCCACTTGACAATTTTCCTTTGGGTTTCCTGTAAATTTCAAATTGCGAACACAGAGCACAGGGTTTTTGTTGGTGCTCATCTTTACGCACGCATAAGTATCCATACACTAAATATGTTACCCTGATTGTGAGAAGCTTCTGCTTTGGGGTATCATCACCACGAGCAACAGTTAATAGGTGTGTGAGTTTTCTTTCTTGTTTATTTGAGTTTGATTACAGCAAAAAATCCTCATATATTTTTTTATCCCCAAGCTAAACCGATTGCCAATAAATGTATAAATGCATTTTTCTTAATAATAGTTTTGCTCCATATATCCAATTATTATTTCTAAGCTTCCCTCTCTGCCACAGGGACACACAATATTTTTAATTAGTTTTCCTTGCTAATTACTGTCAGTTAAACTTAGTTTTCCTTCCTTCTCATCCCTATCGCTGAGAATGTGCGTTGAGTGTTTATTTGCTTTTGATGTGAGAATACTTTCGTATCTGCGTATTAAAAATTCATTTGCTTCAAAATCCAATTAAATTTCCCATTAATATGCATGGCGAATCCGCGAGACTCAGCCAGAAACAGCTGGTACTTATATGGTTCGCGAAGCCCCAATAGCTTGGTCTCATCTGTCTTAGATCCTACTTCCCCTAAGGGGGAAAGCACCTATGCCAATTACTCCCAGCATGAACACGAATTGACGTCACCAACTCTTGACCTTTGTCCCTGACCGATAGGGGGAAGCAGGGAATAGCCTTGCCACCGCTCATTCAGCCAATTTGTGGCTCATTCATTAAAACGCGCTTAGCTGGCAGAAACCAGTGGCAGAAACTGCCTGTGGAATACAGGAGGATGAAGGGGAAACCCACATCATGCGGGTTGTTGACACAAAAATTACGCGCATGAAAGTCAACAGGGAAAATGAGTTAAATCAACATCATAAGCGAGCGTCGTTTGTGGAGAATAAATGCAAAAACGCAGAGGGGGAAGTTAAGTAAAAAAAACGGAGGGAAAATTAAATTAGTTGCATAAAATGCTGTCGGGGCTTTCTTTATTAAGCAAATTAAATGGTGAAATGGCACATGTGATGTTGGAGCCCTCTAAACTAAAGGCTATGCTTCTTTCTTTCATAATTTCATACTCGCACCTCAAAAATAGTACAACGACTTTGTAAAGGACATTCAATTTTCGTCTTGGTTTCTTTCTTAGTGTCGGCCCCTTGTTTATCTTGGGTCAATTGACTTAATGGGTAGTTGAAGTGCAAATAAACTAGACATTGTGCAATTGAAACTGTTTATGCAACGAGTTGGCAAGAGGGGGACCTATAATAAGCAAATACATTTGGATTGGGTTGGAAGATATGACAAACATCGAGGAAATCGTCATCCCAACCAATACTTACTTAAAAACGAATCTAAAGTAATTTTTACCAGATCGCCACAGGCACTTTAAAGACTTCAGACTAATCCCCACCATCATTTCAAATGCACCCTGCCAGGCCAGAGCCGGTCTCCGGGTTTGTATCCACAATATGTTGGAAAACTAAATAGAGCGATAGGGCGACGGAGGATACGGAACGGTGGCGGTAAGAAAAACCAGAAAAAGAAAAAACTTATTGGTTTGGTGGGCAACTAAAACGCTAAGCTCTTAAGCGTGCTTTTATTTATTTATATAAAACGTCGCTTTTAAATCGTTCTGTTTGAAATGCATATTGAAAGCGAGTCCGGCCATTGAGTCCATAAATTTATAAATATATTTTTTCATATTTTTGCTAATATTTTAAGCTGATTTCCGCATGGAATTGAACGATAGCAAAACATGTTAAGCGGCTACCATGAAAGGCCTGATTTTTTCTGCAGCCACAATACACCAGGCTTACTAAGTAAAAAGTTAACTAAAAAGTAACCAAAAAATGAATAATATTATATTTATAATTAATGGCCACAGGGACTTAACAAAGTGATTGCTGGAGATACAAAAGCGCTTAAATTATAGTTGCAAAATAAACATGAACCTAAAATGAAATGGTTTTATTGCTCATTTACATTTTTTACTTTAAGAATCATTGATTGAGTTCTTAAATATTTGTCAAAACATTTCATATGAGGCAGACATACGATGTAAATATGTACATGCATCAAGAATTTCTATATATTTTGTTTGAAGTGCTTATGACCCAGAATTCAATTGGTGCAATTATATCGTTCATAAATCAATTCTGTGCCAGTCGAAAATTATTTAAATATTTCACAAATATTTGGCCAAAAAAATGCTGAAACTAATTGGTACACCTGCCAGTTGTTGAGTCATAAAACATGGATAAAAATGTATGAAATAAATAAAATATAAATAAATAAAATATGTCCGAAAAGTGAGCACAGGTGCATATTACCAGCATATAAAATAGACACAGACAAAATGCCGAAATAAAAGGCAGCAGAAAAAGTTCGACACACATTCCTGCCTGCGTATTCGGAAAATGTTTTTCTTCTACCAACTTTTTCGGTCGCAGTCAAATGCAAGGCAGCCACTTCAACCCACACTCGATTTATTCCCAATCGGAACAAATGGAACAGCAAAATACTCGTTTTTGTGGGTGGCAATTGTTTTTTCGCATACAGTAAATATGAAATTGATGGATACGGTTTCTGATTTGTTGATTGTGTCAATTCGAAATGACGTACAAAATATTTGCTCAATTTTTGTGATTGCCATGTGTCGAGACAAATTGTTTGTTTCGATATTTTTCGGATTTCTGCGGATTAACTACGATGACTAGATAAATACTTATATTAGTATGGAATTCTCTCGAATTTCCAAACTTTACTCTCTATCTGATTAATTGATTAATTTACACAACAATTTGATTAAATGCTCTTGCGGGTTGTCGCTGTAGATAATTAGATACAATTCGAAATGTAAACCAATTAGTGTTGACAGTATCGATATAGATGTAATTCAGCGCTTAGCTCGATGGTATAATTGGGTTAAATTTAATTCGATAAAGACAACAATTTGTTAGAGGCAAGCAGCAAAAATCACAGCTCGCAACGTAGCTAGAATTTTCATCGATTACGGCAGCATTTAATTAAATATTAACTCCTACAAATGAATACCAATCCAATTAAGCAATATCAATTCCATTCAAATAATCAATAAGTTTTATTACAATTATGCCACTCAAACGGCAATAGAATCCGCCGTTGGATTGGCACATCCGTTTCCGTTCTATTAACACGCATTTCCGGTGCATAAATATTTAAGCGAGCGCAAGCCAGCAACCAACAAAAATCTATTTTCGATATTTTTGCTAGAACGAGTATTTATTTTTTTTCTTTTTGACGCTGCTCCTGTGCAGTGGCGAAAAAACATTGTAAATTAGTATGTGAAATTTCTGATAGTTTGCCCTTTTGCCCAAGCCAAACCGGAAACGAAAGCATTAGGGCACATACGGGGGCTGTGGGGAAACAGACTGCTGGGACAGCTGCAGAGCTACATGACGACGGTCTGACCAAATCAACCGCACCAAAACCAAAACGCAAAAGCAAAACGCAAACTCCAATTGCAACTAATTTCTGTTTTATGGCCCCTCGCACACGCATAAGCTCTCACGCACACACATGCTCTCACAATACACACACACACACAGTACACTAACACATATACGTATAAAGAAAACTTTTGTTTGCACTGTTTGCCGCATTGACCGCTTGGTTGGCTTTTCGATACGCTTTCAATTTCCTTGCGGGGCTCCGCTCACAAAAGCGAAAAGCAAAAGGCTCAATGAATCTGAACAAACAAAAACGAACAGAAAAAATTAAATAACATATTCGATATCTGTGGCTGTGACTGTGACTGTGTTTTTTTGTGTGGCTTCAATTATTTTTCATCCAGTTGTGCGGAAAGAATGAAGTTTTGGGCAGACAGAAATGCCATGAAAAGAAATTTAATTCCGAAATCAAACGAATATTTTGAAAAAAAATAATACTCAATAAAATAATTGGTCAGTGAGATCGGAATTTAAGCTATTGAGCCATAAATCTACTGATAATATTCGAGTTAGCTCATTAACTTTTGTGGTGAGCATTTTGTACCCAGCTAAAATTTTCTTTTATGATTTTTAAGTATAAGAAAATTAGGCACATTATATACATATCTTAGGTTTCGCAATAAATAATTCGTACCCATTCTTCTTCTATTATCCATTCTTAACTTACAATTAAGCCAAAAGAGCCTGAAAGCCCTGAAATTTTTCATATTTTCATTAATTTGTGCCATTGATTTTCATCTAAGAATGGTTGTATTAATATTGAATATTTTTCACTTACATATTGATATAAATATGAAACTATTTAAATTTTATGTATTTTATATTTAATTTAAATAGATTTCATATTTAAATTTAATATATTATATTTATTTTAAGGTGTTTTGAATTTAAATTTAATGTATTATATTTATTTGAAAGTGTTTTGTATTAAGATTAAATATGAACGTATTAAAAAGCCATTTAAATACATTTATATTTGAATCAAAGTGATATCTATTTAATTTTACTATGTTTGTATTTAAAAATCGCATTTTAAATTCAAATATGATTGTAGTTAATTTAACTTTTGTTTTTTCTATCAGTGTATATACTCGTATTTATATTGTGAGGAGAGACTGTTTTAAAAATAATGGTATTTGGGCAAAACCGGAAAAACTTTTATTCACTTATTAAAAAGAAGCACGTAATTATCTGTACATGCGAGAATATACATTCTTTACCTTGTGTTGTCTTTTAGCATTGTTATTGTATTCGTTTTATAATCATTATTCGATTTCTTGCATACTTAAGTCTAGTCCCACGTATTGTATGTATTTTAATCTGACTTCACAGTATTTATGGGTCGTGTTTCAGTTTTAAACTGGTTACATACGAAGAACCAACTCACATTAATTAGATACTAAAAAGGGTACTCTCTTTCTCCATCTTTCTCTCTCTATTCTCCGTCTCTCTCTTTGGCATCTTCTGTTCCGCTCGGTCGTCGCAATGCGTCAGTAAACGAGCGATTAAGCGAATGATGCAACGCTATGGCAACACTCGTCGTATAATTAATTTTAAATGAGAGCGGCACTGCCATGTCCTGTCACATGGTGCCTCTTCTACCACCCCAATCCCCAACCCCTACTCACAACTGTTTATCCCACATATCCTGGAATGTCCAACCAACATCTGTGTGTATATATGTGAGTGTGTTTCCCCTGTCTGTCACTAGATGCTGACAGTTTTATAAATTTGCCATTTGTTTTATTTCCAACATTTATTTCCCCTTATTTATTGTTTAATTACAAGTTTGGCTCTCAGCTTTAAAATTCGTTTCCCGCAAATATCAGAAGGGGGGGCAAGCCATATTAATTAACAGTATCAGTTAATTGTTCTGGACAATTAACAAACTCATCACATTCTGGAACCCGAAGGGGTGAATTCTGGAAAACGATAAATATGTACAAAATTAAAAAATAGCTCTAAATGTAAAACAATTTATGAACTAATAATTTTGTGTGACCTTTGGCCGTAAAATGTTTCTTGCTTCGAAATATTTGAATTTTTCCAACAGAAACTCGAACGTTACTGTACATTTCCTCCATCGACTGCCCCTTGACCTGCCACGGCTTAGCTTATGTGTTTGTGTGTGTAACGACGAAAAAGGCTTTTTGACTATTTTTCCCAGCATGTAAATATTATTTTTATACTTTAACCATGCACGGCACTAACACAAACATACGTAGATATGGGCACGGACACAAACACATTCACGTCGGTCCCATGTCAAAAAAGTTTCAGTGTGAAAGCAGGGGAGTGGACGTAAAATACACACACACACACACACCCTTTGGGCTTCCCTGTTTATTCAATCAACAAGACTGAAGCAGTGGAGATGGAAGGTTGTGGGGAAGGAGGAACTATACCGGTGCCACAATGCAGGAGAACATGACAAACGCAAGATGACAGTTGCCATGCTGAAAAATGTCACAGCTACACACTCACTCTATGATGATATCTCTCGTCCCACACACACTCTCTGTGTTTTGGCTCTCTCTTCTCAAGCTCTTTCTGTCTCTCTTTTCCTTCTCCCTCACTGCCACACAAGAGTGTTTGCATTCGTTCCTATGCCAGAGTAACTATAAAGTTTTTCTGCTATTTAAATCATGACAGTTTATCTAAGCAAAAAGCCCCTGCACATCTCTCTTTCTCTCTGTCCAAGGGAAGCCGCAACAGTTGCCACACCTTTTTATAGAACGCCTCCTCGCTTTGAGGCAATCCATAGCCGCCATGAAGAGTCTCACCCACAGCCACGCCAACATCCCAGACCACATGAATTCTCTCGCTGTTTTTGGCATCTTGTCAAGCTCCCGTCAGTTAGCCGCAATTTCTTCTTGCCTTTGCCTCTCCCTCAGTATGTTTTATTTCATTTTTGAGCCAAAACTTTTCCATTTGCATTGCATGTGAAGCAATAATAAAGCATTTCCTTTACCTATTCAACATTTTCTTAGAAGTCAAAAGGAAAAAGTTACTTAGAAATACCGAGTTTGAATTTAAGTCAAAAATTATATAACAAAATCTTAAACAACTAAATGGTTTTAGCTCTATACAACTTAATCAAAGAAAATGCAAATTTATGTATCGAATTGATTGACTCTATCCGGCTGTGGCTCGTAAATTACCTTCCCATGTAAATGACTTACGAGTTATATCCCCAAGAAAAGTTTCGCTGGCACCAGGCAGGCACACACCTGCGACCCCATTAACCTGATAAAAGTCGAAAGCTCCAGAGTGCTAAAAATGGATGCGCCAACTTGGCTAATCAAATTAGCGGCCGTTGTGATTTATAGACCGCACCCTCGAACACATCCCCAACCGAAAGTTAGCAGCCAGGACCAGCTAACTTTTAATTTATGCAACTTAATTGAAATGCCATAAAAAAATCAGCCAAAACGAAAACGTGTAACAAAATTTATGCGTCCTCCAACCTTTTATTGGGTTAGTTTTCGGAGCTCGATTCCCCTACAGGGTAGCAAGATAAACTAATGAATAGAAATGCAGCAAAAGGTGAAGAAACTGTTTAAGCATGTTTACTAAACAGCAAAAAGAAATGTTTGATACAATTACAAAGCAGAATTGTGGAGAAATTCGGGCTTATGTACTACATGAATGTTAAATGTCCAGACATATTTTTTAACTACGCTTTTTTTAGTCAAACTTCTATTTAATATCTCTAGTAGCCCTACAGGGTCTCAGTTAGTCGATTAATAAAGTTTATGTTCAGCTCGTTTGCTCGAATGCGTGCTGAAAAGTTTCGTGCTGTGTGTCGTGTTAATGAACTTGACTGTGGCGCAAAATCGATTAGCCAAAAACCCCTATCGCGACTAGTTGAAGCTTTCCCTCGAAAACTTCTTTTGCTTTTCCATATTTCGAATTAATTAAAAACCTGTTATTAGCAGCCCCGAGAGAAACTACAAAAAAAGCAAAGCTCATGCCAAGGCAAATAACATATATTAAGATTACAAGATAATTCCGATGCCGGAAATTACCAGGTGAGGCAACAATTTCTTTCCTTTTTTTTGGTTTCCTCTTTGAGGGGTTTTTTTTTGTGCGTGTGTGTGTATGTGTGTGCGAATCAGGGCAACCTTTTTAAAACGCATAACAATAACGAAAATTTGAAAGAGATAAAAGACTTGAACGTGGGCGGAAACGGAAATGATTATTTCTCCTCCTGTAGCTCCGCCTGTTCCTTCGCCTCGCAGTGTCTAAGATGAGTCCGAACAGAGCAGGGGCAGGGGCCATGTACCATGGAGGAGGCGTCCGTCTGCCATTGCCATTGTCATTGCGGCCATTGTTCCATTACAGCATTTGTGTTGTTGCTGATGCTGGTGCAATTTTCATTTGGCCGGCCTTTTCTTGGCCGTTATCAGTGACAAACGGCCATGGTCTGGTCGTAAACGGATATGGGAAGAGAGAAAAGAAAGGCTCCACGCCCAAGACCGGCACAATTTACACATTTAAAATTCAAATAAACTCATTTGCATGCAGACGAAATGAGCGGCTCGGCCAGCTGGACACTGTCGCAACATATGCGTCCCCGTCTGACCTTTGAACTCGCTCCCAGACTTTTTGTTTTTATACATTTGTCATCATTAGGGACCTGGACAGGCTTGCCTGAGCGCCAAGCTGTTAAAACGAACAGGATAAAGCCCGAAAAGGTACAACATCATTTTAAGACTGACCGTGGCAATTGGCTAAATGAAAGAAGGCCTGGACTGCCTGTCCAGCGGGGATTTTTGACTAGCAGACTTTAATCTCATGGCTGGGAACATTTTCTATAATTTATAAAGAACGATGTATGAAATTGAATGGCTACTCTGCCTCTACGACGTTTCTCTGAACTGGATTTTTAATATTTATATCGACCTTTAACTGACAGCCAATTGTAACTGAAACACGAGGCTGTCAGTCCGTTGTTTTGACAGGCCTCGCCGGGCATTTTGGAGTCCGTCACTAATCCAGACAAACGCGGCTTAATTACTTACAAGCAAATTGAAACCATAAATAAATAAAATGCGTTGAAACGAAAACTTCAACGGAAGGAGCAAAATAAACGGCACGGGGAAAGACTGAAAGTCGATAAAAGGCAACCTAATACCCATATTGATAACTTAAGCCAGATGATTTACGGCCTGGTCAATCAACAAGATGCGGCGGCGAATACGTCTTCAGGCCCCGGGTAAGTCTTATCGATTTGACTTTTGATTGATATTTGCACTGGGCTTTGTATTTGGCCAGGACTACCAGTAGCTTCGGGCGGGTGTGTGGGCTTGGGTCTGGTCAGGTTGTCGACATAAATCCTTTAAATGAAGTTAGAAAGTTGCCGCCACGGCTTAGGCGTATCAATTTTAATAAATTTGCGCATGTCTTGCCATTAATTTCAGTTAATTTGCCATTTTTCATGCTTTGCCACACGACACATTGAACACGCCATGAGGACTGCAAGCAAACCCCGTCCTTTGCATACGGAACAGAACGGAACCGCCCGTACATCAATGACACACGGCGAAACGGAACCGTAAATATCCTCCAAGGCAGCCAATATGTTTACACACGCACACAATTCCAGTTAGGGAACTTCTTCGACTCCGCTCATGCTCCTGCTTCTGCTCCACCTCCGACTTTGAGCGGGAGATTTCCGCTTCCGCAGGCAGCAAGAGCAGCCTGCTCAATGGATCATAAATTTTGCAATGCATCGTAATTCTTTACCAGGTTGAAGATGGCCAGAAGGAGGGGGAGCTGCTGCCAGAACTTGGCCAGTTTGTTTGGCGCTTTGGCTAATAGTTGGCAAAAGTTTTCCTCCACTCGCAACCGAAATGAAGGACATCTCGACTGGCGGAATATATATTAAAATTTCCAAAAATAAAACTTTCAAGGCGCTCTCTCAATATGCTACAAAGCACAAAGTTTTTAAAGACAGACTGCATTCCCATTTGAAAGCTGTTGGTTCCGTTCAAAGCTAATTCCTCTTGCTTGTTAATTATTCAAATGGATAGGTATTTAAAATGTGGACAGGCTTTATCGATTATAAATGGTCATCCATATAAATTCCCTCTCTGTGAGCTCCCCACACATTGGGTTATACAAAAGGGCCTACTTACCTGTACCCAGTACTCGATGCTCTGTTTTTCGGTGCTTGGCACTTAAAGAGCCTTGGCTCTGTCCTAGTAATTGTTTCAAAATTTAATGGAGGCCAAACTTGTTCTGTGTCCTTGGCCACTGACCAGCAGCTGCTATATCGATTTTTTCTTTTTACTTTCATCCGTTGCCAGCTTTTACCTAGCAAGAGCTTCTTGTGAAAGTATAGGAACGAAATTTGTTGGTTTTCTTTTTTGTTGCATTCCTGGCCATAATTAAGCATGGTACAGTTTTCCAAGCCTAGAGGAGAGGAAAAAATAAAAGTGCTATTGGCAACAGGATATTCGTATTTAATACAGCCAATCAAAGAAAAATCCAGTTTATATTTCCTACTTGAAAAAAAAAAATTAACAGAAAAAGCTGCCCAAAAAGCACTTTAACTTCCATTGTCTGACAGTCGAACTCCAAATGCAAATTCGGGGTTTATCTATTAGAGGAAGCCAACATTTGAAGAGCAAACAATATCGTTGAGGTGTCACTAACAACCCGCAGCGCTTACCAAAAAACAAAAACCAAAATGCAAAACAAAAATGAGAGTTGGCCAAAAATTATGCCAAATGTTGATAAGTCTGTTAAATCCAGTCCAATGCCGCAAGGAGAATGAGAAAACCATTTGAAAAAATGTAATCCAAATAGTTGAGGGCATATAAAACGCACACTATCTCACTTATTCACAAATACACTCGTTTATCATGCGAATTATTCAATTGAAGCAACAGCAGCCGCTGAATTTGGCAGCCGACGGGCTGCTTTTGTTATTGTTGGGCGCGTCAAATGTGGAAATCCCGATAATGATGAGGATGATGGACTCTGCCACAGTCAGAGCACAATCATGCTCACGTTCGGAATCCATGTCGGGGCCAAGTGTCCTTGGCGGTGATTTAAATGCTCACAGTGCGAATGCAGAATAATGGCAAGGCTGTGATGGGTGGAAGGGAAAGCAACAATCCAATCCACTCCGAAAAACCGCGAATGTAATTACCGTTGAATAAAGTTGCACTTAATTTTTTATTTAGAGCCTCACACGATGTAGCTGGTTACAAGGGGATAGAGACGTGCATACTCTATTAATTAATTGAAAGCAAGTATCAATGAAATCGAGATAAGAGATGGAGATCTTACAAAATCTTACAAATTTAATAAAGTTTTGCCTGAATAAACCTTCTTGCAGTGCCACTATAGCCCTTTCCTGGCAGGGTAACTTTTTCCCAGCTGACCGCAGTCCCATACAATCAATTGTTCACTTTTTCTTCTCCCTTTGCCTTTGCGGTTCTAATTAAGTGTGGTGGATGTTTCTGCAATGCAATTAAAGCACTCACACGCTCACACACACATAGACAAGTACTACACTACGCCCTCTTTTTCTGCTCCTCCTACCAGTCGCCAGCTGGCGCTAATGAACTTCCGCTGTCAAATGAAACGCTTACCATGCAAATCGCACCATTTTCAATAATTGAAGACGCCTGCCACCGCATTGTTATTATCATTTTCATTCTGTGCTTCCGCCACTCGACTGTTTTTCCTTTTTTCTTTCTGGTTTCACATCCGCTTATCGCCATTTTCTTCCGTGAGGGGGCGCCTGGAAAATAGGCAACAGTTTTTTTCGTCTTACATTGGCGTCCTCACTTCTGCTTTCGGCTCCTGCAAATTGCTCACATTTAAATGCAAAAATTGTCGGCACGTCTAGGTGTTCATGATGCTCGCCACCTGTACAGGCTGACACATCCTACCCCCGCAAAGCCCCACCCACCCTGTTTCGACCTACCGTCTGCCACCTGTAAATTTACTGCTGCGCGTGCGTTTTCATTTTCTTTTACTGTCTTCGGTCTATCTTTCATTTCCCTGTGCCATATTTTTTTTGGTTTTATTTATTTGCCCAAGATTTATGTCACCGACAGGAAGACAGGCCTGTCGTAATATTTTCGCACGCACACGCACCCATCGCGATGGGTCATATACGCGAATGTGTAACTGCATTTGTGTGTGGGTTCGTGCGCGTTATGAATATGTATGTGTTCATTAAGGGTGGGAGGAATTTTTAACATTGGCGGAAATGTTGCACTACTTTGGCCTGCCATGTGAGTCCCATTTTAATCATCCAGCCAGCTTTGGTCTGCTTCCGCAATTGCATTGTCTGGGTGCTGCGCCACATAGAAGCGATCTGATATCTTAGTGGCGGCGCGGTTTATTGAACTCTGGGGGTGAATGGCATAGAAACAATGGACGTGCATACTTATGTACAATACATGTATGATAGCTTTTCCTTAATCTGATATCAATATAGGTATAACGTGCACAAAGCACATAAAAAAATAGATGATAGATAGAGATAAATGGAATGGAACTTTAAAATCATTTCGAATATTTGAAGTTTTCTTTGGTAGCTATTTTAAGAATGCAATTCCAAGCTCCCAAGTCCGAATCATAAACAGAAGCGTAACTTATAATTACGCTTTTGATTAATTAGCAAATACTTGCAGGAATAAATTTGAAACATTTTCATTTAATGAGCACTTGCATTTTGTCCAATACTAATTAAAATACGGTATGCATTAAGAAGCGTTAATGAATGGCAGACATAATCGTTGGGGATAACCCCGAAGCCGAACCCAAACACGTCATACACGCAAGGACAAAAAATAGTCCTCATATAAAATGCCATAAAATGGCCGCACGAGAATGTGCAAATGAAATGTTCAAATTGGAAAATGGCGAATTATCCGCGCTGGGGTTCAATTGGCCGGACCAAAGTGAAGTTGGCCGAAAGCCGGGTTCATTTGGCAGCAGGCTTTGTCACATTTTCGCATATCCCATTCCCCCTTCCCCCTGTCGGGCTGCGTTTTGCATTTTGGGCGATTTAATCTGCCAGAGGACCCCTGACAACATGGCCAACAATTAAGCCGTTCGTGCAAATTCTGTGCAAATTTTTCATTTATCGTTGCTGCTGTCAGTGCTAGAGGCTGAAACTACCCCTGCCTTGGGTCAAATGGAAATGGAACCGCAGGCGCCACATCGAATGCCAGTCGATTGTTACTTTTTGCAATGAAAGCGACTCGCGGGTCCCATCCACTGGCATTCCATACGGTATTGAAAGGGGGCACGGCACTGTGATTAACTGCATCGCAGTCGGGGCTCTTTGCGGGTAGTCCAGCCTTTAATTCTAAACAGCAAAGTGCTAATTTGTTGCGGGAGTCAAGAGCTGGGAGATGCAACGACTGGATTGTCCTGTCCACCAGCAATAAAGTTAAATTGGTCGGTCCGACAAAGTGGACCAAATCTTCCATTTACCCGTAAATAGGTCACTTCCCTTGCCTTGGGATCTCTAATCACTTTCATTTCCTGATTGAAATTAAATTGTAAATCAGCTCAACACTTAATGAAAAGACAACTAATAATAAGGCCGCAAGAGCGACTTTATTCAGCAGGAAAAAGCCCCGAAATGTATGGTAGTGGGGGAATAACACAGCCCAGCAGATAGGTAAGTATGCGCACGGATAGGTGAGGTATAACACGCTCTCTCCTACGTTTTGCCTCGATGTTGAAAGTAGAGAGTCACTGTGAATTGTCGAATGAAGAGAGTCAATTTTGGTGTGGAGCCTTATAATCTTATTCGGAAATTCTATGTAACCTATATAGGTAATCAAATTTGCGAAACACACAATATTTTTAACCCCTACAGTAGTATTAAATGTTCATGCAGTTTATTGTGTCACTTGCCCTCGGTATTACGAATCTCTTCGTAGTTGTACAATAGTCACTCTGGAAATGGGCCTCACACAATAAAGAAGGAAATTCAGATGCAGCAAAATGAACGGACTCCAATTTTAGTATCCGACCAGACTTTAGTTTTAAAAGTGTAACAAATATACCCAAAAATCTAACTACTTTTTTAATCTTAAAATTATGAAGTTTTTCTAAAGGACCAAAGTGATCGAAAGTCTGAATTTTATTTCAACTGTTATATCTTAAAGCTCTGAGCCCATGGAAAAACATTTGATATAAAATGACATACAATTGATGACATGAAAACAAATTTATTTATTCAGTTTTAATCTCTGTCTACAGCGACAGCTTTTGCCGAACAAGCTAATTACTGACTGACTGTAAGGGGGGCCAACTTGGATATTTATATTCTCGGAACATTCGACTAATTACATTTCAGTTTTTCATACAATTCTCGTATCAACTGCATTTTTGCGGCATTGCAATTAGCAAATAAACAAAATGTAATTAGCAAATCATGTAAAAATGGTCGCTTATTACATACACCAAAATAAAAGTTTCACCAAAAGTTCTCGAATGATTTGCATGTTGTGTTCGCTTGTGTATTCCATTCTGGGTATAATTGCACAGAAAAAATCAACAAGGAACAAAGAGAGTTCGCATTGACAACTTCATGTTGGTAATTTGTAAAGTTTTTCGCTTTTGTTGGGATGCATTCAAAATGTACATTAGCTAATGAATGTGATGGGGGAGTGGAATGTTGAATGTCAGAAGCCAGACAATCTCCTAATTACCTAAATGTGAAATTATTGGAGAACGTTAAAGGTTAACAGTTAGTGGTGAATGAGATCGATCCATACTTGTAACTTCCGCTCTATCCCATATTTGTATACATCTAACAAGCAAAGATTTTATTAGAACACGCTTTTGAAGCCACAAACACTTTCTCAGCTTGTTGACCTTTCTGGCTTTACAAAGCGCAACTCATCGCCACTCCAATCCATGGCTGACTTACAGCAACAGCAGCAGCAGCAGCTACACATTGCTGCAGTTTAAAGCCAATACATAGAGAGGAGCACAAATAAAAATAAAATAACGAAGTTGGTGCAAGAAGTACAAACAAGTGAACAATAAAACCACTTAAAAAGCAAGGAGCAGAAAATTTCTCTCGCAGCTCTCACACCAAACACAACACCAAGATGTGTAACATTCCCAGCACTAGCATCAACCCCAACCCACCCACATATAAAAACTAACACGCAGAACAGTAAAAGCAGTATCTAGAACTTTAACAGCATCAGCAGTACCCGAAGCAACAGCCAACATGTCTGTCTGTCGCACCCATACTCGTATAAAAAGCAAAATAATTGGCGTGTCAGACATTTTGTTACGCCCAATTTAAGTGCTTCCTCCTTTGCATGGCAGGACAGAACACCCTTCTGCCCAGCTCCTCTCCAGATGATCTACGGGAAGTGCTGAATGCTACCCAGACAAATCCATTACACGGATGATACAGACAAAAAATTAAAAAAATGCATAACCCAAAAGCACCATTAGTGGAACGAACTGCACAGAATCAAATATTAATCCTTTTGGATTTTGATTTGAACAAAATTTTATTTAAAGCGACTGCAGAGTCCACAGATTTTCATCGAACCCATGGGACTCTTAGAGGTACGATTAAAGTAGATCCTTGAAAATGCAGCCTCTTACATGTTTTTTACTCTGTGCCATTACACTTCATCATGTAGCTCCTCTAACAATGATAGAAAAAAATTAAAAGTAAAATAACTAAAATCATATTTGAATTTAAAATGCGATTTTTAAATACAAATATAGTAAAATTAAATAGAATTCACTTTGATTCAAATATAAATGTATTAATATTTAATCTTAATACAAAACACTTTAAAATAATATAATATATTAAATTTAAATACAAAACGTTTTAAAATAAATATAATATATTAAATTTAAATATGAAATATATTAAAATTAAATATAAAATATATTTTATTAATTTTATTATGTGCAGCCCCCAAACCTCGAAAAGATAAATGGTATAAGGAGAATGAATAAACAGGATAAACAGACAATATAGAAAATATGCAGACTAAATGGATAATGTAGAAAAAACTAGGTACGAGTGGTCATAAAATATGTAATCAATTTTTATTTGACTTCAATAATTAATTAATTAATTTTCCCTCTTCCGAGGCTGATTAAGTGACTGCACAAATTGTAAATATTTATTTGAATATTTAAATTTATGTATTAAAAAACCATTAATATTGATGAGGAGGGCGAAAAGCTAAAGAATTCTTACAAATTAATTAAGTGCATTCAGCTGGCATATTGACAATGTCCCCTGGATTCATTTCCCAGCCACTAAATGCATCCGTTTTGCTGCTGAATGAAATTTCATTAATTTTCCACATTAAAATTGCATTAATTAAATACCAAAATGCTCAATTGGTGGGTTGATGTTGATGCCTTTAAATGTAAATAATTGAATGTTTCATTTGGCAGTAAATGGGGGAGGCGACGACGACAACACTGCAGTGCACTGGCGCGCTGGCAAACAGCATAATGCTAATAAAAATCTGTATTTTAACACGCTTTATTTCCACGCTTCCATTCCAATGAAATTAATCCTGACTCAGCCATTAAAAATAAACTAGAAGTGCAGAGAAAGTCTTTTTTATGCCATCAAACAGCCAAAAAGTTTACCATTTCAGAATTATTTCAAATATGCAGCGGCACACTTTTCCACACTCACTAAACGAACTGCTTGGAGTTAAGAGCTGCTTTGCATGACTCTACAACATTTAGCAAGTTCTGACATGTAATTACACACATACACACACACACAAGCAGTCTCACCTACACACACATACATGCTTACAATATGTCGTTGCAACTCTGCGCACTTCCGCTTAAAACCTTTCACTTCCGGCTAGCAGTGCTTCAAAATGTATACAACGAGGGCCAGAAATAGCCAAACTTTTTCCGCCACATTGCATGTGCCACGCAAATGCAAATGCAAATTTTTGTATGCCAGCACTTGTATTCTCCTTTTTTTTTAGTCTTGATTTAAATTTTATAATTTTAAATACGCTGAGGCTCTCTCACCAGAAATTGTGCCACAGATATTGAGAGCGAGCTGCCTTTTCGCCAAATGTGAGGTGGGGAGGTTGGTATATCGACCCCGAGTTATGGCGCCAAAAAGCAATCAATTTTTAATTTGCGTTTAATTAAAAATGCAGCAGAGGCGCAATTAAAATTATCCCATGCATTAAGCACACAACACTCGGTTCGATTCGATCTGGTTCGGTTCGGCCCGGCTCGGGTCTGCTCTGTTCTGTTCACATCGATGGCCATGTCGAAAGTTAGCTGGCGCTTAAATGACAGTAACCAAAATCTGGTTTTGTTGCAATCAATCATGGCCTGGCCGGTGGGTTGGTGGCTGTTGGTGGGTCGCTGATGCTCGCTCAGCATTAACGGTAATTGGAAGTAGGTGGCATCGTCATCGAGATTGCGCGGTTGTCCTGCCCGCAACCCCATAGACAAGGGCCTGCCCCTCGGCTACAGATACAGCTACCACACGCATGCACGCATACATCCTTTGCGCTGATGTTGCAGCTACGCTGCGGTTGCGGCTCTAAAAGTTCGCCCGGCTTCAGGGTGTTTATTAGCCTGGCCGACTGGCGTATGAGTGATATTTCAATAATGAGCATTCAAATAATTGACAGTAATTATCAATGGACATCATATAACAAATTTGTGTCGCATCCGAATGAATGGCTCATCAGCTTGACATATTTAAAGGTGAAGAGTTTGCATTGGCCTGTCATACCCGCATTACAGCTGATTACACTGTCAAGATACGAGCAGAACGGCAAATATCGTTCAATTGATAGATTAAACCAAACCCCCGCTGTTGACAGCTTGCTATATTTGCGTTTAGCCAGCAGATCAGAGGTGTTGACCTACTTGAGCCGCAGCTTTGCCAAATCACTTACCATCCATTTGGGCACATGGAAAAATTTGATTACCATAAGCTTGGGCACGTCTGCTGGATAAAAATTACATCGACAACATAAAATTTAATCATTCTAATTTGTAGAATTTATGAAGTTTATTACTTGTACTTAATAGACACAGGCGGTGCGGCAACACGCTTTTCTTCGTGGCCAAAGTAGAACCATTTCGAGACCGAATAAGACTAAAGAGAAGCAACTTCAGGGCAAGTGGATGTACACTCAACGAATCTTTAGGCAGGATGAAAAAAATAATGTCGGTTGACTTGACAACAAATTCAGACCTTCTTGTTCATAATTGTTTTCCCCTATTTTTCGAGGCTTACCAACATATTTTCACCAAATCGCATTTTATGACGTTTCCCGCAGTGGCGGTTTTTGCGCCTCCGTTCCTCGCCTCTTTCCGCTATTGTACATTTTTATGCTTTTGTTTTCCAGAGCCACGTCATGGCGCTGGCGCACATGGAGCCCTGGTCAGGCAGTGCCAACTACGAGCGGGAATGTGTCTAAATTGTGTGTAAAAATGTCGCCTTCCCTTTATTATTATTCAATTTTTTTCCACTGTCTTTGGGTGACACCATATGGCCCCGGCAGATAAGGCTAAGTAATTGATGGACATCGCGGGACGGACAATAGCTTCAAGAATGAAATTTTAAAAATAAATAGCTTTATGTTAAAGATAAATTTTAATTTATTAAACTATCTTAAGTGAAGATATAGCAGTGTAGCTACCAGAAACCCAAGATACGGTTATTTCGAGTCTGGTAGTACATACCTTTTAAACGATTCCAAGCCAAAGCCAATTATGACCTGCCGTCTTCTACATCCCAAGATACATCAACCTTCTCCCTCTCCCCTATAACATATTCAATTACCATTTTGGGTAATTCGGCCAAGACTACAACTAGACCCAGTCAGAGCCACTCCCCAGAACGAGAGTGAGACAAAGTTTAACTACGAAATTGAGACATGTTGTTTGAGTACATTTTGTGGTCTTGCTCCAGCAATTCAGCTGTGTGGATTTTTGTGTTTTGTGTATGCAATTTTAAATGCACATCGCAGCTTCGTTCGGTTGGGTCCAGTCCTCACACACACACTCCCTCAGAGGGCCATTCCTATGTAACTGTAACGAGGTTCCTTTGTTTGCTAAAAACTTATCAAGGCTATGGTCGGGTGGAGGCTGGATTCTGGGCCCTGGGTAAACAACAGGCAAATGGCTGCAATGATGATCCTTGCAGTTTCCAGTTCTCCACCCGACGCACCGCCCGACAAAGTCAATTTTTACACAAACTGTCGATTTTGTGTGGGTTCTGCTCTAGCTAGATATCTCTACTTCCTAGCTCCGGCCCTATGTGGGCTATTGTCGGGCTATTGCCAGCACTTGACTGGGTATGTGTGTGGGGCAGAGACTTTTAAGGTCTCGCCAGTCGCTTCCACATGATTGGGCAATTCACAATCTCTTTCTCCCATAGACACCATGGCTGTTGTCTAGGCTGATGACTCAATTAACTGCCAAACATGCTTTTCTGAGCTGTTCAAGTTCCTGATTTGGTCAGCTATGAAGCCCTGATTATATTTATCCCAGATATGCAGTGACGTGAAATTCCATCTGAGGTCACCTGTTTTAAAACCATCAATTTCCAATAGTCATTTTAAATATTAAATATTGCTGTAGCATTCAAGATTTCCACCCCCGGAAAATGTAGCAAGACGAATGAGCTCAATCCAAGGCCAGCATAAAACTGTCATCGGAAACAAAACAATAAATATGCTATGCTCATGATTAATGATGTGCACGCACAAAGAAACTAACTAAAATAATAAAACGAAGCTGCGGTCCTGCAATAAGGAGCCAAAAAAACTGTTGGCACTTTTTTGGGGGAAAAAAAAAACAAGCAAGGAAGTAACAACGCCAGGGCTGGTATTCTTTCTATTTGGCTTTGCGGCCAGCGTAGCGTGTATTAAGGGAATTAAAATGTTATTATATAAAACAAGGACAAAGGTCCGTTTCAGATGACGAGGGAGAACTGTAAGGGAGAAAATCCAGAGAGGCGGAGTGGTGGCTCAGGTGGGAGTGGGTGGAGTAGGTTTGTAAAAGACGATGGCAACGCTGTTGCCACTGATCCTGGATAACGATGTGATAATCACACCCATCTCAGCCACTCTGCCCGAGCATATGAGACGACGGACCGATGGATGGATGGAAGGAAGAAAGGAAGTGGGGAATGCACAGTCAGGACAAGACAGAGCAGGACCGGCAGGTGACTTGTACATAATTCCACCAAATTTTGTAAAGAACTTAATTTTACGCTTTTGCATTTTCAAAATGAAAAGTTGGATGGAAACAAGGACGCCCTCACCTGTTAGCCACCCTCATCCCCGACCTTTGAGTCCCAGGCCTTAATAAGTTTGCTTAGCTACCCACAAAAGGCATTGAAGCAGGCACTCTGTTGGCTTCCTTTCATATCTACATACATCTACCTCTAGGTACCCAACATTCATAGTCTTTCATGCTGTCTCAAATTGCTTTTCTTCATTTTCGCTGGGGCTTCCATTGTTTGGATTAGTTTTTATGAGTGAGAAATTTTGTGGGTCAACTCTTTTGTTTAAAAAATAAATCCAGTCCAATTAGTCCGGGAAATTCCAAATTCTTAAATACTAAAAATTCAAAAAAAAATTCATTTATTTTAATACACATGTACATTGTACATACGTATGTACAGATATGTACATATGTTAACAGTTTATTGAGTAATATAATAACATATCATAGTGCACGTGCACTGTTAGTATACAAACATGTGGGGGAGAACATATGCTCTTTAAATAAGCTTCCCTCACTGCGATAATATGCTGCTGGTAATTATCTTCAAACTTGCATGATTTACTTTAATGTTTTGTCTTTATTCGTTTATATTTATATATGTAAGGGTATTTAACGTAAGTTTCACATTTTCTCATTTTTGTTCTCAGTTTTTTCCGAACCGAGTACACACAATCTGTTCCTCTCGTAACCAGAACTCTACTCTATCGATTACTTGATTCTTCTTCTGTCATACCCGTCACCTCTGCGTTTACAAATCATTCACACATATTGAACAGAAGATGAATATTTTAAAACGGAAAATCCAGGTCTTGATAGACTGTCCAGTTTTGAATATTTATACCCGTAATCGAAGATTAAAGGGGTATATTAGATTTGTGGTAAAAGTGGATGTGTGTAACGCAGAGAAGGAAACGTTTCGGATCCCATAAAGTATACATATTCTTAATCAGCATCAATAGCCGAGTCGATATAGCCATGTCTGTCTGTCCGTCATTCTTGTTTATCGCCTCAATCAATGGCAGTCAGCTGGCTGGCCAGAGCATCAAAATGCAGCTGCAGTTGGACGGTGAAGAAACAGATCATCACTTTGATGATCGAGGCTATGGCCTGAGTTAAATAGGCTGCCGCGTAGCCAAGAGCTGAGCCGTGCACCTGCCATGGATACCACGTGTAGCTCTGTGACCTGTAGCTTATGTCCTGCGAGTCCTTGAGGTTCTCCCCCAAAAGGACTACAAGTGGCGCGATGTTTTAGTATATTATGAATATCACGTAGAAGGTGGTCACGAACTTCATAAGACCTACCGCCTGGTCATTGTAGCGCGGATGCGAAAGTACCTCTTCCTGGGGTCGGGGTGTAACTCCTTCAGCTCGGCAAGCACCGCCTCGGTCTTTGGTCTCTTGTACGTCAGCGCCCAAGCCCCGCTTAGATGAGCCCCAGCACACTGCCAATCTCTGCGATCTTTGCCACGAACATACCTATTTCCTTTATTTGACTTTTAAACATGGCCCAGTAAACGATTATACCAAGATTCTGATAGCCCAAGATCATGGCTCCCACCACACATATGATCTGTCTGGTCGCCGTATACTTGGGCGCCGCTGTTCTCCGAGCGGGCCATTCGAAACGGGGTGCCAAGCCAAAAAATGGAATCGAAGTCCGGATACCTCATCCAGTGCTCCAACTGCTCCAACTGCTCCTTTTATAAACCTTAGCTCCAAGACCTAATTGAGCTATTTCCAATCGGGTCCTAGGAACAGGCACTTGCTCTGCTTTGGCTCGAAACCTTGTCATGCTAAATTTTAAGGTCAGAATTACTGCACAAGTCGCTTTGGGATTAAGTGGATTAAATTGATTTATATTTTCTAAAGCTATGGTTGTGGTCTGTCCAAGAGTTATATTTCCATAGCAGTCTCCAAGTGGTAGTAACCAAAGCATTTGTTTATTTATTTTGTGTATATTTGTGTCAAGCTCGTAGTGCTGATGCCTGCGAGCTGGTTATCTGGCTTTTATGTGCCGTCTATCTACACTCACGTCTCGTTGTACACTCCATTTCCGGCGGAAGTACCAGCGGGGAGACATTTTTATATGCGAGTACGCCTGTAAGTATTCTATGTATTGTACTTGCCGGCAGTTTACTTCTTTGTTTATGAGCATGCCCTCGTACTTTTATGTAATGCGAGCTTTTATTGTTGCGTTGCTGTTATTTTGTGGTCTGCTTGGTTGCGCCTCATATGCTCCCTGTCCGTGTATGCACTTGCCCCACCAATCTCTACTCGGTCTCTCGGGAGTTTTGTTTGCTCTTGCTATTGATTTATGGTTTGGGGACTCTGCTCCTAGTGCGGGATTTTCAGTTTACGATTTTCTGTCTCCGTCTCCATCTCGGTCGTCGTCTCGTCAACGTTTTGTTGCGGTAATTAAACTCTGATTGCTTTTCAATTGTTTTTATTGATTGGCCGAGCATTCGTTTCTTTTAATCGAGCTTCTGTTGATTCGCAATTAGCCACAAAATTCCATCGAAAATGTCTCACTGAACTGCGATGGCTAATTGGTCGAGCTTCGGTTAGATTGACTTAAATTTAGTTGATATTTCATTTCGAAAGCTTAATTCATGGGCCTTATTCAAAGGGTATGGATAAGACAAACAAAGCTTGAAAACTTGGCAGCCGGCACAACTCGAGTCGGCCAATTTTCAACGACTCAAATCGTGAGGCAGCTGCGCGTAATGGACAATTTGAATTATCCTTCGGTGGTGCTGATGGAGGAGTGTGAGTAATAGTTTTGGCATCCAGCACGATTTGCCTGGAATTTATGGAGCGCCGACAGCCAAGGGCCACTACATCGACTCGACTCGAGTCGAGTCTAGTACCGAACTTGCCAAAAGCGAATCCATTCCACATTCATCTCCTTTGTCCAGCGCTGACAAGTGCAAAAGTAAAGTAAAGTTACGAGCCCCTCCTCGATTCAGCTCCCAGCTGTTGGACGTATCGATCCACTGGCCGGGCCTTTTTAGCTAATTAAGCCCCGGTAAGAGGGAATAACACATGCTGCTAATTTGTGAAATTAACGTGTTTGTTTTGGCCGCAGTCGAAATAAATTACCCTAAAAAAACTGGGTCCAAGGGTGAAGGGCCATGGCCATAAATTCGCATCGAAGGCGAATTTCCAGCTGCAACTTTTGTTTGCTTATATATACGCCCCGAGAAAAGGTTTGGAAAAAATTACAGCCCGTTGGGAAATTTATGTGCAACTCCATGGAAATTAAACGTTTTGGCCAGCTTTAGCACAGCTGCTCGGACATCCGGTTCCCGTCCCAACCACTATCCTATTTTGACAAGGATCTGTGAAACTAGTGTGCACAATTATTGCTCCATTCCCGTTTCCCTTCGCCATTTTAAACTGCTAAATTAAGATAGATGAATGCATTAAGCTGGGAAAATTTATTTGTTTTGATAAGCGAGAAGTCCGTCTGCTCCGATTCGTTTCTTCGTGTGGCACAAGGGTTTTGCTGTTTAAATCTTAAAAGTTCAACAAAAAATAAAGGCTAGTTTCGGGGTTTGGTCTTCAAAGATTTTACAAACAGTTTTGGTTAAAAATAAATTAAGCAGTCAAGTGTTCCTGCAACATTTACGATTTACGTACAGCTTGATACATGCCAAAGAAATCTACAAAATTTTTGCAGCTATAACTTACACTGATACCTCGTAAAATTTGGATAATTTAAACACACACATATCTTTCACCCAAGAAAGAAAGAGCAATCAGCAGAAATTGGTTCGCTATATTTACACTTATTATGATTTCCTACTTGGGCCAGGAAACTTTTTTAATAAGCCTGAAAAGATCAACAGCCAAAAGTGGAATCAAGTCCAGATGACTTTGGCTAATAAATAAAGTTTCCGATGCTCAGGTAAACACTCGGCATGACCCACAAAAAGTTGTTGGTCAAAACAGAAGCAACACAAAAATGCAGTGCATATAGAAAACTTGGGGGAAAATAGTTTTGGTCAAAAATGGCTGCCTTATGCTTATAGAATTTTTGCCTGCAATTAGTTAACCCATAAACGGAGAGAGCTGCATATGAAATATATGGCTACAAAATGCCAGAATTTTTCTCGGAGCCCCAAAAACAGCGATTTATGAGTTTCTCGAAATGGGAAAGGAATGGGGTTATCCGACAGATAAGAATGGAAGAAATACTAAGATACGTTGCGGACATTTATCTGTTTGAAAAACGAGCCAGAAAATGGTATTCAAATACCTCCAGCATAATCTAAGTGATAAATGAAAGTTCTTCATTTTCTATCTATCAGTTTTTCCTTATTTACAAACTGAAAAAGATGCAGCAAAAATTATTCATTATTTTTATTTAAATATCCATAAAAAATTAGTTTTATTCAATTAAAATTTTTTTTTTTGAAAAATTAACCAGAACCAGACTCATTTGTTCCCAATTTCTGTTTTGTTTTCTGTTTTCTGTTCCCAATTTCTGTTTTGGAAACACATTTTTTGGCTTCGGGTTGTACGAGTGAGCCACCCAGGCTGTGGGCCAGCTTGTTGTCTGAAATGCTTTGCCTTAATTTATCTTGTTGTCAGGCTGGGTGGCAGAAACAAATGCAGCCGCAATAGTTGAATTACTCACACAGATACACACACTCCCACTCACTGAAACTTGGACAGGTGAACTCTTGGTGAAAGTGAAACTGGGTCGCAGGAAAGTTTTCCCACCCACCCACTTTCTTCTTTTTTTTTTTGTTTTTTGGAACAAGATAAAATGGACACACCTTATGTGTTGTTCGTTTCTCTTTTTTTTTTGCTTTTTGTGAGGTGTGTGTCGGCAAAAGTGTGAAATAAAGTGAAGAAAATTGCTGCCTACTTTCGGTTTTCCTTCGCTCGAGGCTCGGGGGGCCAAGCAATTTGTTACCGGTTTCAGACCTGAGAGCGTCTCAGTGCAAATGTAATTTACTGCTGGGCAAAGGAATGTTAGTCCGGAATTTATTTGCGGCCATTTTGGACAAAAGTGAAACCAAAGGGAAATGCTTAAAGGGTTTTCCAGCAAACAATAAAAAAATATCTTAACAACATTTGTCTGTCTGCAATTCCCAACACACGCTACACACATTTATGTGTGTACATATTTAATTTATTTTCAATGCCCCGTACTAGTCTGAGATGTTCTGTAGCGCTGTTTTTCACGCCGAGTCAGGAATTTTTAATTGGGTTTGTCAGAATGCTGTCCAAGTCTTTGTTTCTGCCTTTTGAACTAACATTTCGCTCCCTCTGGCCCTGCTCCCTGCTAATAGTTTTACAAGCTTAGCCACAAGAGAAAAGTGTAGTTTTAAGTACTGTATGCATTGAGTAAACCAACTTAATATATTGTGAATACTGGGTTTATTATTTCTTATATGTTTTGGCAAAGTTGATACCGTCCTCGATGTTTTTCCTCAGGATTGGAAGCAGTGTGTCCAGGGATTTCTGTTCGTATTCATTCAGTTCAGGGACTTTTAAACAGCGCTTGATGCCTTCCTTGCCCAGTTCCACTTGACCGGCGAAGAAGGGGGCGTCTGTCACATCGGATGCGACAAAGGAGCACTCTATGATGCCCTCCTCTCCGTTTCGGGCACGAATCAGGGACTCCACAAAACAGCAAGTGGCATAGGCCATGGAAAGGGTGGCCGAACCAGCGCCGTCCTTGGCCATAACCACTTCAGTCCCGGCTTCCTTGATGCGATGCGTCAGTCTCCCGATTTCTTCGTTGTCGCCTCTGAACACGGGCTGGCACTGGGAGAAGACCGGCAGGATGGTGGGCCCAGTGTGCCCTCCGATCACCGGGATATTCACCTTCTGCGGATTGATGTTCATGTAGTCACCAATGAACTTCTTGGAGCGCACCACATCCAAGGTGGTGATGCCGAACAGGCGGTTTGGATTGAAGACCCCAGCTTCCTTGAGAACCTCAGCGGCAGAGGGGACAATAATGTTAATGGGGTTCGTGGTGATAGCTATCAGTGCCTCGGGACAGGCGCAGGCAATAGCTCTGGTCACATTGATGGCTATGCCACCGTTTGCCTGCATCAGATGATCACGCGTCATGCCCGGCACGCGAGGCATTCCGGCGGTTAGCACCACTAAATTGGCTCCCAGCAATGCCGGCTCCAGCTCTGCCGCGCCCACGTAGCCGCTTACCGCTCCATGTTCGGATATATGACCAGTATCGGCGGCGACTCCTTTCGTTCCACGCAGATCGTGCAGGGCAAGCTCGTCGATACCCTCGACCTGGCGCAGGAGCAGCGACAGTGGCTGTCCTATCCCGCCGCCAGCACCCACAACGGCGACCTTGAAGAAGGTACGTGCCATCAGGCACCAGCGAAAACTGGAGGGGACTATCTTTGCCTTGAATTTCTTAAGCAACATTTCAAAACTAAGTATTTACGATGATCAGGTCTGGATGGAAATAAAAAATTGAATTTGTATTACTGTAAAAAAGCCTTCTCTATACTCTTTTAGCAGTATATTCCAGGATTTCAGTATAATAAAAGGCAGGCTTCGGTTTTCACTGTCGCAAAAAATTTCCCACTTAATTTACACTTCCGCATTCGTAACGCAAAAAATTGTTCCGTTTTCAAAACGGCAACAAATTTCTTGCCAAAATGAAACGTAAACGGCTTTTTATACAACAAGACGAATATTAATTGCAAAATGAAAACAAAATAGATGACTGATTGATGCATTGACATGGGTTTGACATTATAACCAGTACAATTGAGCTTGTGCCCAACCTCAAAATTGGATCTGAAAAAAATGGTCAGGGCAACAACAAATAGTGGATTCGTTCCAACAGATATGGCGGCCCGATTTGATTATCGATAAGTCTCTGTTAAACATAACAGAGGCATTTTGACATAAATTTTGGTATCAATTAAAACTGCCCCATCTCAATTTAGTTGATTTGTAAGTAATATCCAAGGGTAGGGAGGGTAGACATAAATATGTTGTGTTGTCGTCCTAGAAACGATCGGTATATACGTCAGTTTACATTCAAATTTTGCATATCCCATATCTGATGTACAAATTATTCGTTATCAGTTATTTAATCTTAGATTTAGATAGTACCAAAATTGTAACGTATCCTTTGGCTATGTTCGCCCTGCGATGTGGCACACAACTCTCCCAGACACTGAATCAGTACCAAAGGAAGCGAACGGATGCAGCTATAAGCATTGGAAGCCAAAGAACTCTCAAGGTCGCTGTTGTGGGGGCGGCTGGAGGCATAGGACAACCCCTGTCGATGTTGCTCAAACACCATCCCCACATAGAAACTCTCGCCCTGCACGATCGGAAAGATATCCAGGGCGTTGCAGCGGATCTCTCTCACATCGACACATCGGCGGTGGTGCAGCGCTTCGAGGGTCCGAAGATGCTGGCCCTGGCCCTGAGGGGATCGGACATTGTGGTAGTTCCAGCGGGCAAGCCTCGCAAGCCAGGAATGAGCCGAGCCGAACTGCTCGATGAGAACGCCAGCATTGCGGTGGACGTGGCCAATGCCGTGAGCGCGGCTTGTCCTGGCGCTCTGTTGGCCTTCATAACAAACCCGATAAACACAATTGTTCCAATTGTTGCGGAAATCCTAAAGTCGAGGGGGGCTTACGACCCCAGGCGTCTCTTCGGGGTCACCACTCTCGATGTAGTCCGCTCCAAGACCTTCCTTGGAAAGAGCATCGGGGTGCAGCCGGAAGAGGTCACCATTCCGGTAATAGGCGGACACGCTGGCCTCACAATTCTTCCGGTAATCTCGCATTGCGATCCCCCTTTCGACGGTGATGAAGCTGAACGACTGTCGCTGTTCCATCGAATCCAGGAAGCCGGTACGGAAGTGGTCAAGGCAAAGGCCGGACTTAGCTCGGCGACCCTATCAATGGCCTATGCTGGCGCTCGCTTTGTGGACTCCCTCATCAGGGGCATCAAGAACGAGGATGACGAATGTGTCGTCGAGTGCACTTTCTGCGAATCGGATGTCTCAGAAGCGAAGTTCTTTGCCTCGCCAGTCATTTTGGGACCGCATGGTGTCCAGGAGCATCTCGAAATTCCATGCCTGGATGATCTTGAGAAAGCGGCTTTGAAGTGCCTGATTCCTATCCTAAAGCAAAACATCGAAGCAGGTATCAAATATGGCCAGAATGCAGTTATCTGTGGGTTCTAAGCCACTCTGTGGAGATGTGGCGGCATATCGTAATTGACCAGAGATTTTGTATTCTTTTCGGTTTCGTTTATATTTTTGTCTCAAAAGTGATAAAATGTCTAGGAAAATGTTTATTCAAATCTGTAATAAATAAAGCAAATATTCGACAGACTTCATCCCTGATTCATGCTCAACTTCCTTAAAGACTCAATTTTTGTTTTATATTTATTTTTGTTTTTTTGGCTCAGTGTCAAGTTTTACATTTCCAGTCCTGCCACAGTCGCAGCTGGTGTCAGGACTCGGAACTGTGGCCAAGATGAAGACGCTTCATCATCGAGTTGAGAAGAGCCGCAAATCTCTGCGGTCTTGTCTTAATGGCTAAGAAATTGTGATTTATGGCTCGAGATTTGTACATGCACTGCTTGACGCATGCTTCCAGACACATGATGCACATAAGTACATACCTACTTAAACATATTACATATACATACATACTCGTATGTATCTAAGCAGTGGAGCATGATTTACTTCTTGTTGAACGTAAGTACGTGGGGGGGGAGTGGGGATGAATCAGACACAACTTACAAGAAACTTTGGCATTTGAATACACAAACTCCACGCTAATACTTCCTGCTTCTGGAGCATTCATTACTTAATTAGACGCAAAATTTATTTGCCAGCCATCCAAAGGTGCCCAAATTAGATCAGTTGAATTACTTTAATTGAATTCATTCAGAGCGAAATGGTGGTGGAGCAGGTGTAAGCAGCTTTCTGAAATCTGTTCTGGGGGGTTCAAAGAATGGGAGGAGCGCGCCCGTTGACAGAGGAAAAGTGTTCCAGTCGACAGCTTTATTGCTGCGACATGAAAACTTTAGGTCTCTTGGCTTGCAAGCCGTTAGAAGGCTTATTAGGTAATTGGATTTCCTAAAGCCTTTGTTGCGACATTTACAATGATATTATTCTGTGACTATCCGCTCAAAGGTCATTGATTCAAAAGCTGGGCTATGCAAGTAATTACTCTAAGTAGATGCCTCAAATAAAAAGTTTGTCCGACTTAGAAAGTGAATTTTATTTGAGTCGCACCCAACTTATAATTTGACTTTAATTGATGGCTAAACAACAACTCAAACTCAACTATCAGCTATGTAAATAAAGTATGTACCAGAATAGTTTAAATTTGTGCCTATATTCTCCTTCAACCTTTTCAAACTGCTTTTCTGTACTGAACAATTGTCTTCTTTGTTGGCATTTTGTTGCATAGGTGGGCAATAATTTTCAGAAATTATACATGACCACTTATGCTGTCATTAACGCTAACGACCACCAACCCAAAAAGTGTGTCGAGGTATTATGAAATGTTTAACAGCCTCGTCCAAGTGCCTGCTGCAAGTTTGTGCAATTTTTCCGTCTTTCGTGGAGCCTCCTGTCGACGGCTCCTGGCCGCAGAGTAGTGCCTGACTGGGTAATCCAAAATTAATGGCCTGTCAGTCATAGTCGTGCTACAATTTTAGCCCACTTGGTTCGCTTTTGGGGCTCTGCAACTACAGCTGCGATTCCGTCTTACAGGCGGTCGTGTGCTACATCCTTTCTTTGTGTAAATTTCCGCTTCCTTCTCTTTTCGGGCAAAGTAGACCAAGAACGAGCTTAATCGAAAACGTATGAATGCAGCACAAAATCCAAAGAGGCCTGACTTGGTGATGAGAGCGTTACAGGATTGCACTCACGGGCAGAGAACTACGTAAGTTTACTTTTGTATAATGTCTGCCAAATTTAAAATTCTCGTGAGCCGCAGGTTGTATTAAGTAGTGAGTGTTCTGACAATCCAAAGACTGCGCGAGCTGGAATTCCCTTTTCTCTGCATCAATCGTGGCGAAGTATCTTTTGACCTATTTAATCTTGCAATTGGTTTGACAAAACAAATATTCCTGACTATATCATTTCCTTTGAGGAGTTCAAAGCTACACGAATTTAAGAGCTGCCATCTCCCATCTCTAGGCCAAAGCCACAGCACTTAAGTCTCTTCGTGTTGCTCTTTTGCCACTCCTTTGCCCAGGCTCAGGGCTGTCCTGGCCTGGTCGGGTATGGTCTGGCTGTGGTTAGAGCAGCCAAGTTATTACAAGCGCAAAAATATTTTCACTTAAGTAGCTGCCACCATTTTGCTCAATTTATTTCCAACATCAAGTCCTCGCTCACTCCTCTTTTCTTTTTTTAATTTTAACACACAATTTTCGTGTAATGTTTGGCTTTCAGCTCGTGTTCTTTTCAGCAGAGAACATTCTGCAGACTGGGGGCAAAAACCACTACGTAATATTTAATTGAATGTTTTCTGTTAAATGCAAAGCCTTAAAAATATATCATGCTCGCACTCGTATACTCGTACTCATATTCATCATGAGATAAGACTCTTTTTTGCACATGCTTTTCCTGATGCAATAATCTGTGCAAAATCTGTTGGACACTTGTGCGCTCTTCACACACGAATTTGCTTATTTTTGGGTGGTTGATTTTTTTATGCAATTTTTGGGTCAGCTGGGGGAAAGTTTTTATTTTGAGTCGCCTGGGAATGAATGAATTTCCCAACAATTTGTTGTTGCCTTTATTTTGAAAAATAATTTTGTATGCATTTGGGCATTTAACGATGTGTGAAAACGTTTGCAATTTTTGGTAATTGAATTGGTATTCCATGGAATTTTATTTCACTCTTCAACTGCTGATTCAGAGCGATGAATATGAAATTAAGGAAAGCAAAACTTTCTTGATTCGGTTCTTTATTACGGGATGAATAGTTTTGGTTTTCGAAGAGTTAAAGGGTATATGGTGGACGTGTGTAACGAAGAGAAGAAAACGTTTCCCACCCCATATATATAGATGAGATAGCAGATGTAGCAAACAATTTTAAAATATTTTAAAATTCTCCATAATATATAATAACTGAGTACGGGTATAAAGTAGAGTCGCGAGTACAGAAGCGACTCACAAGTTCCTTAACCCTCTTTTGTATTGAATCACCTTTATTCCTTCTTCTGTAACATATGTACATATATGTCTGTATATATCAAAAATATCCCATTAGATGTTTCTCAGGCCAGCGGTTTCCCTCACTATTACTTCACTTGTTGCTTAAACTTTTAGGACCTATTTTCACTTGCCTCTTAAGTGGCTCCCCGCCCCATAAGTGGTTAATCAAAAGATCCAACATATACGCGCTCTGATTATCTGTAAATCAAATGCAAGGAGATACAGTTGAAGCTGGAATTACACTTACACGACTTACATGACATTCCCAGGGTGGAGAGAAAAGAGAAGTCTTTTACGGCCTCAGAGGAATACGAAAAGTGAGTCGCAGGACATCTACGGGGCTTTAGGGTCGATGGCGAAGCGAGTGACCCATAAAATATCACGTATACGCAGGCCACATGGCCACAAGGCCGCCTGATGAACTAACACGAGTATACTGTGCCGGTATATATGTACATATGTATGAGCATATGCTTCCCTCTGTATGTTTTGTGTGTGTGTGTGTGTGTGTGTGGATGCGTTTTTATGATTTGTGGCATAATGCCCAGTCAGGCAAAGCCCAAGCAGCAGCAGTAGCAGCTGATTGTAAATCTATGCGGGCCTCAGCTCATGCCTCCAATGCCAGACCCGATCCCAACCCCTCCAATGTGGTTATACAGCCAAGAGACAGGAATGAAGAATGGAACCATTCCGTTAGGATGAAGCGGCAGTTGGGGGCTGTGTGTAACCTCCGTGGGGTCAAATCCTCTGCGGTTTCGCAAGCTGTCGCCTTCATCTTTAAACTTTAATGGTCGGCCAAAGTTTTGGCCGCGGCTGAGCTTTCGTTTTAGCCAAAAGAGGACTTGGGCACGTCTTGGCCAAAAAGCAGCTGCCTTCAGTCTAGCGGAAAACCACACCTCACACACACACCCCTCTGCCATATTGTTAATTCCCTGGACGTGTCCTGTTAGCGAAACGCTTTCCAAATATTTATTTATTATTTACTCTCGTCCACCTTGTTGGCCACAGAAGAAAAAGAAGAAGGAGCACCAGCAGCAGCTAAAAAAAAAAAAAAAATTGTGGGAGAAATTTGATTTAGCTGCTCTTTGACATCGGGTCTTAGTGGCTCTATTTATCTACGTGATGTTTTCAGTGCTCTTTAGCCAGATAGCAAGCGAAAGCTGTCAAACTTAATATTAATTACTGCAAACAACCAGAACGAAGCCCATAATGGCTGTTGATAATCTTTCCCACTCTCAGTCTTCCTCCTTTTCTCTCTGAGAACAAGTACAGATCCTTCCACTGATAAGCATTGTTTGGAAAATTGTATTAATACACTGCGAGAATATGTACATATGTCCCTATATTTTGTTTTTCTTGTTTGTGATACAGAAAATTCACAAATTATCTTATTAAGTCATTAGCTAAATCACTTGAAACGCTTTTTTGTGAATAATGTTCAAATCGCATTCCAAACCAAGGTAATTACAGCACTTAACGAACGAGCTTGCCTTATGGTTGCTGGTGATGGAGGGTGATTGATGTTGCACGGAATTTTTTCTTTTTTGGGCCTCAAGTTAATGAGGGAATTGTTGGGAAACATAACCGCAGGAATCCATGAATTTGCTTTCGCTATAGGTACATTTTCTTTTGGTTCAGCCAATCCCAACCGCAATCTTTATCCTATTCAAACATTTTCGTATAATAATTACATCGATATAGAAACTTTTCCCAGTGCAGGCACTTTCATTTTGTGTACGAGTAAGTGAACGTCCAGACTGAAGTTTTTCGCATGCATTGAGAGCCCTCAGCATTCCCAACCACTTGCAATTAACACTAAAATTAATTCATATTAATTAAGGCTCAGACCCGGGGCCAAATGAGAACACACTTAATGCCTAGGGCAGTTAGCTTTTATGGGACTCAAACAGAACAGGGGGCGGCCCCTTTCTCCATACTCAGTCGAACAAATAGTGACCTCGACGGCAAATGTAATAAATAAGAAAAAGTACAACAAATTGTGAAAGTCCGACCCTGACCAGACATAACAGCATTCATTAATAAGCAGCCACGAAACGAGAGCCGTGCCCCAGCTGGAAACCATGGGCCGAAAAAAACCCCAACCCCGTCCCAATAGAGGAAACAACGCATAACAAGAACGGGCATAATATTAATAACGCTTAATAAGTTGTAGGAATTAGTAGAGGAATGGAGGGACACAAAAGCGGTTGGGTCAAACATGATTTGCTAATTATGATGAATTTTTAAAACATATTCTATGCAACCCTAATAAAAATATTCCCAAGTAAGAAAATTTCCAGTCATCAACTAAATTAGCTTACAATTAAACCATTTTGCTGTAACGAAAGCTTTCTGACTACTGTAAAAGACAACTGTTGAGGTGGGCAGGCTTTCTGGTCTACAGATTCCTAGTTGGCAATAATTTGCTACTATCTGCTTAAACTAGGAACGATACGAATCGAACAAAAACATTGAGCAGCATTTTTCTTAAAATAATTACGCACCTTTTCTTTTGAAAAGCTCTTGTTTTAATGTCGCTTTCGTTGTTATTTCTGACAGTTCAACAGTTGCAAGTGATGCCAGTTGACATTAAGTTTTTCATAAGTTTCTGTTGGGAATGCAAGTTAACATCAAGTTAATAAGGCAATAAGAAAGGTACGGAACTAGCACAGAAGGCTGCTGACATTTGAGAGAAGTAGAAGCAAATCAGAAAGGGCTTAAGGGGACACAAATAGCAGGCATGAGGAAAAATAACCTCTGCATAAAAATTTAATAGGAATCTGCTGGTATTTCTTTCAGGAAGATTCACGTCTGGGAACTTATATATTTCATCATTAACAAATAAATAAGAATAATAATAATAAGAATAATAATAATTTCAGTGCTCTAGCAATAATAGAAAAATTTTCAAATGGACATACCTACAGATGTTCATGCTAAACCTTTTCTCAGAACTGATAGCCTATAGCAATTTTCCAATAGTTTTCCACCAAATGAACAATCCCATTAACACACTCAAGTACTTTGACAGGCATTGGATGGTAGCACAAACATGACACAGATTCCAGAGGAAAACTTTCAGGCGTAAATTTCAATCAAGCAGACTAATGTCAGTATGAGCCGCTTTCCTTCTGCAACGCCCACAGACAATTTGTGTTTACCCATACACAACTATACACTCGAATATATATACATACATATGTAAGAGTATATATAAATATATGGAAATTTAGTGTTAGTTTGGGGTTGTCGTGGATGGAGGGCACAGGTGTTGGCAACTACACAACGCCTGATTGCCAACCCGGAGCAGACACCGAAGAATACATTAATATTAATGCACATTTTGCCGTGGGCGGCATCGAGATGCCAACCGCCAAGTGACATCATTAAACTACTCGTGGCAGCCGAGCTAAATCAAATATGTGAAAACTTTTGGGCGGGAACCAATCAAATGAACTGGATATGTGTGGGTAGAAGCCTTAAGTTATCCACGCCAATGCTATGTACATATGTAAGTACTACTACTAAGCGTCAACCAATCATATTGGGAATAGTTTGCCTTAGGAACGTAGGATATCACAAAAAGTTGACTGAGAAGGGAAGAGATGAGAGAAATCTCTTTAAAAACTCAGACTGGCCGAAATCGATTCGTAAATACTTTTGCTTACGATGCTCCCAAGGTCACGCATACCGAATTTTGATGATGAATTTCTGGCATAGCTGCAGAGCATCGATAAAGGCCACTACATGGAAGTAGCATCAATAGCAGCAGCGAAATATTTCACGCACAAGAAGGCCAGAAGCAGGAGCGATACAGATTTTCCAGATTCCCGCTACAATTGTGCCGGACCAGAAATGGCAAAGTCATGAATCACGACAGGCAGGCGGAAGACGGAGAAAACCCAACGAAAATCGCACACGGGAAACCTTTGCAAATGGCAGCAGAAACCAAGAAGAAGGTACCATTGTAAAAGAGAGCGAAGAGAGAAAAAAATTACTTATCTACGAACCAAAATGATTTATTGGCCCAAATGGCAAGCAAATAGCATTAAAAGCATGCTCGGGCCACGGCCGAAGGGTTTCCCCTGCATAAATTACCCCAAGAGGGAGCTCAAAAATTCTGCGAATAAAAAATGCTACAGTTCTGTTCGGTGCTGCCAAGGACTGGAGCCCGGGGGCGTGTCAGGGCGTGCCCTGACTACTGGGCTAGTAAACTATGCAAACAAATAGCCAACTTATTTGGGAGTAAAGTAGATTGTACGGACAGAAGCATAGAAATTTGTGCTGCAGAGCAACAGCTGTCGAGACACTCAAAGTGGGCTGTGAAATATCAGGGAAATTTTCTGCAGGAATGCAGAGTCATCTTTTAAAATGGTGAAATCAAAAGGAAACTTCCAGGGGCTGTAGAGAGTGCTCAGCCGTCATTGATTTGTGGTCAAGGATGGTCGAGATGAGATGTTTGTGGGAGTCAAGGGGAACTAACAAATATAATTGATAAGCACTTAAAATCAAAGATCCAAATGGGAAGCTCTACCTATCGTAACTATCTCATCTTATATCTTATGCTCCGTGTATGAAAATACTCCAAATGATGTGCCTATTATTCCCAATCAGCAATACTAATATTGCTGTCACACGAACAATCGAACTACAAGCGAATTATGGGCTATGGCTATGTTCGCTCTTTAAATGTCACTTTATTTCCATTGCTCTAAAGTTACATCCATATAATTGCCAAACAAGATAAATCCGTTCCATTTTGCTATCATTTTTCCACCATTTTGAACAGTGTAGGACTCGGTGACCCCTAGGCAAATAGCGGACAATAGTCTGGTCCAGGAGGTCTCAATTAAATCCGCTTATCTAGTGTTTACAATGGCCAATTTTTACTCTTGTTTCTTCCATATCGTGTTGGAGGTTTTCCCACACAAAAGCGATTTATTGTCTGTTGTTTTAGGCAAAGGGCAAATATTTTGACTCGCCCTCCAGCATACCATACTATACCCTCTATATGGCATATACCCATACAGATATCCATGGCAATCCATTTACGTAGTGAATAAAATAGTTATTTTTCCCCTGCAAGTACATGTTGCTTGTGGACGATGGCAGGGATGGGTTGTTCGCTTTGTTGATGTTCAATCATCCGAATTCGTTAGTTCGTTAAAAAATAATAGTCTACAGTCCAGCGATGGTACGGGGGCTGGTTAATATTAAAACAAGCATCGCGGGCCCTCTCCCCCACTCCATCGAAGGCTTTCGGAGCATATTGAAACTCAATGAAATGTAATACTTCCTGTAAAATAAATAAAAATAAATAAAATAAATAAAAATTTATTGAATGCTTCGCAAGCACCGTTTTGCTTCGTGGCAAAAATTTCCGAACAAAAAACCAATAATAAACGAATAAATATGTATCGCAGTAGGTTTAAAAAATAATAAAATATACAATTAATACGGATACTTACAGAAGTTTAGGTCTATTAATACAAATTTTACGAGAACTTATTCGAACGTGTCGCTCTGTCTTTTCTAATGGATAGCCCTTAGTTTTACCTCTTCCAGACCTGTGCAATTAATTAAATGAAAATTATTTGCTCAGCACGACCAACAAAAACGATGTTAATCAAATTTGCCAACATGGAAATATTAAAAATCACTGAAAAAACGAGATACGTCATTGAGAGAGATAGGTGGGAGAAAGAGGCCTGCCTCTACCCTGCGAAAATAAATAATAAGTCCAGTTTAAATGTATTTCTGCAATTTTAATAAAATGAAATGCATGTGGGCTTAACGGTGCAAAATGTGAATGTGAATGGGCCACCAGAAACGTATGTATAGTCAGACCCCCATTGGACCCAGTCGGAATCGGACCTCCCAGAGTCGTTTTCTTTTTTGTGAATTTTCCTCTTTGCCTTCCTGAGTGTGAGAGTGTGTTTAAATGCAAATTACATTTCATTTCATTACAGTGTGCGACTGTGCGGCATTTTCACACTGCGCCCGGCATGGCCATCCAGAGAATGCGCACGCCAAAACAACGACTGAGAAAAAGAGGCGTATAAAAACATACAAGTCTGGATGCGAAACGAGTTAAAAATAGCAAACGTTGACACTCTCCCTGGAACTCTCTGAATTAAGCCTTGAGGTGTATGCACTAGACCCGGGTACAGTCACCGCCAGTTGAACCCACCACAGCACACACACACACACAGCACCACACAACACTCGTTTCCCCCACAGCTATGCATCTCGCACACCCATCTGGGCCAGACAACGGTTATGAACATTCACGCTAATGCGTTCTGAATGCTTCTAGCAATTTTGATGCCCATTAAAGATGTTGGCTGTGCTGGCACTTCAACTGGAAATGTGAATGCCGCATAAAGCTGCATAGGGGAATTCAATTTTAAGTGAAAAGAGCTCTCAAGTAATTTTTTTCATTGCTTTTGGTTAACCGTAGCCACCTGCAAAGATCGTCAGCAGACAATCCCCAGATCCACATATTCTTGTTCGTCCTTGGTGTTGTCACCTATGCCGTGTTTGGGTGTTCTCTTGGCGTGGCTCGTATCCCGCTGAAAATGAGGATATCTGCTGGTCGATTAACATGCCATATACCTCCCCCATCGTACAAATAAATTCCTCTAAGCAAGTGTTGCACACCGCATAGGTAGAGCTTCCCTGTTGTTGTTGCTGCTGCTAATATGCAACTCTCTGTCTGGCTTCATCTCAATCCACATCGCCCTCTCTCCTTGTCGCAGTCCCTATCTCACTGCTGGGGTAACTTCACAGCCCGTCCTTTCTGATTCTTTTTTCATGGTGCTCTTCAGTATTCATCCTATGACTCTCTGCATTGCATTGGAAATTAAATTACGTTTAAGATTTAAAGTGCAGGGCAGAGATTGCCGTGTCCCAGCTTGTGCGACTGAATATAATGAATTGTAATCAAATTGCTGCACTAGATCATATTACCGGAGTTTGTTGAAGAAAGTGTCTAATGTTTCTTACATTCTGGGGGAACTGAGTTTGAATTCATGGGGCAGGGAAGCTGGACTATTAAGTATCAGAAAACGATATTAGCTTGATGATTTATGAATCATGTTCAAGGATTCCTAAATAAATCGTTATCTTCATATGCCTGTAAATCTTTTTCCTTATCTTTGCATTATTATTCTCTACAATACATACAGATGTAACTAGATATATATATGGGTTGGGTTCGTTCCCTTTAATCCCATTTCTTGGACTACTTCTAACCGTTTCTGGATCCCTTAAAGGCCAATATTTATTGCACCAAACTTCCCCAAATTGCAGTTCACACTGAAAGCAACTAAAAGAAACACAAAGAAACAGAAAAACAAACAAAATCCAAGGCTTTCAACGAAATTACGTATACGCACTGTAGCTGGCTCTTGCTAATTTACAAGCACACATGCATACGCACACGCATAGACACCCCCACAGCACACTCCTTTTAAAGTATGGCATATAAAAAGTTTTAGTACTGGCAACCCAACAAGGCACGAAGTGCATATTTCGTTTGAAAATCCTTGTAAGCCACAAAGACTTGAAAAATTTGTGCAGAGCCACAAATTTCATGGGAATAAAATTGCAACGAAATAAACTGAAAAATAAAGAGAGACAGAGAGCAAAGAAAAAGAGAGAGAGAGAGAGAACAACATCAAAAGAGCACTAACACATTCTTGAAGTGAAAAGCTCTTAAAAAATCAACGCCAACAACCAAAAATCGACCGCCACTCAATGGACTGGCATCAAGTGTTGCAGAGAGACCAAGAGCGGGGCTAGCCAGAGCATCGATTTGCTATTGGGTACTAGTTTCCAATTAAAAGTTTACTAATTATTTCTAAACTTTGCAGTGTACGATCAATGAGCAGAGAGCATGCAATGGAAACCACCAAACTTCCCATGAAAATCCAGCCGCAAAAATTGGTTACGATTGCGAAATTCTGAGGTCCGTATAGCTGTATACATACATACCAGCATACTGGTATCCGTGAATGTGTCTGACAGTGTGTGTATGGGCTAGTGGGAGCAGTCTGTGCGCATCCTTGGCAATAGGTAGACGGCCAACTGCTGCTACTGCTGCTGCAAGTGTAACTGCAGCTGGCAATAGAGTTTTCGTTAATTCCGTCATGAGTAAGGACATTCTGCATGTTTGTGTCTGTGTTCGGGAAGGCTCCCAGTCAATCAAGAAACAAATTGTTGTCTCCTATCGATTTGGGTTGGTAGCAATTTTGGTATTATTTAAGAGTTAAAATCCATCGAAGAACGATGGGCTTGTACGATGAGCTTGTAAGCCCAATTAAAGGACAGATGCACTTTCAATCCGAGCGCCAAAATATTTAGTAAAATGATAACATTCTCGTATCACCGACAATTGCATTTTTAGCTGGCACCAATATTTGTTCTTCTATTGGGCGTGTTTCTCTATGTTGGCTGTGGCACCGCCCATGCAATTGTCGCTGATTCGTTGGCGTCATTATGGCGCATCTATAGAGACGTCTCCCACTCTTGACACACTTAACGTTTGCAATCTATGCGGGGTATACAGAATGTAAAGTAAATATTGTCAGCGAAACAGATAAACATATATACTCATACATATACAGAAAATGCGAGAGAGGGAGTGTCAAGAAGAGAGAGAAGGAAACAGAGGGAGACCTCAGACCCTTGGAATCTATTCCAACCTTATTTGCACTACGTTTTGTGATTATTTCGTGACCGCCTAATTATTTTGTTAGCCATATGTGAATAACAGCAGGAAAACCCGTGAGTTATAGAGGGTGAAAAAATGCATTTTAAACAATTTAAGTGCAACGTTTAATTAGAATTAATTATGGAAGCAATAATACATTCCTAGAGACGAATGACAGATGCCCTGGAGACATAAGAATAGACTAAACGAGAAGGAACGTGAGTCGCTTCTAGTCGCGACTCTACTTTTATACCCGTACTCAGTCAGTATATAAATTTGTGAGCTTATGATTAAAATAAAAAAATAAAAATTTTAATTTTACATATTACATTTTTTGCTACATTTTTTAACTACATATACATGTAAAATGTAGATAATACATCTAGAACAAATATTCTACATCTACCATTTAGATTCTACATCTCCTCCGCTAGGGGTTGCTCGCGCATTGCACAGGGCAGAGTGTGTGCGAGCGAGACAGAGAATGAATAGCGTCAGCAGCGCCAGAGGAGGTGGGGGAAGCAACTGAAAATTAATTTCTTTGTTCTGGCTATAATAATGATCCGATCTGATTCAGATTCGGCAATCTGATAGATATGGTCATTCTCTACGATACTGCGTTTTTAGTTTTATCGTATCTTCAAAATTGTGGATGCCACAGATTTTCGTCCTTTGTGAAGGCGGAAGGGGGCGGGGCGAAATTTTGAAATACACTTGTAGCAGTGTGATATCACATGAGTCTCGAAACAAAATTTGGTTGCTCTAACTCTTATAGTCTCTGAGATCTAGGCGCTTTATGGTTTCGGAAAATTTTCCTTCTCTGCGTTACACACATCCACTTTTACCACAAATACAGTATACCCCTTAACTCTTTTTGAGTACGGGTATAACAAGCTAAAAAATATAAATCATAATAATTTAGATGCAAAGTCCACCATTACACCACCCTATAAATATCCACATATTTATTACATCATCCACTTCATACCTTAACAACATAATGTTTAATTGTTGTGCAATCATGAATATTTGACCATTCCATTGACGTCTGAATACCCAAAAAAGGGAGATATATAACCAAAATTGTTGAATTAACGAGAAGGAACGTGAGTCGCTTCTAGTCGCGACTCTACTTTTATACCCGTACTCAGTCAGTATATAAATTTGTGAGCTTATGATTAAAATAAAAAAAATAAAAATTTTAATTTTACATATTACATTTTTTTGCTACATTTTTTAACTACATATACATGTAAAATGTAGATAATACATCTAGAACAAATATTCTACATCTACCATTTAGATTCTACATCTCCTCCGCTAGGGTTGCTCGCGCATTGCACAGGGCAGAGTGTGTGCGAGCGAGACAGAGAATGAATAGCGTCAGCAGCGCCAGAGGAGGTGGGGGAAGCAACTGAAAATTAATTTCTTTGTTCTGGCTATAATAATGATCCGATCTGATTCAGATTCGGCAATCTGATAGATATGGTCATTCTCTACGATACTGCGTTTTTAGTTTTATCGTATCTTCAAAATTGTGGATGCCACAGATTTTCGTCCTTTGTGAAGGCGGAAGGGGGCGGGGCGAAATTTTGAAATACACTTGTAGCAGTGTGATATCACATGAGTCTCGAAACAAAATTTGGTTGCTCTAACTCTTATAGTCTCTGAGATCTAGGCGCTCATCAAGACAGACAGACGGACGGACAGACAGAAATGGCTCTATCGACTCGGCTATTGATACTGATCAAGAATATATATACTTTATGGGGTCGGAAAATTTTCCTTCTCTGCGTTACACACATCCACTTTTACCACAAATACAGTATACCCCTTAACTCTTTTTGAGTACGGGTATAAAAATGAAGCTGCACAAATGAAAAATGTTACATAAAATAATTAGACAGTTTTGCAGGAAAACAAAAAGTATTTCCGATGATTACGTAAATAAATGTGCTTATGTGAATGTTGATTGTTTAATTGTGCAAATTATTGTCAGCATAATTCATTTGGCAAATATGTGCCAGAACACAAGCGCAGAGCGAAAATATGAAATGCATTATTTCATAGGCAGACATTTCTGCAAAACACGAATGGCATGAATTTGCTCTGGAAAACAAAATAATCAACTAATGACTGGCAAAAAAAAAGTTTTGGAAAATAAAAGATGAGGCAAATATTCCTGGAATTTTAATTGAATTACAGAATTTGAAAGCAAGAGGTAAATGTTAAATATTATATTTCAAAATAGAATACTGTAACATTATTGAATTAGTTTCCTAAGTAAAAAGGTTTGAAATTCTAAAAACATTCAATAAAGCTACAAAATTTATTTCCAAAACGATTAGAAATCGAACCATGTTTTTTTTCCTACGCTCAAGCTACATACAAATGTTAAATCCGCGTATTCATAGTATTTTTTGTGCACGAGAATGGCCTTGAGAGAGCAACACAAAACTTGTTTTACATACCATAAGACATAGTAAAATTATCATCCACCTTTTTTTTAATTTCAACATTATGAAGAGAAAAGCGTTCCATTAAAATAACTTGAAGCAATTTAAACATTTTTTTTTACACTTTAACAGCCACACCCAGTAAATCCGCTCAAGCGAATACAGCAACAACACGTACAAAGTTCTCAAATAAATCCATTTTTATGATTTGCAATGCAAAATCATTATTTTTTTTACCTCAACCAACTCTCTATTTTTATATGTGTTGGTTTTATGCCCTCAGACACTGACACTTGTGATTCTTTTAAGTTACACTTACACTACCTCGTCTTTTTCTATCTTTTTCTTTATTTTTCTTTCTTTCTTTCCCTCTCTCTCTGTGGATATTGTGGCTGGTATTTGCCTACAAAGTTGCTGTCATTTTCATGGTATTGTTTTTGTTTAGACATTTTGGCACTCCCAGTCAGAGGTTACAGTCGAGTTACTGTTGCCTACACTAGTCTGCCCGACAAGCTGCACAGCACGTGATCACAGGGATAAAACATACATGGACACACAGAAACACATATGTCTATAAGGGATATGGTCTTCCTTTTGGCATGAAAATCATATACACACGTTTCTCGCTGTGGCATTTTATTGAGGGCACTTTTATTTGAAACGCGTGAGGCGCACAACAATATGTTTCATCTTGTTCTGGTTTATTTTTTTTCTGCGACTTTCTTTTATTTGGTAGATGATAAAACAAGTGCGCAAAGTATTTAACTGTGGGCTTTAATTGTTCCAACTGGTTAAAATCAGCTCAAGTTTAAACCAATATTTCAATGATTGCTCTCTCTCTTTAAACATTAAAAAGTGTACATACATTTGTACATACCTACATATATAATCTTGAAATTTTCTTTAAACAAAAGGGCAATAAAAATCAAACAAAAAGTATTCCTTTCTCCATCAAATAAAATTAGATTAAAAAAAGTATCAGTCAACGAATGAAACTGGTATTCCATTCCATACAATAAATTAATTAATTGTTCGCTTTATAAAATTCACTGAAAAACCGCACTGAAAATTGCTCCAACAAAAAAAACGATTCGCTGAATTCGTATGTGGATGATATTTTGGCTATTCATAAATGTGCCCTGCGTAGGTTGGTGCAGGCATAAATGTGTTTGTATGGGCCAAATAAAATGGCCATAAAATTGGGACAGCGAAACAAGTGGGTAATAAATTTGAAATGTCAATTGGCTGCTTGACGAAAATACCACAGAAAATTAATAAATAAATAACGACGCAAATGTGATAGCCTCTCCCCTTTTCAGAGGCAGCGTCGATTTATTTCAATGGAATTTAAAAAACTGCGCATACGACCCGTCAGGCTGACAGATAATGTCATTAGAGTAGAGTTGACAGTTTGACTTAAGTACGCCCGGATACCATCCCCGTGCACCTCTTTCCTGACGCTCCACTGGAGTCCGGAACAGCACTTCGTTGTTCTGCCTGCCGCCTGAACTGAATAAACTTGTAGACTGCAAGCATGCAGTTCTTCTCCCAGCTCTCTTCCGCATAGCCGTGGGCCATCGAAAAAGTTTACCAGCTGGATGTGTGTGAGAACACAAAATTTGTTTAGTGCTGTGGCGCAAAGTGTAACGTTGACTGTTACTGCCAGCCGTGTTGACGTGTTGCATTGTCGTCTGTTTGCACCAGCCGCATCGATACATACCTTGAACAAATTCAGACCCATAGAGCTTTTTCAACATTCTCTGGAGTAATCTATATCCTTTTACTTTCTAGTCTGGCTCTTTAAAAGCGCTGCATTAATTACCGCTTTGCCACGACGCGACAGAGCAGCAGTTTCGCTCCCTTCTGGCAGTCAGGTAGTCAAGGTCAGTGCAATGCATTTTTAATTAATTGATAAAAATACCAAACTGCAGAAAATTTCCATGAGAATTACTTTGTTCTTTTGAAGACCACAGATAGCATTCGACCAGGAGAGCTATGCGGTCGATTGCGTCGTTCAGTGTACATTTTGTAATATACATAATTAAATCTGTATAATATTTTCAGTGCAGTTATTCCACAATGTTTATATTGAGATGTTTGCCCGATCCAAAATGTGATTGCTGAAACTGTGAGAAAACAAGAGGTTAAGAGCTGAAACAAATCCCAGAGCAACTATCCACGGAATGAGCCGAGAAAGTACCCAAGCCCAAAGTCACTGTCGCACTTCTACTTCTATTTAGTGAATTTCGGCTGTCTCTCACTCTGCACTTTGACCCGGCACAAATTTGTCTAGGGGCAAAGGAAAACGAAAGCAGGAGCGAGATTTAAATTGGATGGGACTCGAGACATAAAAGACCCGAAAATGGTGCACATTTTCGATGGTTTTTCTGTTGTTTAGGTTACTTTTTTAGGAGGGAGAGAGGTGAGCAAGCGAGCTATTTGGAAAACTTTTGGGCAGAGCCAAGCATTCCAAGTACTTCAATTTAAACTTTTTGGCCACTTTTTTCCCTCACGATTTTAGCCAAAGTGATGGGAAATTATTCGGGCGAATCTGCGAGTTCTTTTGGATTAAGAGTTTTGAGACGTTGGAAAAGGGTTTGGGGTTCCAACTGAATGAATTGCTAATTAGGTTGAGTTAAGCCCAAGTTAAGCCAGGAAAATTGCCAAAATCCCCCTAGGATTTGTCCAACCTCCCACCAAATTTGCCTTCTCCAAGTCGAGCGACGCATGTCCAACTTTATTTTGATATGGGTCCAGGTCACCGACATATCAATTCGACCACAAAAGCTCTCAGACAGAGGCTGGCCACAAAATTCAATTTATCTACAATGCGAACAAAATGGAAAATGCGTAAAAATTCTCCTTCTGGTGAATAGTTTTTGGGGAATCCCTGCCACTTTCATTCTTTCATTTGAAGTGAAGTGAGTTCAAAAGCTGAATGTCTGGTGGAAAATTCTGAGTGCTTCCATATCGAAATCGAACCATTTCGATATGAAAAATTCTTAGGCAAATGGAAGCCATGGAATGGAAACCATTTGAAGCCAAGGACAAATTATGTTTCAAGTATTTTTTTAATGAAAAAGTTTGCTGCTAAAGTTATGCCATAAATATGTATGCATATATGTACATTAATGTGAAAAGGTCTGTCTGGGTGGATTGGCCTGGGGTATTCGTATATTGAAGGGACATTAAGATTGCCTGCTCATCTGAGAGCTACTTTCCATTTCGTTTATTCCCTGGACTTGAGTCATTATCTATTCAAATCAACTATTTCCAAATGAAGTGCACTCCAAATGTGTTGCTGTGAGTGGCCCTGCAAATGATTGCGCATCCTGGAAAAACATCATCCGCTTTTCCTGGCTAATTGGTTGACGATTTTGTCTGTGCTGAACTTATCCCCCCCCCCACCCCTTCCTCTACAATCTCGACCCTCATTCTAAATGCGCTTTTCAAATTCTCACTCATCGTGCTTTATGAATCGCATGATATGTCAATCAATCATGTTCGTCTGATTGATCTCAGTGGGCATCAGCCGTGCAGTTTGTCAAATGGGAAAGCTCTGCACACTGGGGACAGATTAATGTTTAAGTTGAGTAACAGTCGAAACTGAACTAATTTTTGTTTAGTTAGTTGGAAAAATCAAGCATTCGGGTTCCACAATAATTCACGTAGCCAGAAATGACCCTAACTGGCAGATCTTTGTCCACTTGAGCTTAAACATATGGCCAATCGATGATAAATGAGTAGAGAAAATGTCGTTAATGGCTTGAAAAAACAGGCAAACAAGCAAATATGTAAATTTAAATTTGATTTTATGCTAGAATATTATTTTTATCCCCCTAGTTTTTTCTTCTGCTCTCCCCCTCCTTTTTCCAAAGGCATGTTAAATGGAAACGTTGTTAACTTTTACCCATAAACGCGCCTAATTGGCTAAATTATGTGTGCAAGCAAAGGGTACAGCGTAGCAGAAGAGAAAAAGCGAAAGGACGAGAAATGGAAAAGAGTAAGCCACACAGTAGAAAAAACTGGCAGGAAATACACAAATTTTTGTACGAATATGTATATGCTTAGACTATAAATACTCTTTAGTAACAAGCGGTTCGCCCAAATAGTCGATGTCGTATGCTATTATTATTTATTTTATATATTGGATTACAATCAAAGGAAAAGTTGTGACATAAAAAAGTAAAGTGAAACAAATTCTGCGGATCCCATCCTTCGCCCGTAAATTATTGACACCCTTCTAATAAGAAATTTTTATAAAATATACTGAGAATATTATGGACGCTGTGCTTTGTATTGCTTTGCTCAAACATAAAACTAAAAGAATTCGTTGTACATTTTATTTTCCATCTATGTTCTTGGTGTTGTCTTTTGTTTATTATACCCGTACTCAAAAAGAGTTAAGGGGTATACTGTATTTGTGGTAAAAGTCGATGTGTGTAACACAGAGAAGGAAAATTTTCCGACCCCATAAAGTATATATATTCTTGATCAGCATCAATAGCCGAGTCTCTGTCTGTCTGTCTGTCTGTCCGTCTGTCCGTCTGTCCGTCTTGATGAGCGCCTCGTTCTCAGAGACTATAGAAGCTAGAGCAACGAAATTTTTTTTCCAGACTCATGTGATATCACACTGTTACAAGTGTATTTCAAAATTTCGCCCCGCCCCCTTCCGCCTTCACAAAGGACGAAAATCTGTGGCATCCACAATTTTGAAGATACGAAAAAACTAAAAACGCAGTATCGTAGAGAATGACCATATCTATCAGATTGCCGAATCTGAACCAGATCGGATCATTATTATAGCCAGAATAAAGAAATTAATTTTCAGTTGCTTCCCCCACCTCCTCTGGCGCTGCTTACGCTATTCATTCTCTGTCTCGCTCGCACACACTCTGCCCTGTGCAATGCGCGAGCAACCCCTAGCGGACGAGATGTAGAATCTAAATGGTAGATGTAGAATATTTGTTCTAGATGTATTATCTACATTTTACATGTAGATGTAGTTAACAAATGTAGCAAAAAATTTAAAATGTAAAATTTAAAATTTTTTTAAATTTCAATCATAAGCTCATAAATTTATATACTGACTGAGTACGGGTATAAAAGTAGAGTCGCGTCCAGAAGCGACTCACACGTTCCTTCTCGTTTTTACTTTATTTTATGTATCCAAAAACCAATCCTATCTTCTATAACATTTTCAAAGGACTCCACTGGGCGAAAGTAGTCAAACGGAAAACTGCACAAAAAGAGGGTCGCCCAAAAGTGCTGCCAATTGCAGTTGGTTTATGGTGGGGTTCCCGGGAGGTGGGGCGGTAGGTGGGTGTGTGCAGGGTAGTGCTCTGCTGGTTGGCTGCGTTGGTGGACGTTTAATTTAAAATGAAATACATCAGGCTGGCCAATTATTTGAGCAATTTTGCAAATTAGTGGCCCAAGTCATTTCGGCCAGCCCCAAAAAGCGCCAATTACCAGTAAGCGGTTCTCAGCCTTTCTCTTTGGCACACTTTCCCCTCGGCTTGCCCGGTAATTACCACAGAAAAAGACAATTGCATGCAGGCCAAAGTTGGCTCCGAATGCACAATATTGCGTTCAGGGGGCGCGTTCAAGGTTAGGAACTTGACTTTTACGGAGCCACCGTCTCGAGTGTGCCACAGCCGCCAACAATATTACGCATACGCAAACACCCTGAAAGCCAGCATTCAACCGAAACAATAGCAATGGGAAACGAAGGGTGAAATCAGAATGGGATTTAGACAGTGCACAAAACCAAGAAAAAGAAGAACAAAAACATTTAAAGCGGGCCGCACAATGAAATTTTAATTAAGTCTGAGCTGGTGCTCGCTTTGTGCTGATGCAGCCGAACGAGAATGCCACTGATTATGTTTGTACATGAGCTACCCTTTGAATGAGCTTGGACGCAACATGGGGTATTCTGAGCTTGAGTCTTGATTGGAAATACGAACCAAGCAACTCCATCTTTTTCGTATATAATCTCGCAGCAGCAGCAACAATGCGCTTACAACGAATTCAAATTCTATTCAGAAATTCAATGGAACCTAGAAATTCTGCTATCGAATACTAGGACTAAATAACGCCTGAATTGTAATTCATTTTATTCTTTTGAATGTGTTTGTTCACCGATAGAAAAAATACCTGAAATTTAAATATTTTCACTCATTTGTGCCATTGGTTTTCATCCAAGTGGTTGTATTAATATTGAATATTTTTCACTTACATTTTGATATAAATATGAAAATATTTAAATTTAATATATTTCATATTTGATTATATATATTTCATATATAAATTTAATATATTATATTTATTTTAAAGTGTTTTGTATTAATATTAAATGTGAACGTATTAAAAAAGCCATTTTAATACATTTATATTTGAAACAAAGGCAATTTTATTTAATTTTACTATATTTGTATTTAAAAACCGCATTTTAAATTCAAATATGATTGTAGTTAATTTTACTTTGGTTTTTTTCTATCAGTGTTGTGTGCACACAGATGTCTAGTAAGGAAAAATAATACTTCTGGGAGGAGTTTGGAAAAAAAAACCTTTAGAAACAAATTTAAAATATAATAATAATAATATATCAGAGAAATAAATTACCATACACTTATCTAATATTAAATTAAACTCCTTTCGGTATGCGATGCCCTTTAGTTCTCGCTAAGTTCCATATCTAATGGGGATCAACAAGTCGGCACTCTAATTTTTCCCAACGTGTGTGCCTTTGTGCTCGCTCAAATAGCTCTTAAAATGCTGAAAAGTATGAATGTATGAATGTATTTTTGCAATTTTCCTGTATGTATGCATTTACTTTTCTACTTTTACTTATCCCCCGCCCAACCGAGCACCCGACCCGCCCCGCCATTGCTATTTGTTTGCCGCTGTGTCTGCGTCTGAATGGCTGCACAAATACAAAACGTCTGCAACATTGTATCTTGTTTAGAATGAAACATAAATGCATTTGTGTAATTACACAACACTCGCACACATAGCTGTATCTCTAACAAGAGACAGAAACACAAGGAGATAGAGAGAGCGAGAGAGATAGAGGAGGGAGGCATTCTCACTAATTGAAGTAAATGTGCTAAAGGGTTGCCTTGCCAAAGTTGCTGCAGAGGGAGTGTTCTTTGGCTAATGATTGTAAATGGATTCATTAGGAATGTTTATTATTATATGAAGATAACGGAGATAATTTGAACTTGAAGATATTTCGGTGAGCACACGCTTTGCCAAAGAGCACAAGCAAAGTTAAACAGTCCTTTCCCAGATCAAAGCAAAGCAAAGCAAAGCAGAGCCACCTATCCCAATCTCTATTCCAATTCCAAGCTCTGTTGCCACTAATTGCTATATGTAGTTGATTCGGTAATCGCATAATTAATCACACCCAGCATGCAACAGGCCAGAAGTCATATGGCCACTTCTCCCATTTAATTTTCACTACAAGTTCCGGCTCTGCACGTGATGGGCATAGACAAATAACTCTTCGATTCAGCCGCACCTTCCCATTCCCACTATTTGTATGCACAAAAGTCCCAGGGTAATGGAATACCAGGAAAAAATTAGTTGCCTGTGTCCTGCTTCCGGCTCCTTATTTAATTAAGCACTTAATTATTTAATGCGCTGATTGTGCAATATTTCAAAGGACCCCACATCGTTCTCAGCTCTGCTTAGCCACGCGTGTGTGTCTGCTGGTGGATGTGGGTCTGGTGGGCTATGCTAAATGTGTTGAGGTGTCATAATTATCGCATTGGGTGGCCCAAATTTAACCAGTGCATTGGTCTGGCCATCGTCGTCGGATGTGTTGTATAATACGAGTATACGATTCCATTTCCATTTGACTGCGTTTCTCTGAACTAACGTTAAATATATATTGTGTGGTAAATGGAGTTGGCTTCTGGTGATTCTCTGCAACTCTCCACATACTCCTACACATATAAAAATCTACAGTTTTCGGTTACAGTTGTTCCCATGCTTAATTTCAGTAGATTTGCCATTGCCAGCATATGGAATTTACTGCAGTTATACAATTTTAATAAGGCTCAGAGTTTTCTCTGTGACAGTTGCATTTCATTTCCATATGCTGGCATTTCTCTCCATTTCTCTTGCTCTCTAATTAAACTTTATGGGAATGCCAACATTTGTTCGCCTTATTTATCACTTTCATTATTCTGCACAGGGATTGCTGGTAGTCCCCACACACCCTTTTCATTCCAAATATCAAATGAAAAATAAAAACCGAATGTATGAGATTATGAATTAAATTAAATTCATTTACTCCCTGCGATATATCTTTCTATTTAGAATATTTACTCGTACATTTATTTGCACTTGTCGATGCATTCATTATTCAATCAGCAATTTTCATTTAATAGCTAAGACAACATTCGCTGTTCGCCGAATCCCAATTCCATTAAAACGGCCATCAATTCAATAGAGTTCTCTCTCTCTCTCTCTCTCTCTCTCTCTAGAGATAAAACCAATATTGGTTCTCTTCGCGTTGCATGTGTAACACGAAAAAAAGTAAAGGGATACAAAATCAATTCAAAATGTTTGTTGCACTCAAATTAAAAACACAAACAGACCGAGAGGCGAGCTGGTGCAAGAGCTCAGGCAAACAAAATGGCAAATAAATTTGATCTGTATGCAACAAACGGCAGGGAAGCGAAACAAATAAAGGGAAAAGAGTGGAATATAAAAAATGTGGAAATTTATTCGTTGCTTGGATTTAAAGCCAGCCAGAGCTTGCCACAAAAGACGCACATCCAAGCACATTTCTATATATGGCTCCAGACCCATCTCTCCCTCTCTCTCTCTATCTGTTTCAGCCGTGGCATACATTCTGCACGCCGCATGCTCAGCAGCCATGTTGTGCAACAGAAAATTTGCGCTATTAATATTTGCATTCAACTGGCAACAGCCCAAGCGGAGAGCGACCCAAGCCCACCCTAGTGCCTCCTTGGAACTATCAACACATCTGCCAGCGGCATTGTCGGTTGACAATAGCGGCTTGGTGTGGCAGCGGGGAGAGATGGTGATGGTGGGGGTGGGGGTGTGGGTTGCAATGGTGCGTATTATGGCTGCAGTTATTCGAGTGTGTGTGTGTTTGTGCGGGGGCTAAGGGGAGTCCCTATATTTAAAAAGGCTCAAGCGGCACTTAACTTCTGCTCAGAGCATCTCCCAGCACACCGAGCACAGTGGAAGAAACTCACGGAAAACATGTGGAATATATAACATAACGTTGAAGGGGTGACATTCTACTTCTCTTTTGATCTGTAGATCTCGTAGATATCGCACTTTAGGCCTCGGTTTATTGTCATATTTCTACGAGTGTATTCTATACATTTTTGTTCGCTTAGCAGTCCCACTGTAATAATTTTATATAGCATACTTTGGTGCACTACGACCGAGACCAGCAGGGCCAGCAGCAGCAATGACAATGCGTAGCTTGGCTAAATTCTTCCGCTTAATCGCACAATAATAGCTCAAGGGTGTTAAATATGCATAAACAGTGGCAACAGCAAAGCCAACGACTGCGATTACAACTGACGAGATCTGTGCATAATCGTAAAAGCAACAACTGCAACCATGGTCCAAGGAGAGATCTCTACTCACTTAGTGAATAGTTCTTTGGGATTTTAAATAATTGGTTTGATAGCATTGGCTCTCGGATGAGTTAATTACAAATTGTAGAATAAGTTATTCAAGCAAAACCAGAAAAATCAGCTTATTAAAGCTATTCAAATTGAACACACACGTGTGCACAATTCAAATAAGAATTTATTCGTAACAAGCTAGAAATTCTGAGAGTACATGCAATCTGCCAATAAATCAACTTATTAAATATTCCAATTCGGAGCAAAAACATTTGATATTTGCAAATTTAAACAACCCAACAAGGATCCAATTTGGGAACAACCCTTGTTCTTGGCTCCGGCCCTGATTCGAAGTGAATGTCGCGGCTTGAATTTACATCAGCATATAACGAAAGCAGAAGATACTTACAATATACGAATTTACAAGTATGAAACACACACAACGACACCAGAAATGAGGAGAAATCAAATGAAACGAAATAAAATACAAATAAAATAAAATGGCTGATTGTGTTGGCGTTTCGGCTTTTCGGGTTTGATTTGCTCCCCGGGAAGAAGCATGAAAGCGGCTTTGCATGTGTGCCCCACACAGAGGAGGCAAGCCGAAAAATTAAACCAAATCCACAGCAACAATGAAAGCAACAGGACCATCAACAATGGCAACGTAACACTAATTACCTTAATTGTGCTGGGCGTGTAGAAACACTTGATGAAGGCGACGAGGACAAAACTTTAACTTGGCCTCTGCCCTGCAGCCAGGACTCTGACCCAGTCCTAGAGATGATGGCGTGAAAATTTAATCGCGTCTGCACATAATTCTAGAATCAGTATTCAGTTGAAATTATGGATAAACCTTAAACGTTCATGTCAGTTTTCGGTACAAATAAATATTTCGAAGTCTTCCACAGGTTTGTATTTTGTATTTTTTTTTCTTCTTTTTCACGATTTTGAAATATTTTTAGTATTTTAAATTTTTGGTTGGGCTTAAGCCACACGATGCGTTTGCCACGGCGTAATTTTAGTAATTTGGCATAAGTAATTTTATGTCGAGAATAATCAAATTAATTTTATAGATATATTTTAATTTGAAATTCACCCACTGGCGATCCGGATCACGCCGCCATTTCTGTGGGGCAGCCCGAGACTCGGTACCGGGTTACGCGAACGCGTCACGTTGGCATCGCGTGCGGGTCTACGTGTTCTGGGCGTTATTACGTACATACTCGTATATGCCAAGGCGGCCAAATGTGTAGAAATAAAACATTAAATTACATTGGATTCTCTGCCTTTTCGTCTCTGTTTTCTCTCTTGCCCGCTTACCCACTTACTCGTTTTGCTTGCTGCCCATTGTCTCGCGGGCAGGTGTGGCACACACGTATAGCGCGCACGTAGCTGAAATTTTAAGCACTCCGCCAGAGACGGTCGGAGAGTTGGGCCAGGGCCAGTCGAATAGCCAGATAGACAGACAGACAGACAGACAGAAAGGCAGACCGCCACCGGTTTCGTTTTGAAGTGGCCTTTAATAGTTGGCTGTCTGCAGCTGCCGCAGCAGGTGAGGTGGCTGTGGCATATGAATGTGGCGTGTTGGCAAGCCAGCGAGTAGTTTAATAAAATGGCAAGGAAAGCGGCAGAAGGAACACACACGTGGAGCCAGCAGAGCAAAACCGCATATATATAAATGCCATTGCACCAACACGAACAGAAAGTGTAATTATGCAGATGTTCGAGGATCAACCACAACGATGATTTATGTCTGCAGGTTGCGCGGACCAAATCGAGTTCAACTCTAATTATATCCGCATTGATACAAGCTCAGGAGTGCTGATGGGACTAGCTTTTAGTTTTTCACAACAACAGAAAAGTCGCACCAATCATGAATTAAATCAAAGATATACTCAGAGACTTGAGGACACGAAAGTAATTAACACAGCCATGAACGTATGAACACATGCCCAGGGCCGTCATCAATTTCCCAGACTGGCGGCAGATGGTGTTAATTTTCTTTCATTTGCCTCACACCTGTCCTATCCACTCACAGTTCCGTTCCTATCCCCCTACATGCTAATGCTCACCACATCAGCAATTAAAAATCCTTTGGGCTGACATAAAAATGTCATTAAATCTGTGAGCGATTATCCTTGCTTGTGTTTGCATTGTAGGCCCAAAATGTTAGCGATGTCAAAAGGCCACACGAGCTGACAAGTTGAGGTAGAAGAGCAGAAAACCGATGGTTTCTGTAGCTGAAACTGCAACTTGTATATGGAAATTAGTCAGAGAAGTTAGCAAGTAAATCGTAAGCGTTTTGTCGATTGGCTTCAACTCTTTTGTTCACATTTATTTATGTCTGAGCCATAAATTCTACTTGCTGAATTTAAGGTATACAATATTCAAAAGATTTCCAGTTTATTGGAATACCAGCGTTGATTTAAACTGATTCTCATCACGCGGTCATCTCCAACACTCTACCAAATTTCCTTTGGTAACGCACACTAATGCTATGCCATAGTTTACTTTGCTAATACACAAACAGCACTGTACAATGTACACGGCACATGGCCATATTTCAGCACTGTTGTGTGGTCCTGGGTGTTATTGTTATTTTGATAGTCCCATTGCATTTTTTACATAGCTCTCTGTGGCTTGGCTGGGCCCTCATTGTTTACTGATGGCCATAATGATTACTTATTTCGAGGATTACTTCTCGCTCGTTTTATTGGCATTGCTTATACATATTTGCTTTGTTGGCTGCCTTGGTTTATTTTCCCGAGATTTGCAAGCACACCAGAGCAACGCCATCCCCCTTTCTCTTTCAACATGCTTTGTCTGAGCTCATTTAGTTTTATTGCGTATTTGGGATTCCAGATTCGGTATTCGGTATTCACTCCCAACCTCCAAGCAGGCAGGCATTATAATTTCAGCATTGCTCTGTGGAGGATATATGTTGTTAAACTCTTTTTGAATATTTAAAATATTTTATTTTCGTTCTGTAAGTGATCTTTAAATCTAATTTCATAATATTTCCAGCACCACTTAAATTATTTTCGCTTTTGATTAATTACATTGGAGTAGCAATAACGGATTTCCAAAAGGCAGACAACATAAATACCACTCAAAAGAATCGTTGTTTAAATTGTAGGGAAAGTGCCGAGGAATTCATTAATCAAAGATTTTGTCATTTACTCGCCGCCTGACAATTGGTCAATGCTCGCGACTTAAAATGCATTAAAAACATCAAGCAACAGTAGAAAACTACGGGAAAAATGTCAAGAAAAAAGTAGGTTCCCACCACAAAAATGATTAATGACAAATTATTTAATGCGAAACAACGAAACCAAGAGGCAGAATACCGCTTTTCAGGGAGTGGAATGATTTTAAATTATTATTGTACAGCAGAGAGGAAATGAAAAATGGGAAAAGACCAGGAAATGAGGCAGAGAGGCAATGTCATATACTGGTCAAATAATAAAGGCAAATAAATCATGAATATTAAGTTGCACAGCGGAGAACAAAAGTCAATTGGGTAAAGTTCATTGAGTCAGAGTCGAGCAGAGTGAACCTGGGCCACTTGAGAGCTCAACGGCTTAGAAAATGGTTTCTCCATTCCCCCAAACGTAGTCCCCCTGTTCGGTACCGTGCAGCCATAAGCCTCACATTGCCTTCCATTTGATTAGACGGCTATCGTTCAGTGCAAACGTTGCGGAGCACACTCGGGGACACAGAAATGTTTATGCAATTCGATTCAATTTTTCGATCCAAGTCGAGCAATTGAATGATGCCAGCCAGAGCTCTCACACACTCACTCTAACGTTGACCAACGTTAAATCTATTTCCATGTGTGTGTGTGCTCGTATGAGATGTACTCTGAGGTCATTTTCGGTTTTTGTTTATTAAATTTTTACCTAACTCGAATATCCCTCTACGACACGGTATATTTTTCATATTTTAAGTAATTTTTATTGCAAGCTGAGAAATTTTAGCATAAGTAAAATATGACATATGACACATTTGGACTGCTTGGAAAAGTATTTCCCGAATAAAGCTCAGTTGATTCCACCTGTTTGTCAAGGAAATTCTTATGGTAAGCTTAAAGCACACAATCCCCATGCCGCAAATGAAAGACACAAAATCCAGGCAATACAACGACTCACACAGGCAGAGAAGGCGGAGGCGGATCTGGAAGAAGGCCACGAGAAGCTAAAGAGGCGACTGGAGCAATGTAATTTCGTCTAAGTGGGTGAGACAAATGTTGAGATTGCAGGCGACTGCTCTCAAGGCCCGAAAATTCCGACAAAGCGAACCCCTGCTCGCTCGGCTCTTTCATATTTACCGCTTGAGACCGAGTCGAGTGCGACTTGAAAAAAAGCAAATGACACAGCAAACAATAAAAATTGAGTGTACGTATTGGTTGCTTAAAGGATCAAAGGATACCCACACATGTGTACGTGTGCTTGTATTTGATGGCATTCGATTGGTATTTTCAATGTATGTATGTAAGTGCCCCGGTCCCTGGTCCTGTGCGCGTGTGGATGGTAAAGTTATTGCATCATAATTTCCGCCACTAAGCATTTATATTGCGCATAATTACGCGCCCAACGAGGCCATCTATAAAACGGCAGGCAATATAGGATTATGCCGTACGCACAATGCAAATTGAGGCCATCATAAAAGTCTAGGGGAGTCGCAGTCAAGACTTATTGAAGAGCCCGTATATGTAGTACATATGTATGTAGATTCCTAGAGATCTGCATGAAGAATTGGGTACAGTCGCCGAAATAACTTTTGTATAAAAAGTAATCAACCGATCGAATAATTTCGATGCCCATACTTACTTTATATCGTACCCGGGGGAGGCAGTGGGGCAGCTGTGGGGCATACTTTTTAGTTGAATTGTTTTTGCTTAAGTGATTTTATATGATTCGGGCCCCCCCTTCGCAAAATCCTGGGTACGCCCTTCCTGTCACACCTCTCCTGTCTGCAGAGCGTTGCCAACGCAATCTGAATGGGGGAATGTGATAAAAATCCCTGTTAATGTATACTTTAGGACGATTGTCCTGAGAGGAATGGATGCCGCGCCACTGTCAGTGCTCCTGCCGTTGTATAAGCTTATGGCCGCACCTGAGACCCATGTTTGGTAGCAGCTCCCATTTCTCCCTTACAGGTGGTTGGCGTCGTGCCCGAAAGTATGCCATTGAAACAGGAAAAAAATCCAACCAAAATACACAAGTAGGACGAAAATGTTGCCAAAAAAACCCAAAAAAAAAACAAACAAACAAACAAAAAATTCGCTGAAACAACGACATTTTCAATGTAACACAAATTTAGCGGTTTTGCGGCTGTCCCGGCTTAAACAGTAGCAGCCACAACAATGATATCGGCTTGTAATCTTGTTAGGCGTGAAATACGTTTTTGGCAGAAAATTTGTTCTTCCATATCTAATAAAAAATATTTTTATATGTAGTTATAGAGAATCGATCGATGGAGAAATGTTTGTTCAATAAGAGGCATCAAGTAACCAAGACACAGTTCCAGTTCCTGTCCCCTTCGCCATCCCAATTCATTTCCGTTTCCGTTTTGTACACTGTCAATTATTGTTGCATACTTTGTGGCGCTCGCGATGGTGCTGGCGAACAATGCAAAGTAGTTAATGATGGCGTGGGTGTGACCCGGGGTCGAGAGGGTATCAGGAGGGAACTCGGGCCATTCCCAACAAGAAAATCCCTCTATGCCAACACGCGCGCACCGTAATTAAGAGACACTCTGGCACTAAAGCACTGGAGCACTGGGGGACTGGGACTGGTACGGAGAAGATGACGATGACGATGGCTCCAGGCCAATGGGAAAACAATGGCTAAACACACGCTTGCCCCACAGCCCCACCCTTCCACTGCCTGAAGCTGACCCAATTAGTGGCGTAGAGACTCGACTCCATCCATCTATTGTATCTTCGATGTATCTTTCTAGTCGTGTGCTGGGTTGTTGGGTTGCCAGGTTGCCTGGTTGCCGGTCTCGGGGTTGCCACGTTAATTAAATTATCACGTGTCAATTCATGTTTCCCGGCCTGCCGGAACGAAGTAAAAGAAACCCCCAAAGGAAAAACGCATTCACTTTGAGCGGGTGCGCACACGGTGTCGAAGAGCAATGCCTGCCAACTATCAACTGTCATAATATCTCATGGCGCGGATTTTTCGGTGCCTCGCTGACAGCTTTCAATATAAAAAAACCAGGAGAAATAACCCGAATGTCACTCAAAAATCCTTTTGATGATTTGGTTTGAGTTTCGTTCGCGCCCCTCCCCCTTATCCGCCTTTAATCTCGTTTAACGTTTAAAGTTTTTCAATTAAACACTTAAAATTCTTCTTTGGCCGCGTTTCGTTAAGCACGGCCTGCGGCTGTCGAATCAGGGACTAACATTAATTTGGATTTACGAGTATGCTCAATTTGATTGGGAAAACGCCTTACTGAAGGTTTGCTGCGAAAGTCGATCGTTTCGATTCCCGCATCCTGCATTATAGTTGGGGTATACTGGATATAAACTTTGCTTAAAATTATATTTACATACATACATACATACTCGTATATAGATTCTCATAGTACACCCTCAGGTGTAGGAAAATAGGAACAAGTACGGAATATACTTAAGCAGATCCGATTATTTTAAAGCGGGTTGTATTAAAAATTAACCCGATTCTTGAGTTGCAACCTAAATAAGTTTAGTGAATGCGATATATTTGGCACACTCAATTTCCCAGCAGAACGCATTAGACCTAAGTCCGATTTTCCTTTGAAGATCCCAATTTTGTGATGTTGCAGTTGGCTGCACTGCCCAGAATTTAATTACAAGTGCCAGAGCGGCTTCCGCGTGAGCCAGTGCCAGAGCCAGAAGCAGACTCAGACCCGTCTCTAAGCGCATTAAGTATGCGCCGCGTGCGCCAATTAGGTTGAGTCAGCTGCCTGGACTGGCCGTAAGTATTTTCTGCACATTCCTTTTGCGCTTTTACGACTTCGCTGAGTTCTCTTCGGCGTCCTCATCTAACGCGCTTACAAACCAATTAACCTTTTGCCATGTAATCGCTTCGGGATTCATTATTAGCTGCGGCTCAAGTTTATCTTAATTGTCTCCGCTTATATTGCTGGATCCACACAGAATGCCATTCTAAAATCGACAAAGTCGTGGGTAAAGTTGTGGGAAAATAAAATGCGAATCAATATCCTGGAGCCTGGAGCCTATTCCTTAGTTGCAGCTCCATCTTCAATGTGCTCGAATTGTGATTCCAAGGGAAAAGCAAAGCAAAGACAGGACCGCTAGGTAGCGAGGAGTGGACTCGAGACCATGGCTGCCATTATAAATCGGCAGTGTTAACTGTTTTGGTATTTATGAATTAGGTGGCTTAATTCTCGTCTGATAAATCGCAATTTTGGTATAATTGAAAATGATAAATTAAAAATTTGTTGTCTAACTAAACAGAAGCTAAACACAACGGCTAAAAAAATCAATCAAAAGGAAAAGGGATGGTAGAATAAAAAAGAATTGTCGGGGATATTTCCAAATCAAAATGGAATGTGTAATCAGTACTAGGATTTGATATACGATGCCTTTTGTCCGGCCAAAACGCCAATGTTTCGTTTTCAGGCGCTCTGGTATTCACAAATGTTTGTGATCGATGTGAATTATTTGCTCCTGTGCAGTTAAGTGCGATGTTAGGCGCACGCGTTATTGCTTTGCCTCTGTTATTGCTCCAAACAATTTTTTCACATCTAAAAAACAATTTTTGATATTAATAAAAAGGCATAAGCTATGTGTATAGAATAAGTCATTTACTTTTCATTTCGGGCACACGTAACTTTTCGTTTTGAAAAGAAAATGCCTGCCGGATTGCAATGTTTTTTGCTTGCAATTAATGCCATTGATGCTATTGATGCAGTGGTTGCTATTATATGCTCACATCAAAAAACTAAGTGCAATAAATAATTATAAAAATAAATGTCAATATGGATATTTTGTTACATTGACAAAACAAATCCGACATTATTTTATTTAGTTTTAATACAGCTTTGAGGAGATCTGATCAGCGCCAGCATAGCAAACCAACAGATGGCGCTGCTTGTCAAGTGTAGAGTAAATGTAAATATCAACAGATGGCGCTGCTTGTCAGGTGTAGAGTGAATGTAAATATCAACAGATGGTGTTGCTTGTCAGGTGTAGAGTGAATGTAAATATCAACAGCTGGCGCTGCCAGTGCGTGCAAAATTTTGGAAATGCGGGTCGATACTTTCATTTATTTCATCGATACTTTCATTAATTTTATCGATACTTTCCTTAAATTTTTAATGAAACAATTTCGTAACTGCCAGCTTTTGACATGCTACAAATACTAGAAAATATCGTGTAAAAATTTATCGATAACGTAATTTCTCCAAAGTAATTTGAGATGGGCGATATTCATCGTATAGGACTAAACTTTCTCCGTACTTTCGCCTGGAGATGGGCGATTCATCGTAATTCTCGGCGCGCGCGCCCGCCAGATTTGAAATCTGCAAGGAAGGGCAGGATATTCAGAAAAAGGTAAGAATATTACAAAAATCTCGAAATAAAATGAATTTTTTAGATTAAACATTTGGTTTTATTAAAGTTTAGTAAAGGTATCCTTTTCGGCTTTGCTGAGTTTGGCATATCGGTTCATAAAGCTAATATATATTCGGCTTCGTCCGCTATAGCCTATTGGTTTCGTAGTATTCGTCATTTAATTTTTCCTTGGGAAAAATTGTGAGAACTTCCAATGTTAACTGTCGGCCGTATTCTGCGGATATATAAGTTTTGTTCTCAAAATAATAGTCAGCGATAATTTAGATTAATTGCTTTCTGTTCCAGAACGTCAAATCTTTGCCTGACGCCGCCAATTCAGTCAGTTTCGTCGACATCTTTTGAATAATCTCGAGAACGGAAATCCCGGAGAGTACCGAAATGGTGGAGCAAGTTGACCTTGCCGATACCGACTGTGAGTAGCCGCAAGCAGATGTCTTAATATTGATTGATTGAAATCAAAAGAATCTTATGTTTAATGTATTTTCTGTTGGTGTGTTACATGAGCATTTTATTGTGCGATGTTAACAATTGTTTAGATATTAGTATTTAAATAAATTTTGGCTTTATCTCGCTTATTTTTATTTAGTCTTCCGTACATTTAGATAGCTTAAGTACCTTGCTGTCCGATGAAAGCTCCAGGTATTTACTTTCAAGAAAATGATTAATACGACCTTTAATCAATTTAATAGGACAGGAGCTAAGGTTCTGCTCTTTGGTCACCTTAAATATCAGTTGGGATGAGTCCAACTGCTTCTCTCTTTCCATGATGCGCAGTATTGCTGCATCCAGCTCTTGCGTCACCGAAATACAAGTATTGGTTTCAGTTACCCTCGGAGCTGGCGCCTTATTAATTTTTATAAGGAGCTTCTTGCTGTTGTAATCACTGCACACAGTTATAGAAGATGTGGTGGTCAAAGATGCGGAATCTTCACCGACGATCAACAGCTTGCGGTCGATCAGTGGACGCATTGCCTATAACGAGAAGAGTATGTTATAATTGAGTTGGATTGTCATGGTATGGAATCAATTATCAAGTACCATTATCAGTGTCTCGGGGCTAGCTCCTACATTTTCGGCCAATTTCTGGACAGCGAAAATATTCTGATGATTGAACTGCAGGAGCAGGGCCATTTGCAAGGTGTTTACCTGGAGAGTGTAACATTTGCGGGGACTCAAGTTCATGGTCAGCTCGCCCCAGGACTTTGAAAGATCGAAGTCGAGCCCATATCTATTGTACTGTTTGGACCAAAATAATTTAAATTCGTTGACGGACTGCTCCAGTTCCACGGGCATTCGCATGGCATTACTTAAAACATTGAGCTGTTTGACTTTAAAAAACTGTATACGCAAATCAATTTTTACTTTTAAGCCTATATCCAGGATATAGTCCTTGCAATTTGCTTGTATCGTTTCACTTCCTTCGAAACGATGTTCCCTGTCTTCGAAATCAATTCCACTATTCTTCCTTAGCATGGAGACCATCAATGATTCGTTTTCATCCGAGGCCAATGTATCATCGATGCGTCGCTTGTTCAGCAGTATGAAGTAGAATTTCGTGAATAATATTTTATTCTGATCATTAAAAAATTGCACAACCTCTGCAATTCTTTTAATTTCATTTATAAGCGGTTCGGATGATTGCTTCTTCTTAATTAGCTTATGACAGTATTGGGCAAGCATTCGCGGTAGATTCCCCTCCTTGTTGCCTTCGGCTGTTTCGTTTATCACCTCAAAGCGCACAATATCAGCGGCATCCCAAAGTTTTTGGCGATCTGCCAAAGCCCTTAGCAGGGGAACTCTGCGCAGGGCCAATATGGCTTCCACATAGTCCCTGCCATAATTAGAGCTCTCGCATCTGTCAATGGCATTTTTCAACCGGCAGTAAAGGTATGTTCTCAGGATGCGACACAGATCCGGCTCAATCGAAGGCTTGAATAAAATGGCACATTTCACTAAATGTTTCAATTCTTTGCGCGCATCCGATTCCAACATGATTTTGAACAAAGTTTTCGATTTATCCTCAAAAAACTTTAAAATATCCGCTTGCAGTACGTTGTTCATTTTTGTCAGCACAGAGCAGTCCTGATTCTCGTCATTGGCGTATATATCGACGATCGACTCTAACACGGTATATACATTGGAGCTGTTAATGGGCGGATCGTAGATTTCCATCGCCATAGTGTAAGGAATAGCATTGATTAGAGATCGATCGATCGGTCTGTATATAATTCTTTTCCACAAAATCATAGCCAGACGGTAGATTGAATACGAATCGTCACGGCCCTCCAGCTCCTCTCTTTTTAACCAATTTTCGTTCATGTAGCTACACCCGATATCCAGAACAGTGACGGAAGCCTGGTACGATTTCCACGCTTTTGCATACTCACGGATCAACTCCTGATCGTCATTTATGGACTCTAGCTCCGCGAGAATGCTTTCAAGTCGAATGGTTAGAAAATTCGCTAGCACGGAGTAAATCTTGTCACCAGCTTCCTGGCTTCGGTTGCTCTCAATTAATAAGGTGCAACACAGATTAGAGATGGTCCTGTGAAACGCCATCAAATCCTGACGTTTCCATGTGGTGTCATTTCCAAAGATCCTCTCCAAATCCACCAACAGCACTCCGCTGAAATCGGTAAATGCTTTTTTTTTCTGACCCATTATCGCTGATGTCGTCACTCAGTTCTTAAGAAACACCAGAATTTCAGCAAGAGCAGTTTTAGCGCCACACCAGTTTAGCGCCTGCAACACTCTTGTCCAGACGAATTTTATACGTAATCAAATTGTACTTTTTGGTAGGAAAATTTGAACTTATTAATAATACAATTTGTTTATAGTGATCGCAATATCGATCACAATTCATGAGATATTTATAATGCAGTCGTCGATAGCTGGGCTTTTTCGCCATCGATACCATCCATCGAAACTTCACAATCTAATACAAATTCATTATTAATATCAGCTTGGATAAACAAATGTAACACTAATTAAAGGAAATAGGGTGTACAAATGTCCATACGCATGCATAAACTTGGCTGACCAGCAACATTGACGTCCCTTATGTTTGACCCTTATTATGTAAGAAATCCAATAAAAAGGATTTCTAAAAACTAGTCAATCTTGTACAAAATTGATTGAGAAATTGGATAAAATTGTTTTTGTTAGGTCTGAAAGGGCGAACTTGCTAGCAATATTAAACCGAATATCAAAATCATGGAATACGATTTCAATCAATAAATTATAACGTTATCCCATTGTCGACCAGGGGGTATTTAATATATCCACGAAATTTATGTAACTTTAACATATTTTACTCATTACAGTCAAAGATGTCAGTGGTCATTTTTGATTTTTAAGTAAAGAGGAGGATGGAGCTACAAGGAACCTTCACAAACAGTATTATTTTCCGCGGTTTAACAAGAGTACTCAATTTTTTAAATAGAGGAGGGTTAAGTGGGTTAATTCTCGTTTAATTGCCGGTGAATCTGGGCACATTTAAAATATCGCCGGGCACCGTACACACGTGTAGTTAAAAAAAGTTTAATTTTCCAAGCGCTCCAGTTTGCATTTAAAAAACAGAAATGGTAAGTTGAGCTGGAGATCCAATCGAAAAGATTTACCAGGTGCTACTTGAAGCTATGCACTTACTTTTGTTTGAGAAGTTTCCACAACTTTTACTTTCGCCGCACTGTTGTGTAACAGCAGGGGCAGAGCAGGCAAGAGGCAACCAAAAGAAACATGAATTTAATTGGATTAATATTGTAGGCCGCTGCTATTAAGAAGATCATACCCATGCTGGACCGCATCCTAATAAAACGTGCCGAGGCTCTGACCAAAACGAAAGGCGGCATTGTCTTGCCCGAGAAGGCGCTGGGCAAAGTTCTCGAAGGTACTGTTGTCGCTGTTGGGCCTGGCGCTCGCAATGCTGTAAGTATTTCATAATTGTGCCACATTGAAGATCATTGCTCTCTGTGTGCATGCATACATAAGTATATGTACATATGTATGTTACGAAATTAATTTTCTTACGTTCTTTCCAGTCAACTGGCAGTCACATTCCCATTGGCGTGCAAGAGGGAGACCGAGTCCTGTTGCCCGAATTTGGCGGCACCAAGGTTACCCTGGAGGGCGATGTGAAGGAACTGTTTCTGTTCCGTGAATCTGACATCCTGGCCAAACTGGAATAGACACTTCTTGGCGCACCAGTCTCAAAATTCTATGAATTCTATGTTTTATTAGTATGTAACCGAACCAAACACACAATCAGCGTAAGCTGATGCAATATTTTTGTTTGCATTTAGCCTTGACCGCTATTCAATAAAAGCCGAGTTACTCTGTTAACATTTATAAAAGCTATATTTGAAATCCTACTTATGATTAAGCTAGTCCAACTTCAGGTTGCGCAGCCCATACACCTGATTGAAGGCAGAACGTTGCTTTATGTCGGGAAATCCCTCAACGGCGGCCCGTTCCCGCGAGATCTTCACCAAGGCCTCGAATGAACGCGGCTCCCAAATGGCCAAGTCTGAGAGCATTTTCCTGCAATGGACAGAGTATTGATTGCAGATCTAACCGTTAAATGCACAACCTACTTGTTCAGCAGAATGTCGGTGCGCGTCAGACCCTCCTTAAAGGATTCCAGGCCTACGCCATACTGCTGGCAGCCGGCCTCGACGCGAGTCGTCCACAGCTGGGCCATGTCCAATTTCTTCAACTTGCGTCCCTTGGTGGCGTACGCCAAGGCTCTGTGCACACTCCGAATAGCGAAGGAATAGACATTGCGAGTGCGACTACGATAATGCTAAAGGTATTTGTATGCATTTATTATGGTTATAATTAATAAGTAATTCATATATTTTACGAGTCCACTCGCACTCACCGCTGCCAATTTGAAAATACGTCTTTTCCGCCAAAACTCATCAGGACCGCGAGCTCGCACCAACAGTGGTATATTCAGGAAAACCATGCCTTGACTTTTCCAACAGTTTTGTGTATTATTTAATTGATAACAATAATGTGTTGTTTTATATTTTACATAACCCTGCATACAGCGTGACCGTTTATGGTATTTTATATACTTTATGGTATTTTTCGAAGACAAAATCGGGTGAAAAGTATATTTTAAAGAAACTTTTGAAGAAACCGAAGAGACTGAAGCTGATTAAGAAAAATGTAAAAAATAAGTGGTTACAACTTCTAAGAAGTTTTTTTTGTTTAATTTATATTCATTAATACATGAATAAGTCATGAAGACTGTATAATTTATAAATTTTCTTACAAAATATAAATAAGACGCTTGTTACATTCATAAGCAACAGAAAGACTGTATTTAAGTTCCTTAACAATATAAAATAAATTGTTCGTTCAAATATATATATCAAATATGTTAAATAAATATATATTTCAGTCAAATAAAGACTTTTCTCACATAAAGACTTTTGTATATGTTAATAATAATGAGAAACAATAAATAAAACTGTTAATTTAATAAAAAACAAGCCTAAATATAATTTTTTTGTGATGGTATATTTTATGGTATTTTGTGAAATTGAAATGGTAGTTTATGGTATTTATTGTTGGGCCAAAAAGTATTTTTTATCGTTATCGGCGCGGTCACGCTGATCGGTATCACCAATTGCCGGTTTATTTACATTCTGCACATTTTTCAAGCAAATGTTTTGAAAAACTTTGTTTTCCATGCTTTGCCAATCGCTGAGTGCACAAATAGTCCCATAATTTAGGTTGAATGTGTGCAAACAGCCAGCGCAATCCCGCTGCAGGGACAACCAGCGCTTGCTCGTCGTGCAGTGAGGGTCGTCTAAGTTTGTATTGTTTTGTGATTACAGCGAGCCTGATTCTAATACCATCGGTGCCACAGATCTACTATGGCATCATTGTGCCGAACGTGTGGGGTGCCGTCTTTTGGGGACCGGTCCTTTACTACGCCCTGATAAATATGATAATACGTTTTGTGCTCAGAAACGGCAACTACCAGGTGAGTCATGCCCACATACATTGTCGCAGTATTCGTTCTTATCACTTCTTGGCACTCCACTAGGTGGCGATACGGGCGTCGTTCCTGGGGTTTGTCGAAGCTGTGAGCGTACTAGTCATTTGCTTTGCTCCTACGTCTTGGCAACAGTTTGGCGTCTACGGGTGCTTTATGGCATTCTTCCATTATTCAGAGTTCCTAGTCATAGCCTACGCCAATCCGCGCACGCTGACCCTAGACTCGTTCATGCTGAACCATTCGGTGCACTATGGCCTGGCTGCGGCAGCCAGCTGGATTGAGTTTGCCCTGGAAGTGCACTTTCTGCCCGATTTCAAACGCTACGGCTACATTTGGCTGCTAGGCATGGCCCTGTGCACCTTTGGCGAGCTGATTCGGAAGTCGGCCATCATCACAGCTGGACGAAGCTTTACGCACTTGGTAAACAATTTAAAATGGAAGTTAGTTTTATTGACTCTACTTGAAAATACTTGTACAGGTCCAAAATGAGAAGCACTCGGAGCACAAGCTAATTACGCACGGCGTATATGCATACTGCCGACATCCTTCGTATGTGGGCTGGTTCTGGTGGTCCATCGGTACACAGATCATACTGATGAATCCCATTTGCATCTGCGTCTACACGCTAGTCAGCTGGCTCTTCTTCCACGATCGCATCTATGTCGAGGAGTACTCCCTGCTAAATTTCTTTCATTCGGACTATGTGCGCTATCAGAAGCGAGTGTCCACTGGCCTGCCCTTCATAAAAGGCTATCTGCTTGAGTAGCGGCATTGTAGCATTGTCGAGGTCAGCCACACAAATACACAAATCACAAACAATTGCGAAACTACACAAAGTTCTATTTAAGGCTAAGGTTAAAAATCATCTTTTGTACAGCCGAAAAAACAAGCACATTTACGATAATAAGTTAACTGATATTTTAACATATCCTTAATGTTGTTTTTCTATCTTGATTGAAATGGTACTTACATATACGCATATTGATATTGTAAAACTCAAAGGCAGACACCGAACTGACCGACCGCATTGTCGGATATCCAGTGGATTGAGAAGTCAAAGCTGTGCAAAATGTTGTTGACATGTGGTTGGTTGACTCTTGGTTGGTTGCTTGTGTCACTTTTGTTTTATTATCAATTTAAATTCGAATATTGCTCTATCTATAGGAAACACAAGCAGATCCTCCTTCACGTTCGTTCGCAGTTGTATATACTTGTTAGTTAGTGTCTTTCGCTCTGTGCATGTGTGTGTGTGTGGTTAAATGTATGTACAAACAATTATCAGTGTTAACAAAAATGTCTTAGTCACTCTCTTTCATAGTTCACTTAATTAACAATTGCAAATCTTGCTGCGCTTTGCGTACCTCCTCTGACAGGGACCTGTGTATGTGTGTTTGTTAGTGTCTTCCCCTGCCACTTTGCCTCATCCTGGTTCATTTCCTCCTCCTCCTCCTCATCATCATCTTTATTCGACAAACTGCGGCTCACCCGTATACGTACAGCCAGGATTCTTGATAATATGTCCAGCAGCATAGTTGCCACATCGTATGCACACGTCGAGGGACTTACCCTGCACAAACTGCGACAGAAAACCGCCAACGAATGCATCCCCAGCGCCATTGGTATCGACAATCTCATGCACCGCCAGTCGTGTGACCGGAAACTCTTCAACCGAGTCCCGCTGGATTAGCAGCACGGGATCACAGCCCTGCGTTAGTATGGCAATGCGAGGTCGCGCCGGATTCAGTTTGTCCAGCGCCACCAGACGCTTGCCAATCTCGCGCAGATCCTCGGTCGGCCAGCCCTGGGCCGTAGCAAAGGCATGCGCCTCCGCCTCATTCCCAAAGATTATGTCCACATAGGGCATAACGGCCAGCAGCGGTGCCATAAAGAATTGTGATATGAATGGTGCGCTGAGGTTCATTAGGAACGGTCGCTGCTTGGCAAGGGCAGTGGCGGCCACTTGCATTATGCTGGGCGGGTTCACAGTGAGAAAGAAGCCCTGCCGGGAAATACAATGAAAGGGTTACGTTATTCATTGGTCTTATCTGAGTTGGACAGAATTGACTTCCTTTCTTATCAAGTCATAAATTTGTATTGTATTGATAATGATCGGTTTATCATCATCTATTGCACTCACCGAAATATAGTAGTACAAAGCATTATCCACAAGGGCCTTGTTGAGGGGCTGATCCAAATGGTCGATCGTGAAGTTGTTGGCCGCCGCCAAGTTGGCGCAGAGCGATCGATGTGTGCCGGTGATGAGAACGGCGCAGGTGCCCGTCGGTACGTCCTTCTTGATTTGATAGTGGACGTCCAGTCCCGCGGACCGGGCCTTCTCCATTAGTATATCAGCATACTCGTCCTCGCCGACGCAGCCAAAGAAGACGGCCACCTTCGGCTGTCCCAATATCCATTGGGCGATGCGCAGGGAATTCTGCACAGATCCGCCGGCCAGGAATTCCGCCTGGAAGCCATCGACCAGCTCCCGATAGATGGGCATGTGTCGCTCCTCGGCCAAGATGGCATCGTCCTCCTTCATCTCATACTTCTTCAAAAAGTCCATCGGCACAATGGCGGAAATGTCCAGCAGTGGATTTCCGCATCCAACCAGGATGCCTTCTCTGCATTGGATATAATCAAAAGGATTAGTTTCATCCTGGAATCAGCCTGAAAGATCTCTCCATGCCACACCCCACCTAACGTTGCTGCTCCGATCGCACATGTCTCTCGCTTGAGGGCCTGTCGCTAATGCGCCCAATTAGCTATTAGCAATTCAACTTCAGCGACGACGCTGCTTAGCCCCACAATCGCTTGGCGATGAACCATACTGATAGCCCCCAGCAGAAGAAAGTAGTGGAAAGAGTGGTGGTCCATATAGTAGGTACGCCTCATAAAGTATTATAAGTAATACGGTTTAGTGCTGGATTCATCATTTATGTAATCATTAAACTATGCACACGCATTTCTATTTTTCTTAGCTGATCGCATTTATTTGGACGCCAGTGTTGGGTATCAAACAAATTCAAGTGGCTCTCAGAATGCAGAGGTGTTTTACGTATTTGAGCTTTGTCTAAATACAGAATCATGCCACTGACAATAGAAATTACTTTGAAGCAAACACTACTTTTAAGCAGTGAACATTTTTGTGGACGCTAGTGTGGGCTTGTTTACGCGCCTATAATTGTGTGCTGTTGTTGTTGGCAAGAATTCGCTTCTCTTATCAGCCACATATTTCGGAATCAAGAGCCACAGCGGCCAACACAATACACATACATATGTATGTCGATTTGGTTTATTAATTCATTCATATACAGCCGGTCCTCTGCACCGCCCCCGTGTGAAGCCAACGGGTCAACAGCAATCGAATCTAGAGATAACGACACCAAACACGCTCGCACACAGACAGTACCCACAGCACACGATTTTCACATGCCGCTGTAAATTTTCGGCAATTAGATATAAATATGTTGTACATACATACACATGTATGTATGTATGTACGACGCACAAGAACGAGAGCACATGGTGCCTTTTTATAATACAACTTGTAGTAATAAAACTACTACTACTACAACTAAAACTTACTGTAGCGTGCTCGTCATTTTTGTTGTTTTTGGATTAGCTGCCGTCTTATGTAAACATTAACAAGTTATTGCACTTTTAACTGAACGCGTTAGCTTCGTAAGTGATTGTAAGGCTATCTACCAATCTATATATTTAGAAATACCTGACCAGAGATATATGTATAGACAATTATTAGTTAATCTACAGAACCGCGAGCAGCTAGCTCTTGAATTTAGGATTGTTTATGTTGTATCGATGTGAGCGATATTTTTACTTTGGTATCGATGGTGTAACCATTGAATGCCCCTATTAAAATATTAACTTAAATTCAAAATAGATTTTACAGAAATTTACGACTTTATGACAAAAAAACGGCCCTTTGTACAGTGGGTATTTAAATTTACGTGGTCTTTTTTTGTAAGTAAAGTGGATCTAATCTACCAAAATAATATACAATTAGTATTATTCTCCGCGACTGAATTGAAGGGTTTAATTAACGTTAAGTGGGCTAAGTCCGTTTGTTCATCGGTATACACATACTGTATATTATAAAAATCATTATGTAAATTTCGGTGTATTTCTGAGAGACAGACGGTTTTGACGTCGATATTTTTAAAATTTAAAATTAAAACCGAAGGGTTTTAAAAAACTTTATAATAACAAAATTTGGTCGAAAACATAGTTATTTGTTGCTAAGAATATACTATGGTGCTTAAATACTCGTCTTTTCTTAGGTTTTCGTTGAGGTACAATTATTTTTGCAATAAACTATTAAAAAATGGTTGCATAGAAGCAGCCCTTAATGGGTTAAATTATTAATATGTGAATTTATGTTAATAAAAAGTTAGTATTATTACACGTGTGTTCCTTATTTAATTTTTATTATAGATCAAAAAATAAGTTAAAAAAAAAACAAAAGTATACTTTTTAACAATTTATATGTGAAATTATTGTAACTAAAAACATCGCTATTTAAAAAAACTTATGAACTGTTAACATCGATGTTTCTACAGCTCTATCATCAGGGTGACCGTTTACGGTATATTATATACTTTACGGGATATTATGACGTCGAAATCGAGTTCAAAGTATAATTACGGTATATCGGTATATAAAAGTATATTTAATCAAGTTCCAATATATTTTTTAGAGTAAATTAAAGTACTTTTCAAAATGACCGCCAAACTTCATTAGCGCACAGAAAATATCGAGATTTTTCGCTCTCAAATCGTTGTTTTTCAAAATTTTCGCGGTGTGACCAACATGCATCTAACGGGAACGCGTAAGAAACGTCGCAGCATTGTTGCGCGTTCCCGTAAGATACATTTGATTCGTATCGGAAAATTTTCGGCAACATGGGGAAATGGGTTAGCAGCATTGTTCTGCAACTTTGCACGGAATGCGCAACAAGGCTGCTACCCCTGGGAGAAAGGATATTATAGAATTAAGATATTGTTTGTAATTTCAGGCTCTAATTACTGCATTTACTACTCAGTCTCTGTTTTAAAAATATAATCGACATTTTGCAGCTTACGGGTACCAATAATGGGTATCGGGACAGGGATAAATATATACATGGAGCACCAATTGTATGCATTAATGGGTAAATAACATGTCTATCTAAGACAAATTCATTATTAATGTGTCAAAGCAGCTTGGAAAAACAAATTTAGCATTAGTTCAAGGAAATAGGGTGCACAAATGTCCATACGCATGCAGAAACTTGGTTGACCAGCAACTTTGACGTCACATTCCGGTACACACTTTCATTTAATGCTTTGGCCGCTTTTTTCAACCTTATTATGTAAGCAATCCACTAAACAGGATTTCTAAAAACTAGCCAATCTTGTACAAAATTGATTGAGGAATTGGATAAAATTGTTTTTGTTAGGCCTGAAAGGGCGAACTTGCTAGCAATATTAAACCGAATATCAAAATCATGGAATACGATTTCAATCAATAAATTATAACGTTATCCCATTGTCGACCAGGGGGTATTTAATATATCCACGAAATTTATGTAACTTTAACATATTTTACTCATTACAGTCAAAGATGTCAGTGGTCATTTTTGATTTTTAAGTAAAGAGGAGGATGGAGCTACAAGGAACCTTCACAAACAGTATTATTTTCCGCGGTTTAGCAAGGGCTGCTTAACTTTTTAATTAGAGGAGTGTTATGTGGGTTAATTTTCGTTTAATTGCCGGTAAATCTGGGCACATTTAAAATTTCGCCGGGTTGTTTTTACAATTACGATCCGAAATAATTTGTCCGGCCTTTGAGAACCATTTACGTACCATTGAAACCTTTAAGGAACTTGTCTATTGTAAAAATTAGATGCCACCAGTCGATTTGTTAACAAATTTATTTGTCTTCGTATTTTAGAGCTCGATACTATCATGAAAACCATCGATACTATCGATAGTGCCCTCTATGGTTTGACACCTCTAATGATTTCTTTCTTTCCGGTTGTCTAAAGGTTCGAATGTGTATGAAATTTGGTCCGACTTAATTCGCCGAAATGTTTGGCATCCTAACACATAATCTGTTTTTTATTATTCATTGCAGTGAAGTGAATCCTCAATCGTTAAAATATGGCCGACGTTGATGTGTAAGTCGACATTTAGTGGGTCAAAATGGATGTTTATGCCTTTACCCGCCATTTGGGTTTCTGATGATATTAATTGGTCCGTGTTTATGAATTTACATTGATTATAAATTCTCCAATTACTGACAAATCAAGGCTAAATGAAGTTTTCGGTGCTGTTTCTGTAATGAATAAGTAATTCATGGTTTTATTTCCGCATTATTGCAGTGATGTGCCCTCCGCTGCCCCCGTCCTCGATGGCGCCATGGACATTAACACTGCTCTGCAGGAAGTGCTGAAGAAGTCTCTGATTGCTGATGGTCTCGTGCATGGCATCCACCAGGCTTGCAAGGCCCTGGACAAGTAAGTGGACCAAAGCCCCGATCTGGTCGTGCTGCGAGTGCCTCTGATGAAATTAATTGGTCCGTGTTTATGAATTATCCATTGATTAAAAACCTTCCAATTGCTGAGCACATGTTCGCCAACCGACCAACCGGCTTTCGCCCCACGCGATCATATCAATCTGTTTTCTAACCTCATATTTCTTTTGGACAGGCGTCAGGCCGTTCTGTGCATTCTGGCCGAGTCCTTCGATGAGCCCAACTACAAGAAACTGGTCACTGCCCTGTGCAACGAGCATCAGATCCCCCTGATCCGCGTGGACTCGCACAAGAAGCTCGGCGAATGGTCCGGTCTGTGCAAGATCGACAAAGAGGGCAAGCCCCGCAAGGTGTGCGGCTGCTCGGTGGTGGTCATCAAGGACTTTGGTGAGGAAACACCCGCTTTAGATGTGGTTAAGGACCATCTCAGGCAGAACAGCTAGACCATATGCTGTCCCCTGTCTGTTGAATGAGAGACTACGTGAGAGTTTTTTATGCTTATAAAAATAAAAACGTAAGAAATTCATAAAATAAAAGAAATTGACCCTTTTACATATTTGGAATGTTTTATATATTAACGAAACTGAAACGAAACATGGAACAAAATCAAATTAAGCACTGTCCGTGCAGGCGGGTTTGTGCTGTGGCCAGTCCTTGAGTTGGCACTCTCTGCAAAAGATGCGCAAGGGGATTATAATGTGAGCAGATCTCTGATTGAGAATCGAAAGCCATGGCTTACCGTGAGCAATAGTGAACCTTCTTGCAGTTGGCGCACTTCTTTTTGGCCTGAGCCTGGCAAGTGGCGCACTTGTTTATCTGCTCTCCTCCTGCAGCGTCGCCGCCAGCCCCTGAATTCGGCGGAGACGCAGACACTGGCTTCCCCTCTTGCATATTCAGATCCTCCATATTTTGCTCTAGTTCGCACAAGAGCTCTGTGCCGTAGGCAGCACTCAAGCGGCTGGCCAGGTCACAAATCTTCTTCTTGTCCATGCTAAGGAACACAGAGTCCTGCGCCTGGGCTATCTGATAGAAGCCGCCATCGCGATCAACCTCCTTGGTGAGGTCGTTTTGTATTTGGGGCAGATCTTCCAACAGAAGAGGCTGCGATTTTGCCGCAGTATTGCCGCTGAGGGTCAAGCGACTAAGGAATTGCTTCAGTTCGATGAGCGCCGGCAGCTGGTCCAAGAGGGTTTCGTGCATAAGACCCAAGAGCTGCGGAAGATAGGATAGGATAGGATAGGATCAAAACGTTCATGGGGACTGGGACCCCCGCCCCCAGTCATCACCTTCGACAGCTGCTTGCAACGAGCCTCGTTCAGCTCGTAGTTCTCCATGATCTGGGGATTGAGAAGCAGCTGATGCACACAGAACCAGGCCTGTGCCTCGGGCTTGACTATCTTGGCGGCATCCTCCACATTCGTCCACTTCTCGTCGATAAACTTTTGCAGCCCCTTGCTGGTCTTACGCTGCCAGGGACGGAAGCAGAGCACATCCACCATTAGCCAGGGGATGTCGTGGGTAAACAGCATGCGACGAGTGGCGCTCAGGTGGAAGAGCGACACGTTGTCGGCCAAGTAGTTGAGAATGGAGATGCAGCGCAGGCCGATCTTGTATATGAAATTGCGCTTCTGGCGCTCCAGCTCTGTGAGCACAGCCTCGTCAACGTCCACCTTTGACTCGTTCTCGTGGTAGCCCATGCTGACTAGTCCAATCACCTGGGACACCGAATGGGCACAGTAGTCGATGAGATCCAGCACCGATTCCTGCAGCGTCTCGCAGCCACTGGGGTGGTAGAGGCACATGTCCAGAAGAGCCACCAGCGCCGCCTCATGGTACATCACCGTGTAGATGAGGAACGTGGCCTGGGGATTCGGGTCGATCTCCAGCAGATGCGGCAGCACCCGTGTCTTCCACAGATTCACGCAGTAGGCCTCGTGTATCAGCAGGCGCAGTTTGTCCCGTGAAATGAGGAATTCCTTGACTTCCTCTTCACGGTTCTGTGCCGCCTCGTAGGCCGCCTGATGGCTCAGCTTGATGACCATCTCGTGCACCTCTAGCCACTTGCTGTTGCCAACGTCGCGCACCTCAAACCCGCGAATACTCTCAACGAAAAAGTACAGCTCCTCGGGATAAACAAAGTTTACCATTTTGTTTTCTAACGTTTCAAAATAATTTTCTTTCTAAATTTATTTGCTCCGACTGTGCCCGGGTTTGGTTTGTGACTGCTTTTTTGAGTAGGAGACAGGTAGGCATGTAAGTATTTGTGGTTGCCATGGCAGGCAGAGGTTGCTACGATTATATTCTCTAACAGGAATCTGAGCTAGACAGGGTCTTTGCAGGCCTTTGCCATGGTTGCAGTACAATCAAAAAAACATTCACAAAAATTGAAGAACATTCCATTCTTTATCCAACAAATACTTTTGGTAATGCAACTACAGATATACATATAAACCCATACACATCATCTATTGATAACTAGGGAACGTGTTTGGCAACTAATATATAAAGTAAATCTAAGAATACGTTAAGTAAACCGACAAAAATAAAACAAGGATACTTTCAAACATAGATCACACGAGTTTCTACTTTCAGGTAAGCTGAGCATTCCTCTCCACTGGGCTTAGCGATACAGTCGCACTTGTTCGTCGAGATCCTGGTCGCTGATGCGATCCTTGAGATTCAGTTCGGCCTCTTGCTTGCGCAGCATTTCAAAAATGGCCGCCAGCTGCTCCCTCTCAATGCGACGCTCCTCCATGATCTGGTCGGCTGTAAGGGTCTTCTCGACATTGTTCTGCATGTGTTTGGTCTTAAACTTTCCCATGAGATGGCTGTAGTCCTGGCTGGGCAGATGATCCTCAATGAGCTCCGTATCGCTATCACTTGTACGCTCCTCGAAGGCCTCGTCGTCATCCAGATCCAGGTCGTTATCGTCGTCCTCGTCCTCAAGATGTGCCCTCAGCTCGGAATCGTCATCGTCGTGTATTTCATCGGGGCCCAGTCCCTCGTCCTCCAGCTCCTTCGTGACGTAGCAATGTGTTTGGTTGTGTATGTTGTATTGAAGGATACTTTATTGCGCTGCAAGATTTGAGGGGTACTCACGTTGTTATCCTTGAAGAAGTTTGCAAAATAAAAGGCCACCAAGACGCAGAGTAAGAGAGTGGTCAGGGCGATCGAATAGTGTCCGGGTAGGCCCAGGAAAAGGCCGTCCAGCGATGACAATATTTCGTGCATTTTCCCCCGATTTGTTGTTTATTTTTAGAGTTTCTTGTTGAGCCAGCAGTGTGCCCGCAGGACGCAAGCGAAAAATACCACAAAACAGATCTATCGATAAATATTTATTTTTACGGTACGTGTATAAATAAAAATATAAAAAATTCGAAATAAGCATATTTCATTTTGCATTTCCCATCCTATTGGCTGGTATTCATTGCTGAGGTATCCGAGCTCACGTCAGCAATATGAAAAGAGGCATCTTCAGCGGGAATGTCGTCCTCATCAGTGTACATTCGCCGCAAGCGCTCCTTGTACCTGTTGAAGGATTGACCAGCATATATAAGAAATGTTTAATAACGAAAGCGGCCATCATCACAGCTTACAGCTCACTGTCTGGGTTATTTGCCTGGTTGCGGCACTTATCCAGCTTCTTTTCGATGGCTTTAACCCTATCCCGATCGGGTTGCTGGTACTGTTTGACCATGATCCGGATTTCTGTGGGAGCATGTAGAACAGTTAATGGGGTCGCAGCTTGTCACAAGCCAAGCTTACTTCGCACGGCATCAATGAGACCTGGCAGCTTATCTCGCGCTGACACAAACAGCAAATCAGTCACATAGCTGTCCAGATTCTCCTGCTCTCGGCTGGCCGCATGCAGCACAGCAGCCAGGCCGATCTGCGAGGGTGTATGCAACAGGCAGGCATCCGTATAGTACGTGGAATCGACGAAGCTTTCAATATGTGGACGCAAACGGTCCGGGTTCTGCATATTGCTACGAGTCTAAAACAAGAGGTTAGATGGACATGGCCTTTACGATATTTCTTTGGATTTGCTGACCTTTATGTCTATAAGGAACCCCTCGATGGGTCTGAACGGATTGTGTATGGTGAGGTAATAGTTCAGTTGGCCAATCAACAGCAGTTCATTGGACAGCACAATGTCGGTGGCTTTGTTCCGATCGCCCTTGATATTGTTGACAAACTGACTAATGGACACGTTAAACTCCTCCACCTTGCAGGCAACGAACACACAGGTGGCTCTGTGAACAAAAGGCGCTGTGATTAGGTTATTCTCCATTTCATTTCAGTTGCACATGCTCACAGTATTTCCTTGGGATGGTAGTCCATCGGCGTATTGTTCAGATAGAAACGCTTGAAATAGTGAAATGCGGTGCCCACCACACATTTGGGCATGGGCGGATCGAAGCGCCGGCAAAAGTCAAACAAATAGACTTCATATTGCTTCAGCAGCAGGCGCTCCTCGGCCGGCGTCAGAAAAAATTCCTCCGGGTCGCTATCCTGACACTCGGCGTCGTGCTCCTCAATGTACTTGGAGTTCTGCTCCACACGAAAGGCCAACAGCTGCGCCTCATTAGCAAATGTCCAGGACTTTTTCTGCGAGCTCACAGGATACATTCTGCACAATAACAATATTTTTAATTTCTAATTAATCTGATCTGACCCTCAGAAATATACCGAAATATACCTTGTCATTTTCAGAATATACTATAAATATACCCATTAAAGATTTGAGCCCATGGATGTGATGATTCGGACGGGACTGTGTGTGCCATTATTGGCGACTGGACGGACCTGTAGAGCACCCAGATAAAATATGAAAAGTAGCCGTCTTCGATGCAGCCCTTCACCACTTAAGGTGCATCGACACATGGAGACAGCCGAGTCATAGTCCACATGTTAAGTGCCCCAGTTCAGAATTTGTGGACGTTGTGGATCTTCTGGATCCACACGAAGAGTGTATTTATGTACATCCGTTGTTACAAGCTCCGAAACCAACTATTTTGTGTTTCTGCAATTTTAATACGTACAAGATTTATTGTATTTTAACATATTATACAAATTTTTGTTTGCACTTCTGTTGCTTGGACTCTCAGCACGTAACCCATAATCTTAGCTGATAGGTAATTCAATTTGTAACAAGGTTGGTGAACTATGAGAACTCCTTTTTATTGGATTGTTTATAAGGTTCAAACAAAATCGGCCAAAGCATAGCACGTAAGTCTTCAAGGAATGAAACGGTTTCATTTTTGTACAGTTTTCTTACGTTAATATTCAATTTCTGTCTTTCCAAGCTGCTTTGAAACATTAATATTACACTGGTCTTAGAGTGGCATGAAGAATCGCACCTAGGTACCGTTAAAAACTAATTAAAAGCTTAAAATTCATATGGCGGACATATTGTGCCTATGGCAGCTGAATAACTTAACTATGTAATTCTATGGTTGGGAGAGATTCCAGTTGGAAAAGCGAGGTAAATAGACTGAAGGAATTGTATGATACCTAAGTCTCCTCTTTCTCTATGCTATATGTATGTATGTAGTTAGTTCCATTACATGTACGAGGAACATTTGACTAATTGTTTATTTTGCTGCATATTCGGTTCTCATTCGCATCAGTTTCATTGGCATTTGGCACAGACAGAGACTCTGCGGCTGGCGTGCAGTACGGCTCGATGCATTGGAAGCCAAATCGACTTTTTGGACCCATTTGAGTTGCTATATCGGACCCATTGCGAAAACGGGAGAAGCTTTGACTAAATGCAGCGGATATGCGCTGCATTCCGGCACAAATGTTGCCAAAGATGAGCCGATCGTGCATCTGGTGCTGTAGAATGGCCATCCTGGCCAGGAAACGCAGCTGGCCGTGGCTCAAAGGGCGTGCTGTGAAAAGTTTACGCGATTCTTTTGTCTGCAAACACATATAATTAACGCCTTCTGCGGCACTCTTGGCATGGCACTTACCCCCATTACCTCTTCGCATTGCAGTTCTCCTAGAGGAATATTAAAGACTGACGAAATCGCTTCTGTTAATGAGCAGGGACTGCTATCCTGCCGGGCCATGCACAGAGCCACAAAGGAGTCGCTGATTCCCCCCAGAGTAACTTGGTGCTTGTAGAGCAGCTGATCGAAAATGCGATGACTGTAGTACACCACTTTTCGTGGATGTTCAGCCTCCAGCAGATCTACCAGCTCAGGGAAAATTGCGCCCAGTGCCTGGATATCGAACACATACGTCTGGTTTGCCGTGGCAGCCACAAGCACAGCTGTGCGTCGGTGCCGCCCATAGAAACTGGGCTCAGCAATCAGGGAAATGCTCGTCTGATCTCGCATATCGGTTAGCGCCTTGTGATAGACAGCATCCGTCTGCTGGATGAACATGATTCGGTTCAGCTTTTTCTCCAGTGAGCTCAACTCTTGGCTCGTTAGGGGAAAAACTGTTTTCCCACGCGACGGGCTCATCTCATGAGCCGATTCAAAGGAGTCTACACTGTCATCATCGCTGTCTGACATGATGGAAAGTCTGGTAACACGGAAGTTATTGGTTTAAGTCAAAAATCTACTCATTCCCAGCCTTACCGATGGCGAGAAAAAGTGACTAAGTTGTTTTCTTCGTTTTACTTAGATATTGTTGATGACATCAATTAGTTTCGTTATCGAGTACGTATTTTCTAGTTTTGCAGTGTCTTTAGTCAGAAAAACACACTTTTTTTAAATTTTTGCAATAAAAGAAAAATAAAGGCGGGAAGAGTGACCGAGCTTTGATCCAGTGCGACGACCCTCAGAAATATACTGAAATATACCAGATCATTTTTAAAATATACCGTAAATATACCGAGGAAAAAAACGAACTTACCCCACTTAGCCCACATTAAAAATATAATTTAATAAATTGACGAAAATGATAACGCATACCATTATATACCGTAAATATACCTTGAAATAATTTTCGACGACGTCAAAATAGCCAAGACATCGCTAAGTCACACGCGTTAGGAAATTTATTATAAAAACAGATATCGATATATATATCGATAGCACGCCAACAGATGGCGTGGCATGAAACTAGTTCCGGATCTCTCAGTTTTTGTCAGCCATACAAAAAGACGCCAAGTTTAAAAAGTGTTTTTTTTAAACAAACCTTAATTAAATACTTTTAATACATTAAATATTTAATAAATTTAACTTAAAACTAGGACTTTGTGTGTGTGTGTTTTTAACTCTTGAGCTCTTGTATTATAGCTAGTGTGTGTGTTTTTCTAGTACAACTTTGGAAAAAGTTGCTAACTGGTAAGCAAAGCAAGTGTTCCGATTAAGCGGGTCGTGAAGTTAAGAGAATTTTCTTGAAATTCGTTCGACTGCTTAAACTGGGATGCATAATTCAAAATATCCGCGCAAGGTTCTTTATGACAACACCCATTGTTTCTAGTTCATTGGAATTGACTTTACTTAACTCCAATGATGGGGCTGCGTGTGCCCAAGAAATATATTTGTCAACCAATTTTTTGAGATTATCCAGCTCAGGTGTATGTTAGAATTTTGTAGAAACTATAACTTGATAATTTGGTAAATTATCGAACACGTTCCTACAATTAATTTGCGTGAAACTTAAATTGTATGTATGTATGTATACCTTCTTGAGGATTACATAAAAAATGGGACTCTTCTATTGTCGGCAAAGACGGAAAAGACTAACACAAATGGTTGACCTTCAAAATCAGATAGATTTGAAAGCAGATTTATCTTCCCGTCTCGCTCTATATGCCGAATGACATTCTTAATCTTTGCATTCGAATGGTTTAACGGTTTTAACTCGTTGAACATATAACAAATTTGTTTTAAGCTCAAACTGGACATTGCGCGGCTGTTAATACGGATTTAAAAATATATTGAAATGTCAGTAATTAGTTAATACTAAAATTAAAACTAACAAATACAAATATGGAACAAAACAACAAAAATACTTGTTGTTTTCGACGCTTTGTGCAGAGAAGGGGGCACAAGGGAAAACCATAAAGGAGCTGTTTATTGTTTGTTCTGCAGCAGCAACTTATGAATGCAGCAACTGCGTATCATCCTCCTGCAGTCGGTGCAGTTCGCACTGCATAAAATGCAACAATTTGATGTGCGGCCAATGCGTTCGTACCAAACAAGTATTGTAAGTATTTAATTTCCATCTTTATATTTCTCGAATCAAATTGCTCTCTTTCACAGTGAATGTGAAAGGCTTTGCGACAAATGCGAACACGCATTTATATAATATATCATTTTGAAATTCTGTTCTACACTGATAGAAAAAAACCAAAGTAAAATTAACTACAATCATATTTGAATTTAAAATTCAAATATAAATGTATTAAAATGGCTTTTTTAATACGTTCATATTTAAACTTAATACAAAACACTTTTAAATAAATATAATATATTAAAATTAAAATACAAGACACTTTAAAATAAATATAATATATTAAATTTATATATGAAATATTTATTTATTTAAAATCAATGGCATAAATGAGTGAAAATATTAAAATTTCAGGGCTTGTTTCTATCGGTGTATGTATGTATGTAGAGGTATATTAAAAAATATTTTTAAAATAAGAGTCAAGTGTTTAAAACAAGTGTCAACACTTATAGACTGTGCGTAATATTGTAATAATATCATACATTTTTAAATCCATTTATTGAATTAACTAAATGCTCATTGATTACTTAAAACCAAAATAAAATATGTATTGACACGCTGTGCTTCCGAAACTATAAAACTAACAAAAAAAATAGACAGTAAAATATGTATAAATTTGAATTTATGGCCCTACCTTAAATCAAAATTATTATTGTTGCTTTTTTCGCGCCGTTTACAGCTGTTTGCGGTTTTGGGACGCGCACGTGTTGTGCATTTTGAGCATTTAAGATGCTCGCAGCATCAAAAAGTTAAGAATGAAGCTGAATTAATTTTGTTCTGGTTTGGTTTTTTTTGGAGGGCCCTTCCAAATTGGGTCAATCGATTCTTTGGCCAGGAAGTCAGACACTTACGTTGGCAGGAGTGCCAACAGGTTTAATAAATACTCTATTGCATATATGTACATACATATGACTTCAATGAGCTGTCTGTTATTTGGAATGACCTTTTAAGCTGTACACCGATAGGAAAAATATCTGAAATTTTAATATTTGCCCTCATTTATGCCATTGATTTTCATCCAAGAGTGGCTGTATTAATATTGAATATTTTTCACTTACATTTTGATATCAATATGAAAATATTTAAATAGAATATATATTACAAAACACTTTAAAATAAATATAATATATTCAATTTAAATAGGAAATATATTATATTTAAATATTTGCATATTTAAATTTAATATATTATATTTATTTAAAAGTGTTTTGTATTTAAATTTAATATATTATATTTATTTTAAAGTGTTTTGTATTAAGATTAAATATGAACGTACTAAAAAGTCATTTAATACATTTATATTTGAATCAAAGTGAATTCTATTTAATTTTACTATGTTTGTATTTAAAAATCGCATTTTAAATTCAAATATGATTGTAGTTAATTTTACTTGGGTTTTTTTCTATCAGTGTACTTGAAATTTAATACTTAATAAATCTAAAAATAAATAAATCTAATAAATTTAGTTACTTGACCTGTTACCAACCGCGTTCTTATTCATGGTTACCTTTCCACGAAGAGCATTCAGGAGGCATGCGTATAAGGTACTTTGTATGCAGGAGCTGCCTTCTGTGGCAATAAAATTGCAATTAATTTTTATTGACAACTCTGAACTCTTGTTGCAGAGATTTGTTGTTGATCTTTTAGCGATTTCGCTGCGGGATGGTGAAAAGTCTTTAGTACTGGATGCTTCTTGGTCTTAAACGGATCTTTATGTTTGTTATGTGTTATGTGTAGATGAAAACTGAACAATTTCACTACAGATTTTCCATCTACAGTTCCGTATAAGCTACACCCTGGCCGGAGGGGCCCTAAAACAACAACCTGAACCCGAACCTAAAACTGAACCCGAACCTAAAACTGAACCAAAAATTGTCTCAGTTTTGGGGCCAATTCCCGCTTACATACAGATGAGGACGCCTTATGCTCTTCCATCTACATGCCAGCAAAATGCTTATGCGCGTGCGCGACAGACAAGTCGGACTGAGATGGATTGCCGTCGGCAAGACCGTCAGACAGTCTGACTGACTGGCAGTCAGTGGACCTTAGGCCTTGGCTTATCGTCAGTCAGTATCTAGTTACAGATCCAGAAGGAAGCTGCCTGCTCTGCTCTGAGCCGAGCGTACTTAAAATTCAATTGAATCTTGAATTATTGCATTGAATTTCATTGTTTGTAAATGCTCGCCCCGCTGTGTGGCTCTGTAGACTGATTTCATTTTCTCCGTGCCATAGATTTATTTATTTTTGTCATTTTATTGAATGCTCCCAGTTCAGCAGTCGTAAATCGTCACAAAATATTATGATTATTATTGTTGTGGGTATTGTATTACATGCTCGTAAGTGGGACTACGAGAGGTGGTGGGTGGTCTGCATTTGGACTGACTTTCGATTGGAGAAACAACTGAATTAAATACCCGAAACGGGAAATACATTCATTGAAATTTAATAGAAGTACAATATATCCGTTGTTCCATCAGTAGTCTCCTGTTTCCCTGATCATTATCAACGACACCAATAAAACTCATTGCGAAAGTATCTGCAACAAGAATCTACACAACAGACCACTTGTTCTGTCTCAGCCAGGGGCACTGCCTCAGGCCCCATCTACCGGGCTTAACCCGATTTGGACACATTCGTTGTGAATAAATGCATTTTAAAGGCATATTGAGCACGCGAGTCGATGTTTTATGCTCACGATCTCCGTCTGAGTGGCTCGATCTGTCTGGCGTACGTATGTACGAGTACGAGTATTCCGTGTATTCATTTTGCTTAGACTATTATTTCTGTTTAGCAGCTACTGTGGCTGCGGCTGCGGCTGCGGCTGTGGCTGCCGCGGCTAATTGTGCGTGTGTCGTGCGATTATTCAGCTTTGTATCTCACTTTGTCTCCCTGCTCTCAGGGGGCGTGTTCCAAAAGAGCTTCTCTCATACACAGACACCGAGCTGCCTGAATAGATGTGCCATGCCAATTGCCACTCGAAGCTTAGACACTGAGATGAGCCAATCAAGAGAGTTTGTCTCTGCACTATACACATGGCTGTGAGCGAGTGTTAAGTATACGATTAGGTAGCTACGAGGTGGTAGGTAGATAAGTACCTACCGATAGTTTCCATTTCTTAGTTTAGTTCAAACAGATGCTCAAATCTAGTTCGTTTTCTTAGTCATTTGATTTGCTTCTGCCGCCACAAGTTGTTGCCAGGTCCCCCGTTGAGTCTGTGCGGATTGTGTCATCTGTCCAGGGCTGTCATAATTACATTTATATAGTCAACATCTAGGTAGCTGGCCTGACATTTGGAAATATGTCAGCAGCCCGGTTATGTAATGAATAACGCATTGACTGGGGACCGGGCTCGCAGCGGTCAGGATTTGTGTTCGCCTCTTGATGGATATACACGTAAACATAGAAGCCGTGACAGTTGAATCGAAAACTTACCTATACTCTCGCATACATATATCCCTCTATAGTATATATGTACATACCTGTACTTGTATTTTGAACAAATTTCTGCTGTAGATGGTCATGGAAAAGTTTGGTCATGTGTCAATTGAATGAAGCTTTTTATGTCAACCTCCACAGAGAGAGAGAGAGAGAGAGAGCGAGAGCTCAAAGAGGAAAAGAAAGATATTCATTTCGTGTTCAGTTGGTTCAGTTCGCGAGGGGGGGGGGGGGGGGTGGGGGGGGCTGTGGGGGAACGACTGCAAAATGTTTTCAAATATTCTCCACACACTAGATCAAACTTTTCTTTATAACTTTTCACTTTTCACTTTTATTTTACTCTTCTTTTAAAGTGTATACATTGTCTTAATGGCTAAGCAAATAAATTATTTAAAAATAATAAAACAAACAAAAGTTTAATGCGAAAACAACGTTTTAATCTAAAAACCTACAAGTAATAACTAAAAGTAAATATATATCTATATAGATCTATATATAAATTAAGAAAAACAACCGAAAATGTAAGCTTATTCTCACATAGCACATTAAATGACAATCGTTTGTAAATTTGTCTAGAAAGTATCATTTATTTATTTAGATTTATGTATGTATTTGTTTTATGTACGAGTATACACTATAATACGATTGTTCACTCTTTTCTCTTAGCGGCTGCAATTGAGCTAAATAAAAACAAAATAATATTGATATTTGTACATAATTTCACTGGCACCAAAATGATGAAGATGAAGCAGTTTTCCGTGTAGACTTTCTTCTGGGTTCGACCACAATGGGGCCTTCTTCTGGAGGAAAGGAATGTCTTTTCGAAATTGTTGTGGCACAGGAACGAACTTTCAGGCAATCTCCAAATCGTTCAGTTTTCGTTCAGCCCGTCAGCGTTTGGGAGCGCACCAGAGTGAGGTCGAGGGGCGTGGACTTGCGGACAAGGATCGAGGATTCGTCCAGGAAATGACCAGCCGCTGCAGGCTCGCTCAGACTGGGACTGTTCGAGCCAGGCGCCAAGGGACTGGCTGGATCAGTGCGCGATCTCAGCGAGAGATCAATGGGCTCGTCCAGCTCCGGACTGCTGGCGGCCGGAAACAGCAGTTCCGCCTTGAACTGATCCTTGAAGATGGGCATTGGGGGCACCCCGGCGGCGAGGAGCACTGGCGGCAGGTGGCTGAAGGGGGCAAAGGAGCTGTAGAGCGGCTCCGAGTGACTGCGGAAGATCTCTAGAAGCTCCTGATGGCGCTGACGCTGCTGCTGCGCTGCCAGGTCCGCGTCTGGTTCGGAGGAGGCGGGGAACGAAGGACAGCCTGCTGTCCGCTGGCTCAGCTTGGGCATCGATGCAGGGGTGCTGATGACGCCCGCTGTGTTCCCACTCAGCACACTAGTGGCCCCATCCTCGTTGGGATCGCCGGCCGAGGATGCGCCGGAGTCGCTGGGTGTGTTGCTGAGGCGGGATTCCAGCTTCAACTGCCGCTGGTGGTGCTTTTGGTGCTGCTGACGATCGTTGAGATATTTGGCCGCCTGCAGGAATCCGGGCAGGCCAGGAGATGCTGCGGAGGAGGTGGCTCCTGCCGCACCCATTCCCGCTATTGTGGGGGAGCTGGATGTGGCTGACTTGATGCAGGGATTCGTTTTGTCCTGGTAGGTCTGCCGCGCCTGATGGCTCGCCTGCTGCAGCCGCGCGAGCTGCTCCAGATTCGCGCTGCTCACCCCACCGACTCCTCCTGGTCCCCCACCAGCAGTCCCGCTGGCCGTCCCCGCCGTGCTCTGCTGCTCCTGCAGCAGGCAGTGGATCTTGAACCAGTTGGAGCGGCGTCCATAGCGAGAGCCACTCTTCGACATCCCCACCAAGAGGCACTTGCGCAGGCGACACGCCTTGCAGGCCGTGCGGTTCTTCTTGTTGATCACACAGTCCCCGTTGTGCTTGCAGCCGGCTATGGCCGCGATGTTGTTATAGGTGCGCCCGAAGAACGACTGCAAGAGGTGGGTAGAGAAAGATCTTAGATGAGTATCGTGCATCCAGGCAAACAGGAGACTCGCTACGACGCTTAACCGCTTATATTTCTGAGCTGCTACAAGTAGAACTTTTCAATTTCAAATCAAATCAGCATTTCAATTCAGTATTTATTGGAGATTTATTTATCTGCTTGGTTTGCATACCCCAAAAGGTCATTGGATCAAAAATCATTCGATGTGTAAAAGATGTCTCCAATGGCTCAGTTGCCTTGACTAAGTAACGTTGTTAAGTTCTTAATAGACTAAAGCCAGTCAAGCCAATCGATTAAGGGTTCCCTTGTCAGACTGCTCCTGGCTAACTGGCTAACAATGGATGTCACCTCTTGCCCTGTCTGTGCACCTGTCTACTCTACCCCTGTCGAACTTGCCTCAATTATCAAACGTGCGTTCAAACAATAATGTGCCCAACTACTGATGAGGCAAGCCACAAAGAAGGAACAGCATACGAATAAATCTCCATGCACCATTTATTGTATCGCAGCTGATTGCCATTGTTTTCGTGCCGTGGTGCCGTGCCGGGTGCCGCCTCATGGCGGAGTTGATTTTGAAGTTCAACTCTGAGTGGAGTTGAGCCAAGTTTGATGGGTGTCTGGGACCTTTGTTTCCGAATGCGCTGACTCATCTAATATGCATGTAATTTTTATTTGATTGACTGCAGTTTACATTTGTGCTCGCCTTGGGGCTTACCTAGCTCTATATACACACTTGTACTTGTATGCTCGTATTCGTATTCGTATTTGTAGCTCCCGCTCTCCCTGATAACTGCTCTAAATTTTGCAGAAATTTTCCCATGCCATTTGAAGGCTTTGGCTTTGTGCCGAGGTGCCGAGGTGCGCACACGTATCTACTTAAAGTCAATTAAAAATCGATTAATCTACCGAATTGAATTTTAATTATAGTAATAATGTTTTCGATGAAAAGTAAAAGCCAAAATCGAGATCATTTTTTGCACATTTTGTCTACTTGTACGAAATGTGCGAAATCGCAGCATCCATGCTTCTCACAATTGTCTCGGGTAATCCCCATAAAATATCCATTTGGGCTAATATTTCTCCACTAATGGAAGGAATGGATGGGAGTGGAGTACTCACCTTACAGCCCTCGCATGTGAATGCCCCGAAATGAAAACCAGCCGCCGGTTCGCCGCACACTTTGCACAGCTGGTTCATCTGCAAAGAGAATGTGGTTAGATCTTAAGTCAAAGAAATATATAAAATAAATACTTAATTAATACTCATTAAGGCTTAAGCTCTCAAGGCGGGACCTGCCCTCTAAGTCTTTAAAACTTTTATTTGAAAAACTTCAATCTTTGGCGGCCTCTTCACGATTGTCCTTGTTATCGATGGGACTTTTTTCACCAACTGTTTTTCCTTTTCTTCGCCTCACTCAGAGTTGACAAAAAACCAAAAGCCACACCAAAAGCCAGCAGCAGACGAAGAGGCATCGAAACAGCAACCAACCACAGGCATAACCGATGACCCACTGCGTTTCTCTTTACTTTATTTTGTATTCTTTTTCCTTTTTGAATTCTCTTCTTTTTTTTTTGTTTTTGCCACAGGTCGTGGATAGAAATTGAGGTATGCAGCGACCGGTTTGGGCTTGCACCATCAAAGTTTCGGTCGCGGCAATGTCAGACCAGACCCTGCACCTCGACTCCACCTCTCTCCATCTCACTGCGACTGCGACTACGACTGCCACTGCCCCTCTCTTTCCCACAGAAGGCTTCACGTTCACACATCTAATGCATGCTGTGACTTGTTTTGGCCGCTCATAAAGCTCTTAAGGTCAAGCAAAAACAAAAGACCACAACAAAATTACGAAAATTCAGCGTCAACTATTTGATGAGCATGAAGAATCTCGGGGAGGGATTGATTTTGTCATGGATACGCTCGTACAATAAATTCTGAATTCTTTGACACTTTTTGCTGTTGTTGTTGTTAACTTGCCCACAAACTGGCTGGATGTGGGTCAGAATGGATAGAAACACTTTCGCTGCTCATCCCAACTTGGTTATCATTATATGTATAGTAATACTCTATCGGATGAGCAAGGACTCCAATGTAAGCTTGGCTCGTATCTCTTCGATACGATTATCAGTATCTTTCCACCCGATTCTCCCCCATTAAGTTCGAACCTGGCTGCTGTAAGCCACCAAGATTATCTATGGGGCACAAAGTGCTCAAGAGTTTCAGTTCTGGGTCGCCTCTCAGGCTCGAGCGATTGAAGATTTCTTCTGTCTGCTTTCTGGAAAAGCGCACCGCTGTGCCGAAAATTGTCACGGTTTCGCTTGCGCCTGTCCCCAGAGCTAGAGTTGGAGCCGAAGTTGAAGCCGAAGCTGGAGCTCGCTGTGAAGGTGCAAATTTAATGTTTGCCAATTTAGCAAGGCTCTGCTGTCACCTTTGGTGTCCATTAGCGAGCGTTTATATGCAAAGTGTTGGGCATTGGCAGGCTGGCTATGGGGCTGGAGGAGCAGCGCGGAGCGAGCAAGAGCCGGAGCGAGCCTGGGGTTAACCATTATCACAGAAGCAGCATCACGTTGTGGCACCACCTGCTGGGCACATTTCTAGTTGCAGTTGCAGCTCCCTCTGCCACTGTCAGCCCTGGAGCCGGACAATGTCAAGATATGGACACCTAAGCAAACACTTGGCCGGTGTGAGGAGTGCGGGGGTTAGACCAAGTAGTGGTGTCTACACCAAAGGGAGCAAAGAGTATGGAACACTGAAGACTGGAATATATTCTATGTGTTAGCTAGTTGAATTGTAAAGTGAGTCTACACTCTTAGTTCTCCTTATGATTTTCCAAATTTGTGTATCTCAAATTCAGGCCACAACCAGTTATAAAATTTACACCAATTCACATTCTGATTTAAGGCTACAGACACTATCACACATCTATTCGAACGAAGATAATCTAATTTCACCCAAGACCTGTCTCTTAGCCGCTGCTTATCTGCCAATATAATTACAGCAAATTTCCACCATCATTTCTAGCCTTTTTAAGCAGACCGAAAGGAATCCCCACGAAGCGATAAAGTTGCAGATTTGTATCCAAAGGCGGCTTCAATCCTTTTGGCATTATCACGACGCTGGCCAAGGCCGCCCGCTTAACAAAACCGGACGCAAATTGGGCTCTCAAGAGAGACTCAAGAGATTTGTCTCATCGCTGGGGCTGCTGCATCCTCGGCTCTCCCATCAAATGGGAAATACCGATCCGAGTCGTGTACCAGGACACACATAATTCCCATTCCGCAAGCCCAATTGCTAATTAAGGTCTTCCAGGCAAAAAGAGCTTTGTGTGAGTATTTCTGTGGTTGGGCATCGAGAGTGCCCTTCGCCGGAAGAAACTTAACTTCCATATAAACTGTCTCTTTTTTTTATTGAACTCAACTTGTGGCAGTCCAAATGCATTAAGAGGTTCCTTCCCATTGTTCATCTCTTAATCGGACCTAACCGAGCACAAAATCAGAAAATAGAAACAATCCCCAGCTGCCAGGCTTATCGATTAAGCCACATTTAAACCAAGATTAATGTTACACATTCGACTTGAACAAACAATTAATTAAAAACTATCCGTATTGATTGTAAGCCAAGTGGATGATTGTTCAGATCTAATCTGCGGAGATCTACAAAATGTTTTCCGAACTAAACCGAACCGACCTGGAGGGGCAAGGAGTCTGTTGGGTGGTGGGGAGGGGTACGAAGGGTACGAAGCGGCTTAGACAATAAGAACCAGATCAGTTGAATGCTGAATGTATGTAGATACATTCTCAACAAGCTCATCAAGTTGCTGTTGACAGACCCAAAATGAATGCACAGAAAGCAGAAGGATTTCCCTCAATAAGAATAATAAACAACGGGCAAAAAAATGTGTCCTTTAAAGCAAACAAAATGATGGACAATGCCAAATCAGATAAAGGGCAACAAAGGGAGAAAAGGTGTTCAAACAAGCAAACCACGATTGTCTCAAATATTTTGAAGCGGCTACAAAATAGAACAAGAATCAAGAACCCAAGCCCTCCTCGTCTCTGCTCTCTGCTTTCGGCTCTCGGCTCTCCCGTGATCATCTCTCTGCCCAGACAATTGCCGGTAATATGCTTTATTATTAGCCCTGCCAATGGAGTCCACTCCACTGGAGACAGATATTCCGAATATGCAAATCCACTCAGCAGTCACACGCTCTAGTTTGAATTGTCTGCTTCCTTTCGTGGCCTCGCAGCTCGGTTCCCCGATCCAGTCTCTGGCCCTTTTCTGCTTGATTGCCGACAGCAGTTGGACAATTAAGTGCCGGAATACATCTCCCAGCTTCTTCTCTGCCATACCTTACCCCTATTGTAGTAATTTTTTGACACTTATCGCACAAAAGGCAATAACATTATTAATGAGCATGTCAATGAGCTTCTTTTGTTTCGGTTGGCTCCTCTGCTACTTCTTTTTTTTCCTTTCCGTTAAGGGTTTATGCATTTAGGACTGGCCAAAGGGGATAAAGGGGTGAAGAGTGCTCTTTATCAACGATCCACTTGGCTAGTCTGAGACTATTTAATGTTCTAAATGGATTGGAGACAGTTTAAAGACTAAAATAAATTAGATGAATCTACAAATATTACATTTCGATCAAGTTGTGAAAGAAATATAATATATTTATCAGTCTCTTATTCCTTTTTGTTTAAGATTCATTGGCAATCTTCTCTGACTATTTGCATAGCTGTCAGATAGCCTTTAATTTATTATAATTATGCAAAATGTATTTAATTTAATTATTATGTACATTTATATTTATTAGAATTCGTGTTTCATGATTTTTTTTCCATTTTGCGTTTTATTAAATGTTCATAGTATTTTTTTTTATTATTAAATCCATTAAAGCATTGTCTTTTATTTTATTTTCTTTACATAAGTGCACATTTACCTTTTCGCAATTGGATATTTCCCAAACTGCATAAATTGTAGATCCCAAAAGGTACACTGTATGTATTTATTTAGATGTATGTATGTATATGTTTTTAATTTCACAGAACACTTTGACTGATCAGATTTCTGCACAAACTGAATGATCTCTGCATTATCAATGGATCATATCTGACCACAGCACGTTTCATAGCACATTAACTTCAGTGACATCATTGATCCGCCTAAACGGTGACGGTGATGATATAGCGACGGCACTCGAGAGACTCACTCGCAACACTCACGTGGCGCACATAACGCCGAAGAACTTCGCGATCGACGATGCTTGGCAGCGTCCAATCCGAGACTGAATCGTCATCGTCGTTCTGAGACTGAGACTGGGCTCGGTCTGGTCTGGTCTGGCCCTGGCCTCAAAGATCATCACAACCCAACAGTCAGTTCCTGTTTTTCGAACAGCTGCTGCTCTTCTGCTCCTCGTCTCTGCTTTACTCTGCCACTGTGCTCTCTTCTAGCAGAGCAAGAGAGGAGAGCAGTCGCACTCTCGTGTGCTCATAGACTAAGCAAAAATGTTCAAAATATTATTAATAATTGGATAATAAAGGAAACCGTAAACCTTCTAAAAATATATATGATATTCTGTAAAATACATCTTAAAAATCAAATTAAAATTCCAATTCATGCGAAGTTCTTGTGAATATATGACAACGGTCTGAAAAGCATTAACTTACATTAACTTACGGACATGAGATATGTAACTGGAGGTCGAGTTCGAACTCGAAGTTGATAGAGTGTCATTTTATTATAACTAAAATTGAAACATTGGGCACCAAAACTGAGGTGAAACCAGCAGGCTAACTTGTAAGAGGTTGACTCGTACATCTTCATTGCAGCACATTGCACATCTCAATACCAATTTCGCTCAGTGTATTCTCTTGTACGAGTCTCTCTCTGTTTGGTGGTGCGTGCTCAACTGTGGTTGGCTGTTGCCACCAGCACGATATGTATGTATGGAATGGATGTGGATCTGTATGTGTTTGCTCGTTTCGTTCGTTTTCATTGAACATGTCTTGATTCGTTGGCTGTTGCCTACACACAGTACTGTTATTATTTATTGTGCTTGTGTGTGTGTGTGTGTGTTTGCGAGAGTGTTAAATTCGGTTTGGTTTTTGTTTATATTTATTATTTATTGTAAATGTGCATTTATTTGTGCTTGTATTGGACGACTAATGTGGCAAAGAGGTGGGCACAGAGTATCGCAATGTCCGTCGTTCGGCGTAAATAAACACAGAGAGTATGTAAACAACACAACCAACAAAGGAAAAAAACATTGAAGCTCGTACAACAAAATGGTGAAAACTAGTTTCTTGCCTAAGTCTTTGGTATTTGTGAGATTTTTAAATGTTTGCTATTTAATTTTTGTGATTTTCAGCAGATTAATCAGATGACTTGAGATAACAATTAATAATAAATAATTTATAATTACATATTATTATATTAAAGACAATTCCCTACTAGTTTCGAAAGTTGATTAACTTTAGATAAACCCCAAAACCTAATCAAATTAATTCTCCAGCTTAAAAACTTTACCATAGAATCCCCTAGAATAAATTTAATCATTCCCAGTTCAAAGTAAATTACCAAAAGCGACAGTTCCAAACAATTCCCATTCCCGCAGAACAATCAACGCGTTTTCATATGTCTAATTGAATTCTCTTGTCATAAGCCAGATCCGTGCTTACGAGTAGAGATGCGCGCTCAAGTGATCCTGAGGCATCTCTCCAGTGTATCCCTCTCGCGGTTTCTGTCACTTCGTGATGATGATGATTTCATTTTAATAACAGCACTTGAAGAAGGAGCCAGAGCCACAGCCAGAGCCACAGCCAGTGCCAGAGCAGAGTTGCGAGCAGCCGTGGAGATCGTTTAATACCCTGCATTCGCTGCGGCCGTGTCAACACCACTTGACGGAGTAACAAGGAAGCGCAACACTCTAAAATGACGTGTAATTTATCACAGCACGAGCAGCATTTAGCCATGAACTGGAACGGAGACTCCCGGCTCCCGACTACCGACTACCGACTCCGAATGCATCTGGAATCTGGCTAGTTTCTTTGCAGTAGTTTCCACTGCCAGAGCTTTGCCTGTCAGCATCATTGTCGTCATAATCTTAGTTAGCGCTGCGGCTGCTGCGCAGTCATATTAACATTTCTTCTGCTCGTAGGCAAATCTCCCCTCTTCTCCTCGCCACTCTCTTTATCTGACGAAATTTTAATTAAGTTTGGGCCTTGGTAGCGGCGCGCATATCTCGCCTACTCGCGTGCTCATCTCCCGGTGACGAGTTGGCGCATTAGCTTTGATGGCTGCTCATATTTATTAGAGCGCAATCTGCCTCAAATTATGCTGCAAGGACAGAGTGCGGGGCAATTTTAATCCGATTGCATTGAGGCAGTAGTTTGAGGGAAAAATTCCACAGAAAGCTCACTGCTTCAAGTGAGAGGAAAAAGGTGTTTAACGCTTATCGAATTCGAGCACTGTAACCGGTTAGAGCATCCAAACCAAATTAGTTTTTATTTGTTTAGCCAGAAATGATTGATATTGACTAAGAATATCGTAATATCGAACTATCGGCAAGGTACTTTCATTAGTTTCATCCGCAACGAAATCACACGGATTGCAGAAGTCTCTGGCCGCTTGGGGATCTTTCCACAGCTAAACTATTCTAGGAAAATGTTGAACAGGTACCCGAATACGATTGCCAAACACTTGAACAAGTCTGATCTATGCACTAACATGGCCAAATACAAATTGCCGCTGGCCAAAAAACGAGAATCAGAAGAAATCAAACCAAAAGCAAAGCAAACCCACAAGCAAAATAGGCGACAAATCTCCTGCTGTCTGGGGGCCAGCATGCCATCGTCCGCTTCGATGGGAGACATTTGGCGACATTCGATCGATGCCAAATCGATCCAGATACAGATACTTTAAATCACAATTTCAATTGAACGAACAAGCGAACGAGCGAACGAACGAACCAACAAACGCAAGCCAAGCCAGGCCAAAATAAAAAAAGTATCTGAAAAATCGCTCTGCGCACATGTCAAAGGCGGCAGCAAAATCAGCAGCAGCGGCAACAACAACAATATTGGCAACAGTTGCAACAACAGCAACAACATTGGCAACAACTTGGCAGGCAGCATTTTATTTCAATTTCAATTGATTGTCGTACAATCGCCATGAATAATTCAATTTTTAGAATTGCATTGCATAGAGAGCCAGATAGAGATAGCTGTTGGAGCGGGAGATGGGAGTAAACTAGAGAGCGAGGGAGATGGAGCGAGGAATACGGAACATGGACATATTTTTACTGACTGTTCTACAGCTTCTTCTTATTTTTATACTCTTCTTACCCCATCCCATCCCATCCCATCGCATCCCATCTCCCTTGTTTGTGTCAATGTTACGAGAGACACTCGAAAGAGCAGCAACAAAAGTAATACCTGGAAATGAAGAAGATCGACCACCTATAAGGAAATATGTATATAGATATTTTAGACGTTTATTAGTAATCAGAGTACATTGGAATGATGTTGGAAAGGGAAACAAACTCGTGTATAGGTATAGCTCTCCAAGCTCTCCAGCATTTGGTATCTTTTTGACACAAACATACAAATGATTACAAATCACGGCAGATGGTTCCGAGTAGACGAATAAAAAATAGACGAGGGAGCAGGGCAACATAAAGCGTAATGCATCAAAACATCATCTTGAACCATTAGCAAAGTCAGACACTTAACATCCCCTGCCAAGCCGTACGCCAGACAGGCAGAAAGGACTCTGGCATTCAAGCACCGTTGATTAATGAGGTTATTATGCAACAATTATGTATATAAACATTGAGCATTGAATGCGAATACACATCCCAGTGAGTGTCCCATATGACCCGGTTTGGCCCGGTTTCAAGAGCACGGATCATGTCAAATTAATGAACTCGCTTAGGGCCCTTGACTCTGGTCCCGATTCTTCGACACTTCATAAAGGTGTCGACGCGAGGGACACAGGACAAAGCATCCTGCCAAGGACACGATCGGCCAGTCATTTGGTTCAGTTTTATGCATGGGCAGACGTCGCGACATCGAACCATTCCCAGGTCCCATAAATCTCACACGAAGGTAAATTTGCATAGCTCCCAGAGAAGATCGCTTTCGTAATTTGTTCTGCTTAAAGGGAAACTAGTTTGCATCCTGTCAGGGGACAGCGAATCCTTTTGGCAACTCTTTCGCTGATGAAGGAATGTCAAACGCCAAAGTATCTGCCAGAAACAGAATCCGTTTGACCTCCATCTGACTGCAGATCTCCTCCATCTGAGATCTGCGCCATGCCCTCCACTGAGGCAGAGCCATGGCCGCGCCTTTTTTGGGGGCCACATATTTTGCTCGTGATGTCATCGGGCGCACATTTCTCTCTCCACGGTGCTCCAGCGAATCGCATAAATTCGTAGCACAATTTGTTAAAAGCGCGTGCTTCAGTTTTCGTACGTCCGTCCGCTTGTGTCTCCGTCTGAGGCGACGGCGGCTTTTTCTCAAAAAGATATTAATAACAATTGTGCGATCTGCTCGGCTTCTCTTTCGGCATTCTTTGGGGATAACAGTGGAATGTGTATGGCCTAACGAGCGGCCGATACCCTACACCTATAGAAAAAAGGCCTGAAATTTTAATATTTTCACTAATTTATGCCATTGATTTTCATCCAAGAGTGGTCGTATTCATATTGAATATTTTTCTCTTACATTTTGATATCAATATGAAAATATTTAAATTTTATATTTAATTTTAATATATTTCATATTTAAATATAATTTATTATACTATATATATTATTATATTATATTTATTTTAAAGTGTTTTGTATTAAGATTAAATATGAACGTATTAAAAAAGCCATTTTAATACATTTATATTTGAATCAAAGTGAATTCTATTTAATTATACTATAGTTGTATTTAAAAATCGCATTTTAAATTCAAATATGATTGTAGTTAGTTTTACTTTGGTTTTTTTCTATCAGTGTGGGAAATAAAAACTTTAGCCCTCGCTAAACTAGAATTCTATATATGATTGCACCGGAATAAAATAGGATTCTTCTTCTCAAGAGAGATTTCGATAAAATATTTTATTGTGGAATACATATATTTTAATATAAAAGTGCTGTTCCTTGAATCAACTGTTTTGTTTATGAAAGGCTATGAAAAGTCATGGGCACTTTCGGTGGCCTCAGAAAACAAAAGCGAGTTCCTTTTAGTGAGAGTATGACAAAACTTTTTGCATCTTTCCCGCTCGGGCTCGGGCCTAAGCGAGAGTGACAAATTGGAGCGTTTTTTAGGGCCCGACCCTGGGTGCAGGGGTGAGTAAGTGGGGCCTCCGTGCCCAGATCCAGATCCAGACCCAAGCACAGGCAGAGACACCTTTCCACACATGTGGAACGACTTTCGGGGCTTGGCCAGAGCGAACAACATTTAAGTGGATTTGGGCACTGCAAAAAAGAAACAAACAAAAAATTGGTTTACCCTATAAATCTTATGGGTGTTGACTTGGTTTTCTTTTCGGTTTTTTCATACGTTTTACGACTGACATTAATTGAATGCGTCCGAAATTGGGGGAACTTTCCTTTGGGCATAGCACACGCTTCATTTGATTTATACGAGTATGCAATGCGTAATCTTCTTTGCCGAAACAGAGCAACGAAACAAATTTTGGCTTGGCGAATCCGCGGTGGGAATTAGAGGATGGGATGGGATGGGGACACGGCCTCGCCCCTGTCGGCTCGAGAACAAAGTGCCTCCGAAATGCCAGAAACAATTGCTTCACATTTTCCAACTTTCTTTCGGTATGCTTAATAGTCTAGGCCAGCCAGACCCAGAGCCTCCTCCTCATCGCTCCTAGAACCAGTCGCAAGATCAAAGCTCGGCGATATAATTGGTCGTTGCTTCTCTTTGACCGCAGAGATCCACAACCCAAGCCCAATCCTCTCTCAGTCTGGCTCTGGCTCTGGCCCGGACCAGGCCAGGCCATGCTTAATAATAATTCGTTTTGGCAAACAATGTAAATTCTTCATTAGCCTCCTAATTTGCTTGGGATTCATGAGTTCTGGGGCGGGCAAACCACTCGATCCTTGGCAATTGTTTGTATATTCAAGATCTGGATAAAACGCTATTTTATGAGGGATCCGACGAAATTTGTTACATTTTCCTCTTCAAACTGTCAGTCCGAATGGCGGGGCATAAATGTTTCTATTTGTGGGAGGCAGCCCCAAGAAAGGCAACTCCCAATATGGCTGTGCATTTGTTTATATTTATTTCTGCGGAAAGAAACTAACTTAAAAAGAACTTTGTTTGATTGGTTCATCGATTATCGTGAAATTATTATCAAGGGGGAAAAATATTCCGCCTGGTGGAAATATTTGTATTCAATTCACATGAAGTACAATAAAATTAGGCTCTCTACAACACGGCACATCCTGAAAGTTTGTCAGCTCCCAATGGAGAAACCAATACCATACCATACCATACCATATTACTATCATTGGACATTCTATCCTGCATATTCCAAATGCTCCCAACTCTCTTTCTCTCTGACCATTTGTGAGTAATTTTTCACTCCACATGCTACGAAAGCAAGTCGCAGGAATGCTGCTGATTTCAGCTGATTGATCGATTGATCGATTGATTGAGTGATTGACAACGGCGCCAATGAGTGGCCAAGGCATTGCTAAGTTTCTTAGTTCACGTTCGCTAATTAATTAAATGCCAAAATGCCAAAGATGTCATACGGAGATCTGGGCGAATATGGCAAAGCAAAGGAGCTAAAAGTTGGGCAGAAGGTTTCGACCGTACTTGTAGGTGTTCGTGAAGACTCTTCTCTTCAACTGACTGAATGAGTCTGAACTATAAATTTGAGTGCATTACACAAGGAATTTTTGTTGCTCTGTGGCCGTGGCTTTGTCAGTGACTGTAACTGCGACCATTCTTTACGACCGGCAATAAATTTAACAATTTGTTTAGTGCAGACACACACAGATACGAGTACGAGTACGAGTTCGAGTAGTCGTATACCAACACCGAGACACGCAAAGTGTCTACGGCTTCTGGCCATATATGGAGAATCCTGAGCCGCCTCGGAGATGCCAAAAGCAAAGCAATTTGTCGTGCGGTAAACAAAAAGCCACCAACAAAAACATTCGGGCAGCTGCTTGTCGCCAGCTGGGTTGGGACCCCGGTGAGCGGGGAGTTTAACGCGGGGAGTAGTGGTGCCCGGCCCGGCCCGGCTCCATGCACCAGGCACCCGTCACCCGGGACCAAGTAGAAAGCAAGAGTATCGCATTATTTCACAATATTTTATTCCCATCACGCAGACATCTCGCCTTAGGATTTCGTATCGCCAAACATGGCCGGCAGATAATCAAAGCTGATCGATAGAATTAGAAACTTTCTTTGGATAAGCCATCACTTTTCTCAGCGGACAACTTTCAAGCTGATTGATCTATTGTAGAGAAGGACACAGAATAAACGAACTAGGAAACAAATGAAAATTCTAGTTCATTTATTTATACGATTGTATTTACAGAAAATGTCTTTATACTCGTATAAGATATCCTACTCATACCTACTACATAATCGTACTTACCAATATGTACTCCAAGCGTTGTTCTGATCTGCCAGAATTCTAGTCAAAGTAAAGGATTTAATAGTTGGCAATCTTATTGAATCAACCCATGAAAACCACACTAATGTATTTTCAATATTTAAATTGAAATTCAAACGGGACAGCACTTAATTTTTGTATCTTGGACTTAAAAGTTTTATTATGTTTTTAATTTTATTAAAAGAAAATTTTTTTTTCTTTGTTTTAAACAAGAAAATTAATAAAATGCGTTGAAATCTATTGCATATATGTACCATTAATATCGGCATTAATCAGTTATTGGCAGTCAAAAAACCTGCATAAGTTTTTCCGAATTTTTACCAATCGCAAATTTTTTAACGTGAACTAAAAAAAAATAAAGCTCCCTATTATTATTATTTAAAAAAACCTACGAATTAATTTTTTTAATGTATATTTAACCAAAAACCAAACAAAATTTTATAATTTTATTTACTAACAAAGAATAGAATAAAGGGGTGTCTGCTTAAAAAAACGAGAACAAAATTTGTTGGTCATATTTTGGCCCAGCCTAATGTACGGAATTTAATGGAAACAGCGTTCGTATCTTGAGTGCTATAAATTTATCGCATGAGAGGAGAGGATAGACGTGACCTGCATAGGTGAAATATAAGCTTTCCTCATGCTCTCTCATCTTTTTCTCTCTGTCCCTTCAAAACTAGCAAAAGTTCCCTTACCGTTAGGGCGTTTTCATGCAAGTTGCAATTCGGTGTCAATGCGCAAAGACAATGCAACAACAAAAATATGAGAGGAAAGGAGAAGCAGAAGCAGGAGCAGGAGAAGAAGAACCGCTAAAGTGAAAACCCGACGAGACAAAAGACAACAAGCAGAACCAAAAGGTAAATAGCGGCAACAAGTGGATACGATGCCCCATGCCCCATGTCCCCATACCCCATTCCCCATTCCCGATGCCCACTTGGCCTGTCCGGCCTCCACACATTCGCCACGGCCTCGACGTTGCCGTTGGCATCGGCATCGGTGTCTCTGTCCCAGTCTATGTCTATGTCGATGGCAACGAACGTCGTCATCTCTTCTGTGTGCTGCTCTCTTCTCCTTCCATCCAGCTCATTGGCTTCGTTCTGCAGCTCTCTTCTTTTCTCGCCGATTCTCCTGGTCGCCGGCTCGTATGCATGCCAGCCATATAATGCAGCTCATCAACAACGATACGGAGTCGGAGGCAAATGCAACATGTGCTTCATGCACTTCTCCTACTGCTCGGCCCCTTCTTCAGCCTCTTCAGCAGCCATAAACAAATATGAGTAGCTGTGCATGTCCTCTCTGTTGCTCTCTCTGCTCTCTCTCTTTCTCTCTCTCTCTGTCTGTGGATTTGTGCTCCTTCAAGAAGTGTGGGAAAATTTTCGGAATTTCTTTTAGCCGTTTGTTTTTTGCATCGTTTGGTCACTTACTGTACCACCGGCCCCCACCACCCTCTCTTTCGCCCTCACTCGACTGAGAGCAGGTTGCTGCCTGTAAGGTGGATAGCGGGAGGGGGGGCGTGGCATTGCGGGGGCCCAGGGGTTAGGCATGCCAACTAGTGAAATTCTTTTTGATAATTTAATTTAAGAAATATTGTATATTCTCGTAGACGCCATCGACCCCGACCCCTTGACCAGGAAACCAGATAGAGAGGGGAAGATATATGTAGTGGCTGGTGGGGGATGGGGGAATACATAACCAGAATAAAGCGAAGAAAATCTTAAGCTTTTCGCTCTCACTGTGTGGATGAGTGTGTGCCGAATTTGAGCGCTTCATTCTCAGCCTGCCTGGCAACAGCAGAGAAAGTTTTACTGGCCGCAGAATGAAGAGAAGCTTAATTACCCGCCAACAAGATGAAAATGGACTGGAAAAGTTTGGATTGATTGAGCAGAGCTAGGAGACTCTGGCTCAGGGTTAGCCAGACTATACAACATTGGAAAGATCTGTAAATGAAACGAAGAAATTTAAATAGAAATTTCATGACTTTATTGTGGCATTGAAGATATACAATTTCCATGCGGATCAGTTGGGCTTACATAATAAAGACGTAAATATTTCCTTTAAAAATCTATTTTCTTCTCTGTCTGAAACCTTTCCAATTAAATCTTATTAAATGTACGCACCAAGCATCCTTTGATCATGTAATTGAGCTTCAATTGGCGGCCACATTGTCATCATCATTTGGCGGACACATTACCAGATCTTGTTTAGCCACGCAGAGTTTAGTTTATGATGTCGATTAGTTGCACTATAAGCAACACCTTTAACTGCCAACAAATTACAACTTTATCATGCTGCAAAGGATGACGATGACGTTGGCCAGGTACCTGGATGCCTGGATACCTGGCCCGGCCAGCTTCAGCTTCAGCTCCATTGCCATCAATTCTGCTTCGAGAGCAGTTCGCATAATTAATGAAGTGCAGGAATGGCCACGGAGGCAACGGCAACAACACCACAGATCAGGCCTATACTAGACTGCGACTGGGGGGACTGGTACTGAAACTGGAACTGGGAATGGGCCTGTAGATGCCGCAAACTGCGGCTCCTCCATATTTATACAGAGCGAACATGTTAAATAAAAGATAAGCAGCCAAAGCGACGAGTGTCACGCGCTCCTCCGCTCAACTCCACCCCACCCCACTCCACTCCACTCACGACTAAGGAGTGTCGCATCATTTTGAAAGTCTAATCACATAAACTAAATCGTCGTCATTAGGGAAATGTAGAGGAGATGCCGCCACTCTTCTGTGGATCTCAGGCAAGGAAAACAATACAGAGGAAAGAAAGAGGAAGTGGGGTATTCTAATAGGTAATACATAATGTAGAAGAGCCCCATTTTAGGTTGTTATCCAGCAAGTGAAGTGGTTTGTCCTCTCTGGACGGAGATACTAATATCCAAGCAAATTTGTATATTCCCGTCATTAGATCTTAGTGAGCTTTCACCTCAAACTCTCTGTTCCACTTAATTGATCAAATTCACTTGCACTAATCGTACCATGTGTACGAAACTGGGTTCACAGCTTTTCGTATCGATTTCAGTTGGTCAGCAAAAGTCGAATGTGTCAACACTTAAATTTAGATTATACCATATATGCGTTGACTGATTTTACCACTGGGTGCTCTGCTGTGCCGTGGTGTGGTGTGGTGTGCTATGCGCATGCGCAATATTTAATTTTAGACACCGGACGAGACTGGGACTGGGACTGGGTCGGCAGTGGGCTCTCGCAGTCAGTGGCTGTGATGATCAAAAATCATTTGCTCGGCCAGCTTGTAATTCAATCTGCTTGCATTCAGACATGTAACAGCAATTTTAAAACAATTTTCAACTTACTGACAGACTGGCTACCGGATTGGCCTGGCCTCAGTCTCACTCCTCACTCTTCAGTCTTCACTCTTCAGTCTCTGGCTGAGCCTCGGGCTAAGGCTTGGCTTCAGTGGCAGTCTCGTCTTGGTATCGGAATCGGAGCTGGCAACGGCAACGCTTTTTGAGTGACTTTGGTACCAATCTGTCCATCATCATTACCATCATGTGTAACATTTGTGACGACAGCCAGCGGCGGACAGAGCCGGGGGGACGGAGCGCCGCGAGTGGAGTGCTGAAAGCCTCAGGTGCTGGGTGCTTGCTGCTTGCTGCTGGGTGCTGAAGCTGAAACTGAAGCTGATGCTGAATCTGATACTGATGACGTGAGTTCTCCTCCTGGAAGCAAAGCGAAGCTGCTACAGCGTGCTGTGAATGCCTGTGCAATTACTTTGTAATTTAAGTTATTGATTGCCAAGCTCCTCTCTAGTCTAGGCGCGGGCTCATCTCTCTCCCATGTCCTATCTCCTGTCGCCTATTCCTCCCCGGGTCTCTAACGTCTCTTAGATAATCTCGCTGCCACACCGTTACAGCCAGCACCCAATGTAGCTTTGTTTCTCTACCTCATTCGCATGCCCTATTCCCCGGAAAATAGGTCGAAGGGGCATACGAGTTTGGCCAGAAATTTATAATAAGAAAACAAACAAAAATATGTATTGATAATTTTGAAACTTCCTCTTTACGTAGGGCTCAGGGACTCCCAAACACTTTCCTCTTTTCAGCTTTCCTTTGGACAAAATCTGATGATATGGTGAAGGATAAAACTATAATAGGAAGATACTTTTATGTTTTAATTTCTGAGCCAGCAACTTCTTTGGTTTCTCTTGTAGAGCATTGCCCAAGTCCCCTATGGCCCACTCTCCTGGGTCTCGTTTCTTGCTGCCTTACAGATTATGCGTTTACCTTAGAATTTATACAGTTGAGCGCTGCTGAGCGACTGCTGACTGGAGACTGGGCTATTCCGGCATATTTCATGTTTGGATTAGCTGCCCAGAGAGTTGGCCATTGACTCAACTTATGGCGAAATTCAATTTAGATTTTTGTAATCATTTAGTTGTACAGCTTTTTCCAGCTGGACTTTTATCTGCGTGTATCTCGGTCTAAGGCTTGATTTCATTAAATGCTTGCGATCTGGCTGGGACGGAACAGTTGGCGTTTTTTTGTCATTGTCACATTGCTGTGAGATGTTCGACTGTTCGACCGGACTGGGGACAGACGCCAGCTGATGTAGGCTTACGAGTATAATTGTAAAGACAGGAGCGACAGGAGTCACATCATACGAGTACGAGTACGGGTACGGGTACGAGTATGTATGGATTTTTTCTTTCTGTATCTTCAAAACTGTCATAATTTATTGTTGTTGCTGTGGTTTTGTTTGAGTTGACAACGGGTTGAGATTGATGTATTGATTGTTGTCAGTTTGTAATGCTGACATTTATGACAGTAATTTGTTTTCACAATTTGTTAGCCACTTCCAGCAGCAACACAGGCGGATATATGTATGTACATATGTACATAGGTTGGTGCGAGTATGTAAGTACATACTTAGATACAGAAGTACTCGTTTCTATGGTTAGCGAATATCATCAACACTTGTTAAGGCTTCGACTTCCAGAGCTAATTAGTATTTGAGGACTGCGCATCATATTTCACAGCAATCGCCAGACCCTTTTATGGCCATTTGGCTTTTACTACGTGCCTCAGATGCCGCTTGCAGGTCGATAGCTCGTTTTGGTGTCCTTCGGCTCGAGTTGGAGTCGACACGAAATGAAAGGCCTTGGCACTTTGATGTTTTGGCGTCGATTTGATTGCCTACTTATATGCGATGTATGCATTTCACTTTGTTCTCCCACCGACTTTCCCTCGACTCAGTTCAGTTCGGTACGGTTCGGTTCGGTTCACTGCAGTGTAGTCGCAGTCCAGTATCGCAGTCCGCAATACTAACAAAGAAATCAAAGACCGTCTGTGCAAATAAATCACAATTCGAACCAAATCAGTAGAAAATCCCGTACCATAATCGGTCAAGTGTTTGTCTATGAGTGCTTCACTAATTTGGTCATTAATTGGCATCAGCTATATGGATGGGCTCCACATTCATACACATACATACATATCTACGAGTATACGAGTAGGTCTGCTCTCTATATGTGGGCGCCAGTGATGATCGAAATATTGAAAGCCTTTTCAAAGTCACGACTAAAGTTAACGTAAAATTCAAAATATATGTAACCAAAGTCATGAAAATTGTAAAGCTAAAAATATTAAATTTTAAAATTTAATTTAATTTAAAATACTTCCTTGCCACAAGTGTCTATGTTTTAGATCATAAATAATGTTTAGGTGAACAAATTAAAAAATAATTTCGTATAACATCAACAAGCTGTTCGCATCACTGTGAAACAGTCACCGTTTGGCTCCATTCATCGGGGAGCCACCTCTAAAGTGTGTGTGTCATGCCCAAATTCTCGAAACACCCAAAAGGCATAACTTGAGCTCATAAATAACAAAAATTGCTAACGACAAACGACGTTGATATTTAATAATAATAATAATAAATGTGCCAAAAGAAGACAGGCAGCTGCTGCTTCTAATGCCACTGACACTGAAGCTGAAGCTGAAGGAGGTGGCTAGAAAAACTTGCCGCAATCCTCGCAATCACAACTCGAGCAGTGCGAGAGTGCAGCAGAAGAAAGTAGGAGTCCAAAGAGTGCGATTTGGTCATGCGATGGTGTTTTCCTACGCAGCTGGAAACCATTTTTAGAGAGAGCCCGCCAGATGATCGATGATCGATGATACCCAGGTCGCCTTCGACTTCGCCTTCGCCTTTGCCATCGTCTTCTCTGCTGGCCCGCTCAGAGCGGCCTGTCTTTTGAAATGGATTCAACCAGACCCGCCAGCGCCTTGGGGCTTCAGTTTTAGTTTTGGTTATCGCCTTACTAGTAGCCGCAGTAGCCACAGTAGCAGCCATCATCAGATCAGCCAGGAGCAGGCTCACACTGGCACAGGTACATACATATCTGGGATCTGGGATCTGTGATCTGGGAAGCTCTCTCTGGCAACAAGTTCATTTCATTTTTGGTAAATTACTCTGAGTCTCGAGGTGATGTCTGTATTCGACAATCTAGATCAAGATCGTTTTGGCCAACACAGCGCTTACGACAGTTTTATGACACATTTAGTCGGGGTTCATGTTATCAATTACAAGAACTGTCAGCTGCAAATGGAATTGGCTGACTTCTTCTTTCCAAACAATCTCGAACTCGAATGCTGGGGGAATATAATGATCATGTTAGGCAGAGAGGGCTAAGGAGCATTAGGGAACGACACTAATGAGGATGAGATATTTGTGAGAAATGTCTTTGAGAGCAATGTCTACTCGTACGTACATACATACATACATACATGATGGGGCAAACTTTATTTTATTTTAATTTAAATACAAAACACCTAAAAATAAATTTAAATATTAAATATATTAAAATAAAATATAAATTATATTAAACTTAAATATTTTCATATTTATATCAAATTTAAGTGAAAAATATTCATTATTAATACAAACACTCTTGGATGAAAATCAATGGCATAAATGAGTGAAAATATTCAAATTTCAGAGCTTTTTTCTATCGGTGTACATACATATGTACATATGTATTTAAATAAATTTTGGAAGTGCTTTTGAAGATTGTACTTTGAATATTGCTATTATTTCCAGGGACCGTAAGACTTAAAACTTGTGTAATAAAAATTATGAAATAAATTTTATTTTTTTCCATGCAATACACAATATTTTCTGACTTGCATATACTATACATATTTAATTCCAAAATTTTCCATTCATTGGCTAACGGTCTACTTTTTGGGGTTAATCTCATTCCGGTGCTGGCTGCCTACTTAGACAGAAAAATGCTGCTCAGCAAATAAATATAAAAGGATAGACTGAGAGAAAGACAGAAAACAACTGAAAAGAAGAAATTAAATTAATCCTTACCGAGTTAGCAGATGATGAGTGGCATGCAAAATGCCAGACAGATTTATGGGAACAGACAGATTTGGAGCAGCCCCAAAGGAGGGTACCCCTCTTGAGGTGGGTAACGATGTTACGCATTAGACAAACAACAAGCCGTCGGACAAGTCTCTCAGTCTCAGTCCAAGTCCGAGTCCAAATCTGAATCCGAAATTAAGCCGTATGCTGATTTCATTTTAATTACGGAGCATCTCTTTCGCTCCCTCACGGAGCCTCGCAGACCAAGTGATGGCAATCAGGCATAGCAAAGCTGGATCAGCTTAGAGCGACAAGTGCGTAATGCACATGCAATTACAAATACCCAACCCGAGTGGGTCGCTCGCCATGCACAGCTCGCTCTGAGTGTGTGCATAATTGCAGCAGAGCTCCAGAGCTCCAGAGCTTTGGGCTCAAGTTGTCAACCCAAATAGATGAAGACGAAACGACTAGACTGCGTGGCTGAGCGTTCAAAACCAAGTCAACTTTGATGCGGAAATAACTCTAAACAAGATTGCAGTCAAAGTCCATCCCAAAGGGTTCCTCAACACTTGTTGAGATGAGATTCTAACAATTAGATTCTTATTCTGATAATTCTGTTCATTTTCCTTCTTCGAAAGACCCAATGACTCAGTGGGAAAATCGCAAATGCTAAATATTATAGCTAAAAGAACTTTCCCGTTGTTTGGAATGTATTCATAGAATTGTGTACCTAATAGATTGAGCCTTAAAGGGGTTTCATAGGCAAGGATAGTACTTAATATTCTTGTATTATACCACAGTTAAAAGTCTCCTTATCCACTTCCCAAATGCACCATAGTACACTCCCCTTTTTCTGCATCGTGATCACCTGAAAAAGGTCTCATTTAGTAAGTGTTTGACCGCCATACGTCAAAGTTTCCTCTGCTTATGTGTCGAGCCCAAGTGCCAACAGCCATAACTCATTTGGCTTTAAACGGCTGCCTAAAAAGGCATTTATTGTTTGGGGCCCCCTGAACGTGCGAACTGAGCCAGCAAAATGTGGCAAATTTTCAGGCTACATACTCGTACTATATAAGCACGAGTATTTTTTATTTTCCCTAACCAAAACCAAGTCACGCGTTGCCGCTGAATGCAACAGGAAACGGAGTATCAACCTATGACGGGTTGCCGTTGCCCGCAGCGACTCTGCCTCCAACATACAATGAAATGGACCCATGCGGATTGCAGGCGAAAGTTTTTTTTTTTGTTACATATTGTTGTTGCTGTGACTGGGACTGGAGTAGGGGCTGTGGCTCTGGCTGGAGGGGAGCACAGAGGAAAACCCAGCAGAGGACCCTCTCATTGAAGCCACTCACTGGCGACATTGACAAATGCATTCGGCAAAGCGCAGCCTGGCCACTCTGTGGACGTGCCAACGCATAACAAAATGCACAAACAAATTTATTTAGCACTTTATTTGCGTTACAGCACTAGTCCTGGCCAATGTATCGTCTATCAGTTTACCATTACCAATATTACACTATTAATAACTGAACGGATTCAAGCAATAATTGAGTATTAACACCTGAGATTGCAGAACTAGAACAGCAAACCAATTCGCTTTGCCACAAGCTCAACTGAACTCTCGGCGATCTTCATCGATCCATCCTTAAATGGTTTACTGGCTATGAAATTATGGCACCGTATCGCCATATTCGGTTGCTGGGGTTTCGTTATTGAGTGGCGACATAAATTAAGGCATGATTTATTGCCGAGTAGGTGGAATGGACCATAAACTCTGCGACAAGTGATACAGACAAGATACATACGTACAGACAGTAGCCACTGGAAAAGGTTAGAAAAGTTGAGAAATCTTTGAAGAGAGCTTAACTTACTGAGGAGAAGCGGATAAGTGACGATATATTAATTGAAAGTTCTGTGAAAATCAGCAGGTAGAGATGCATAGAGCAGGCACACATAATCCTGCCATGAGTAATGTCCCAGTTGAGGCGTACGGCCCCTCGCTGTGGCCAATAATAAATTTCACCTTGTAAGTGTAACAATTTGTATGTTAAACGCGCCCAGCGAGGAGGAAAAAGAAACGAAAGAAACGCCAGAAAAACCGCAGAGAGCCCCAGGAGTGGATGAGGATCGAATCGGATCGGATCGGATCCCACAAGGCTGAAGGAAAGCAGCCGCAGCCGCAGCCCCAGACTCCTCGACTGCCCCCAAGGGAGTCGTCGCCGGGTTCGTCTCTGTAGTCTCCGCTTCGTTGCCTTGTGGCTGCTACCAGGCGGCAGTTGCATTTGAAAAAGAATAGACAATTGTTTGTGCCGCATAACAAGTTGAAGGCGAAGGAGAAGACACTCTCGCACGCTGGCTAGACTTCCAGTTCAGACTACTCAGCAGTGGACACAGAGCACAGTGGCCTGATACCTATATTGGATATGTACTTAGCTATACTTTCGGATATTTATTTGATTACACTATTACATCATGTGTCCGATAAGTGCTCATTAAATAAGGCACTTAAATTATAGATTCATAACTTCTGGTTAGTTTCGTAGTATAACTTTTTATGGCTTTTTGTGTGTGCTGTTTTTAATTTGAGTCAAATTAACAGGTAGTTTATTTCCACTCAGAATACTATGTTATTTTAATTGGGGGTTACAAAATAGCCGGCAATGAAATAGTTCATTAGTGGCACGGACCATTGAAGCCATTCCATAAAAAGTTTTCGACGTAAGTCACACAAAAGTATTTCCCACAAAAGTATTTCAAACTATACTTTTTGGTCAGTTTTATTTAATTTCATACATACATTTATAGTCGCCATGTCCTTGCCTTTAGGACACCACCAATTAATGTCAGACTCGGAACCACTGTTCCGGCTAAACAATATAATAATGCCGACCGAAACCGAACCGAGCCAGAGAACGAAAATAGATTTGTATCGAGTGGCGGCTTCTCTGAAGCGCGCCTTGCGATTTGCAAATATTTTGTCATTGTGTGGCGAGATTTATGGAGTGGAGTGGAGTTGGAGGCAGCAACAGCAACAGCAACAACAGCAGCAGCAGCAGTAGCGGCAGCAGCAGAGGCTGGCTGCTCGCCCCGGCGATTGTTTCCTGGAAAAACTTTTGGCACAGGCAAATATACCGCTACTCCGACTCTGACTAGAGTCGCAGAGTGTCAGCGCCTGACTATGTGACACAATTCTCACTCACCCGACAACGACGGCGGCCCGGCCTGTGGATGCTGCCGCGCGCCGCCGCCGCCTGCTTCCTAGGGGGAAGTGGGGCGGGTGGTGCGACAACTTTTGGGTTCTCTCTCAGCATGTGCAATGTGTCACGGGGGCAGCACGCTCAGGCTCGGGCTTAGCTTAGGCTCACTGTTAGTCTTCTCATGCACATACTTTGTCCCAGGCTAAAAAGCTGTACAAAAATTGTTTCTCTTGCTATTTTTGCTGGTCACATTTTGTGGTTGATCATCAGCTGTGCATGCCAAGCAGAAGTAGGAGCAGGAAAGATTCCAAAAAACGGAATGGAAGTCAAACGAAAGCTCTTAAAATATGCATAGAGGAAATCCTCACAGAACCTTAGAAAAAGAGTGAATAAACTGGAAAATTAAACCAAAAGTCAATCCACTATCTGTCATGAAAAGATTAAATAATTTTCTATTAAAAGGCTGCAACTTATTGGAAAATAACCCAAAAATTGATTGAAGTAACACCTAATCAAAGTCACTTCGTGGCCCAGCCTTGACTGGTTAATATTTTGACGCAGGCAAAAGAAAACTGAATTTGATGTGTGTTGCTCGTTACGAGCAAATCAATTTGGTATGCTCAACTTAAAGCCAACAATTAGTCAACGACTAAACACCTTTCACACCTTCCCAATGCACACACACTTGCACAGCCCCACACCGACTTGCGATGTCAGACTGAGTCTTCGTCTCATTCGCATCCTCAACGTCAGACATTCAATATCATTCAGTCACAATCACGATCGGAGAGCACAAGTGAACTTCGGTGGCATTTAATGGCCAAACAAGAATCGGGCTAAGACCAGGGGCACACTGAACTGCCACAAAGATGCAGTCACAGTCACTCCAAACAAGAGCTTGCAACAACAACAACAAGAGCCACACAGCTTCAGCCTCAAAGAGGAGCAAGAGGAGGCATACGGGGCAGAAGCAGCAGCAGCAGCAGCAATGCCAAAAGCGCAGCTGGAAAACGGCCACGGAGTGTGTGTGTGTGTGTGTGTGTGTGCGAGAGAGAGGCAGGGCGAAACAAAGATTTGAGCTTTAGATCAAAGCCAAATGCACCGCCACTTGCTGTTAACTCGATGGCGCTCCAAGGTACACGAGCTTGGGGATAGGATGCGATGCTATGGGATGGATACATTTTGGACCTCTGTCTAGGCCATCCCAGAGGCTCAGCCTCAGACTCAGGCAATTTTTAGTTGAAGTTATTTGGTTTTTTTTTTTGTGATTTTTCTGTTTATACACGGTACTCGTAGAGTACGAGGGTATATTGAATTCGTTTGCATGAATGTTACAGTCCGAAGGAGCTTTTCATACAACACTGAAGACGTGGCCCCAAGCAAAGCCCATAAAGATAGGTGCTTCATAGCAGAGAGCAATTGATCTATCAGAAATATTAAAGCTACAATATGTAAATCACCAAAGATTATGCCCATCACTGTGTGTACATATATGAAAATAAAATCAACGAAGCGGGTATCGTGCAGTCGAAATATCGACCTTCTTAGTTGCTTGATTTCATTTTATTTTTGCTGATTTTTCCATCTGCTTGTGCTTCTTCTGCGGCAGCTTGTTGGACTGTTTGCTTCGCTTTCAAAGTGTGCAAATGTTCGCGTCAGGCAATTTGCTGACGCGTTTGTTGTAATTAAATCGATGGCGATTCCCGTCTCAGGTCTCAGTCTCAGTCGGAGGATGGAGAGGTACACGATACACGGCATCGATTTGATCGGCAGTTGGCTTTTGTCCATTCATTGTGCACCGTGCACATGAATCTTCAGCTGTCCGAGCTCTGGGGCGGTCCATCGGCCCGCGTCCGGCTAATCTGTTGGGACTCAATGCATTCGATCGTCTCGCTCGCTTGTTACTCTTGCATACAAATGACACAAATGCCTTGGCCGTCGTTTCTTTTTGTCTGTTTGTTTGTTTGTTTGTTTGTTGGTTGGTTGGTTGGCCTGTTGGTCGGTCTCCTAGCTGCTGATCTGCTGGTTGGCTTGTATTTCTAATGCCGTCACAGGCAATCAGATTCGTTTGGCCGGAGATCTCCTGGCTGACTGGGCAGCTCCTGACTGAGATTTCACCACGACGCTAATGGCGACAAACTGCCGTGGAGCGCAAAATTGTGGTCATGTGTCTTTAATTTGATGCTGTAGTTGCTGCTGTTGCTGCCGTTGCTGCTGTTGCTGCTCTTGCTGGTGCTGCTGGCCAACAGTTTATCCGTTTTGTTTGGGGCGCTTGATCATGATGATCTACATGCTAATCAAATCAAATCACAGCGAATCAGCTCACCAATTACTCACTTGAACACCATTCGGTATCAATTCGACTAACAAATGACTCAGGCGACAAACTCGACTCTTGTGGCACACACAAAAACACAAGCAAACAAACACACACACACACAGATAGAAAAAGAGATAGCTTGAGGCAAGAGAAAGAGAAGTAAGAGCAGTAAGAGTAAGAGGCAAAGAGCACCGTGTAAAGTGTGGATAAGTAATGGCCTCCAAGCTGGTCATTTGTCTTCATTGGTGGCACGTAGCGGAGGCGACGCGCAGAAAGCTTAACACATGCTTTGGGGGCAATTTAATGGACGTTTGTTTTGTGATCATTTAATCAACTAAAAATTTAAATTGAAATGTTTTGCCTTTGCTTCAAGTTGGGGTAATTAAATTAGTTCAATGTGGTTAAAGGGTGGCCCAGCTGATTATTATGCGTATTTAAATGGCTCACCCTACACTCAGGTACAACTCCCTCCGGCTTTCACAGTTATTCAGGAGAACCGCACCATGACATTTCGTTAGTAATTACAAAATGAAAACAGTATTGAAACACACACAGAAAGAAATCAATTCCACATGCAAATGCTACCTACCATCTGTAGCCTTCAACTGTAGCATTTTTAATTTCCATCTTTCAGCAGAAACCCATTTAAAATATCATTTGGCAAATGCCAAACTGATCGAACACTCTATACAGTCTATACATGGCATGGCCAATCGAATGCCTAACGCCTGGCAAAACATGTCATAACAAATTTATTGCAAAATAATGAACTTTATATTGTCTTGCATTGGATTACGCGTAGCGAAATGCTTCGGGAAGTATGATGGGAATGGGGAATGGGGCACAGCAAAGCCAATCGTTTGGCGATTGCCAATTGTTGAAAACTGCATTCAACAAGAGTCGAAAACAAACGCGAGGATGGAGCGGGAAACAAGAGTCGCACTCATTGGTAATTTATGAGTTTACTTTTCACCATCCAGCACAGAAGGTCTTTTGTGATCGAGATCGAAGTCATTCGGTTGTGAATCCAGGGAGGCATTAATCAATAAATTTGTTTGCCTGCCAAGCGATGACATACCGCACAGTCAACCCTCGGGCAGGGGCAGGGGCAGGGGCAGGGGTCGGGTCGAGTCGGGCGAGCATTGTAAGCAGTCCCGTCCCAGTTAACAAAAGGACAATGTTTCCCTATAAATATTGTTGCTCAACGGCAGATCGGATCGTGCTCATTTTAGCGCCCTCATTGTTGTGACAACTTCACAGGCGAATCGAGTCGAGTCAATAGAGCGGGTGTTCCAGCTCGAGAGAGCTCTCTATGGGGCAGCTGCTCAAGTGGTGTCCTTTGTTTCCAAGGTAGGTGTTGCCGTTCCCTATGCTCACATCCTTGATAGTTACTCCTCAATTTATGCCCCATTGAACAGATCAGCATTGAGAATTGTGCAATGATTTGATAACTAACCGCCGCGTTAATGGGTGCAAATGAAGCGTCCTCCCGTTAATGGTGATTAGACCGGGACAAAGGCACTTCGACACCGAAAGTTATGTACATATCAAACGCAATTCCCTTCTAACCTCAAACAACTTTTAATGCCTCTCATGCCAGTAAGCAAGCGGGACATTTGCTCAAAATACTCTCTGAATTGGGAATCAGTTGGGAAAGGTGACGACCACTTCACCCTCCCCTGTCGCCCCGCCAGACCACCGGGAGCAATCAAAGAGTGCGGACTAAAGTGGAGTAAGCAACTAAAGCAAAACTGAATAAAATAAAGTGGAGAGGAAAAAAATATATATATAAATTCCCGTGGCCATGCCAGACCGTACGCAAGCGCATGCCAAACATAGCACGAATGCCGACATATAAGAGGCGGCGGCGCAAAGAAGGAAAAGTGTGAAGAGCATGCGCAAATGTGAGATAAGAGAAGAGTGTGGCGACGCTCTCGTACTTTTGCCGCTGGACATGGCCAGCATGTGATTGCTAGTATGCGACCATGGGATACCCAGTACGCAGAAAATTTAAGCAGATCACTTATTGGATTACGAGTAAGTATTTATCCGTTACCCTAATTAGTATACATTAATACGTATGTACATATGTACACTGATAGAAAAAAAACAAAGTAAAATTAACTACAATCATATTTGAAATTATAATGCGATTTTTAAATACAAACATAGTAAAATTAAATAGAATTCACTTGGATCAAAATGGCTTTTTTCTACGTAATCTTATTTAATCTTAATGCCTTAATCTTATCTTATCTTAATCTTAATCATAATACAAAACACTTTAAAATAAATATAATATATTAAATTTAAATACAAAAACTTTAAAATAAATATAATATATTTCATTTAAAAATATATATGAAATATATATAAATTAAATGTAAAATATATTAAATTTAAATATTTTCATATTTATAACAAAATGTAAGTGACAAATATTAAATATTAATACAACCACTTTGATGAAAATCAATGGCATAAAATTAAAATTTCAGGTCTTTTTTCTATCGGTGTATGGCAAGTTTAATTTTCAGATTATGTAATTTTTGTAAATCGATTTATCGATTATAAACATTGTTGAATGTTTTATTTTGGATCTGACAATATTATTTTATTGACAAATTTAAAATAAAATATATTTATCAATAAAATTAATATTTTGGCACTAGTTCTGTGCCTGCGCCAGAAGATCTGTAATCTACGTCTAGAGTCCAAACTACCCTTGCTACCCACCAGTACGGTGTATAACAATTGAGTGGCTGCTGTTCAACGGGAGCCTGAGCCTCTGCAGTTGCAGTTTGAGTTTCAGTTCAGTTCGGTTTCAGTTTCAGAAATGGTAACAAACGATTACATCAATTTATGCGCGCCAACACTATAAAGTAATTTTCAGCTGAAAATAGTCATGGCGGGCGGGGGACGACAATACGTACAACACTTATGGAATGGCCAATGCCAGAGAGAAAGAGAGAGGGCAGATCGATGAGTCGGAGTTCTCCCCTCAGTTGCAGTTTTACAATAGCTATCTGTATCTGTATCTAAATCTACATATATCTTTATCTCTATCGGGTCGTATTTTTATGAGTGTTTGTCGTAATTATTGCTGAACTTATAGCCGAGCGATAAGCGGTGAGCGGTTGGTTGCATGTGCTAGTATTAATTAAGTTGCCGCTCGGCTTTTGGCAATAACTCAACGTGTTTAGCGGCAAACAGAACATGCATTCACCTCTGGCAAAATGCAGCCAATATATGTATGTACGTACGACCATGTTTGTATGTGTATGTGTATCTGTATCTGCATCCGTACTGGATGTAGCAGCTACCTGAACATGCAACGACTTGCAACTGCAACTGCAAATCAGATAAACAAGCTGCGCAATTGCAACAAGCGTAGTTTGCACTAATAACAACTCAATAAATAATAAAAGCAACATTCTCAATCGGCAACTCCACAAAAAAAAGAGTAAAACCAGCGACAATAAACATGCGCATCTTTATTTTATTCACTTTTTACGCCTTATTTGCCTGAGCAAATTTTCATTATTTCTCTGGCGTTTTCTTTTTGGATGCTTTTCTGCTTCCCACAGCAGGAGCGATCCCGTTTCCTTTCCCACCAACTCGCTGTGATCGGCAGTGGTGCAAAAGCGTTGGGAATTGTACAAAAAATAATATCATTCAAAATTCTGAAATTATTCTGAAATTATATTAAAATGTAAGTAAAAAATATTCAATATTAATACAACCACTCTTGGATGAAAATCAATGGCATAAATGTTTGAAAATATTAAAATTTCAAGGCTTTTTTCAATCGGTGTACATTAACTGACATTTTTGAGAATCTTCGTGATCGGATAGTTGTTGCAACTAAATAAATCCCTCTCTCAGTTAGCCTCAGGACTTGACTCCCGACCCCCAGAAAAATGATGAAAATATATAGAATACGTTTGAAGGTTGAATTGTGTATGAATACTGCCTATTTAAATCCATCTGCATATCGGCAATGATCTTTAATATCAAAGGGAAAATAAATAGAATGTGGCTCACAAACTCGAGCAGTTTCATCAGCAAAATGATTGTAAAAGAAAAAGGATTAATAAATATGTATTCAATATGCGTTTTCGATATATTTGTTGCTCATTTTGATTTCATTTATTGTTCCTATCATACGAGTATATACCCACTGTCCCATCGTCTTGCGATTTGTTACCAGCAACATATATTCTGGCAATGGGCAATCAATGCAGATGCAGCAACATTTGTGTCCGTGTGTTGCCGGTGCAAAATTTATGCTAATATCCATTATGTCGAACATGTTATAGTTTCTTCTCTAGTTTCATATATATGTATGTACGAGAGTAGTGCTCTCTCTCTCTCGTTTTTGGGCCAGTGCGGGGCGTTAACATGAAAATTGCCGGTTGCCGTTCCCTGGATTGCAGTAGCGCAAGTGTTGAGCTCTTAATAGAAAAATTGGCAACAAACTGCAGATCCAGCTCCAGCTAAAGCTCCAGCCGCAGCCGCAGAACGACTCCATCTGTCCGTAGGCGGTGTAGCCGAGTAGGGATCTGCATGCGAGGCTGGTGTAAATCAGAAGGTGTTATCGTCTGCATAAATATTGATATTGTTGGGGCGAGTGATAGCCGGCGTTGCGCTTGGAGCAGTAATTGCACGGCTCCAGACTCCACCAGACTGCAGACTCTGGGAAAATTGGCATTGGCATTGGCATTGCTCCAACTGTAGCTCCAAGTCCCCCTGATTCGCTCCTCCTTTGCCTCACTTATCTTGCCGCTTAGGTGCGCCTAATGGCCCCATGTGTGTCTGCCTTTGGACCTCAGGTGACGCCCACTTCTCGGTGGGTTCCGATTGCCTGCGGCTCGCCTTGCGCCGTTCGACAATTCAGTGATTGAGATTAGGAGGTGTAAATGCGCTTTGGAAATTAATTTGTTCGCCACAAATTAAATTTTGATTATTAAAATATCTTGCGTGTGGCTTTAGAGCCTTAAGGACAGAAGAGTATTACAATGGCTATGGCTACGAAGGGGACTGGAATTATTCTTAAGTGAAACAATTCGATAGAATATTGAACCAAAAAATATACTTTCACAGTATTCAATACTTATTTACTGCTACTACTTCTTATAGCTAGTTTATGCTGCCCATTCCCATCCTACCCCCATCTTCAAATAACAGTAGCCACTCTTGCTGATGCGGTGCCCCGTCATAACCCATTTGGCATTCCCATCTCCGATCCATTAGCATAAACGTAGCATAAATGAAGACATTTTTGCGGTCAGCGGAAAAACAAGAACAGTATCATCATCATAGTCGTCGTCTTCGGCATGACCAATAATGGGAAACAGATCACAGAATGCTGAAAAAAAAGGCGATACCAAAATTTTCCCAGCTTTTTATTATCGCCGGGTGATCTTGTCTTGCCATTGTAATAGAGTCAGATGCAATTTTGTGTTTGTTTTTGGCTTGAATTGAATTAAATTAAAATTCAATGACAGCAGCAGCAGCAGAAGCAGCAGGAGACGGGGAAGGAGAGGACTTAGTGGGCGAAGGGGAGTGCACCTACGTTTTGGTTTTGTCGTGCAAATCAAAATGAAATCACGGACAAAAGAACATGCCAGTCGGACTCCACTCCGAGACTCCACTCAAAGATGAAGCCGCAGTTGGAGTCGAGACGAAGCGCATTTCGGAGCAGTTCGTGACTTAAATGAACCGCAGAAAATCATTTGGCCAAAACAAAACTGCAGAAAAAACAGTAGCTCTCAGTAGTGGAGCAGGAGAGGAGGTGAGGGGTAACGTAACAGGGTGAAGAGCAGGCGCCATAGCCATGGGTAAAAACAAGATCAGTTATGGTAATGTTCATGGCACATTTTGAATACACTCTCATCGACTGGGACATGCCGGGGCCACTTGTCATATGCCCGAACCGAATCCTCGACATCGAATGACAAATCCTCCAAATAAAATCGATCCAAGCCGAACCAATACGAAAGCGCATACAAGAGGAAAATGTACACTGAAAAAAATTTGGGTAGATAGAAATTCAGGAGAGTATGAAAAAACATATGAAAAGTTTAAGGTGATTTTAACTTAAATAAATTTTTTAAATTAAATTAAATATAAATTTAAATTAATTATTTATTTTTATTAGCTAAATAAAGGTACATAAATACTTTATATGATTTGACTAGATACGTATATTGTAAAAAGAAAGAAAAGAAAGAAAGAAAATGTTAAGAATTATTTGATTTAGAAATTCAAAATAAATAATCATTAAAATGATTTAAGATGAATGAATACATTTGTATGTACGTACTTCATAAAAACGTTACACGAATTGGAATTACATTTGGTTTTGTCACAGTGAAATAACCCTCACACATGGCGGCAAAAATTAAAAGCCTTTCTTTGGCGCACAAGGGAAAAACTCGGCGAAAAATTATAAATTTAGGGGGAATGTCAACGTTATCTCCACGCTCATATCTACTGGGAGGCATCAGCAGCATCCGAGGCTTGGCCCCACCATCCATAGCCATCCGTACCCGTACCCGTACCCGTACCCAGAGATGGCATTTTGCATGGCCAGCGCTTCGGATGGGAGCTGCGCTGAGCCGAGCTGACGATCAATGGCCAGCCATTTGGTAGGTGTTTCAGGCCAGCCAACAAGTCACCCAACTATCGATTCTCAAACCCAAATACAGCCAAACCAAACCAAGCCAAACTAGCCGAGTCACCGGCCAGGCAACAATTGCCGGCTGTTGCACGTTGCAGTTGCAAGTTGCAGTCGCTGTTGGCGTCGCCGTCGCCGCTCGGGAGGCAAATTAAACTGTCGAAACTATTTCATGTCCAATGCGCGATTTGGCAAACAATTTGTGACATTTGAATGGCCGTTCAATGACAATTGTGGCTGCCTCTTAGCCAAGTTCTCCCCCCACCACACCCCCCCTGACTCACTTCTCTTTGCGTTGTTCTGTTATTGATTCCATTCCCAGTTCTCTGCGTCGGCATCGCTCACAAGATGCTATTTGGGAATGGGAATGGGACTGGGACTGGGTTGGGTTGTATTCCTTTCAGTGTGATTAGCCTCGGATTGGTTCGCATCTGAAGATGGTGGGAAATGAAATCAGTGCCCGAACATTGCGAGTATTTTCTGGGGTTAATGTGTGAGAATGCTTTCAGATACCGTAAGGCTTCAAAAAAGTTAATGCGGGGACAGCTTCCCTGTTTTTTCCTCAATGCGGATATGGTATGGGTGGTATTTGCGGAGGGGTTCTATTGATTGAGACACCTCTATTTTATTTAGAGCTGAGAAGCTAAGAAATATCTCTACATTTACTTATTATATAGAATTAGTTGAGGAATTTCTTACAATGTATTCTATGAAAGAGCTAAAAAAGATTTTACATAATTTATTTGTATAAGAATATATTTCATTGTGTTGATGAAACTGGGATAACTCTTTGCCCACAATGTTTAGAGGCAATTCATTTTATTACTGAGATTACTGGACCTGCCTACCGGCTACTGCTTTGGCAGGAGGGGAGATCCATTAGCTGCTGAACTGTTTCACCAGTCAGAAAGCGGGATGGGGCTCTGGGAATGAGGGACTCACTCGGCTACCGGTGGGGGCTATGTAAACAAGTCGCTAATGCCTCGGTTCACGTTGCCGTCTAAAGTGCGTGCATTGGTGCAATGTGCAACATGAGTTTTGCATTTGGCAGAGAGCCACCTCGGGCCCCGTACCCGTACGCGAGTCCCTGCCCCAAGACACCATTTAAATGAGCGCAAATTAAATGCGGGTCGGCAAAATGTTGCACAAACAAAATTAGCGCACACAAAAAATTGCACACAGCATTGGGATTGTGGACAGGGAAAGAGAGGCTCGTGTGTAGTGGCAAGCAAATTATGCTGGCATTGACACGGCAGAGACCAGAGACGAGAGACGAGAGACGAAACCGGGCCAAAAGCTTCCAGACCCCAACAGTGCCCCAACAGCTGCTTCCACTGATTCTGCTGCTTCAGCGTCAGCGTCTACGTCTGAGATGGGGTTCGATGCGAACGGAGCGACCAATAAAAACGCGCATTAGAAAGGTAGCAATTGCCTGGTCAAGATTAAAAACCAGAACGTGAGACATTTTACACTCCATGGGGGGCAGGGGTGACAGTTGGTTAAGCCAGCATGAAAGTACCAGCAACTAGAAATCGGTGAGTGTCTATTGTCTTGTGATCACTGATCAGTTCTGTGGAAATATTAGCTGGAAAATAGTTAAAATAAACGTAGGAAGGTAGCAAACAAAAGAGTAGTGTTCAATGCATTATTTTTAAAGTGTAGTGAATTCAGGGAAGCGTACGATATTATATTTATTACTTGTCTTAGCTTAGAACTATGGATATTTGTGAATAACTTAAGTCCGAAAGGTACTAAGCTCCACTCCAGATTAATGTCCAATATCCTGCTATGATACAATACTATATTTGTATTTTGTATTTTTCCATAGCGCGACAAGCATATAAATTAGGGCGCTAGTCACAACAATTGTAATAGTTATTGACATTTAAACATTCAGAATACATAGAAGCATTTATGAGTAATTACAGTTATAATTAAACTTATTTACTAACATTTACTCGCTCTCTCTTCACCCATCCCCATATCAAATATCTTAATCGTTACTTCAGAAATAAGGTCAGTTCTATGTCTTGTATTAATATTATTAAAAGCAACTTGCAGCTTTCGGTGAGGTACATTATTGCAATTGTTTGTTTAATTTTCAGTGGTAAAAATTCTTTCGTTATGTATAGAGATCTAAGGATTCCATAAGTTTTTCCGACTGTTTTATTTATGTGGTCATCCCATGTCAACGTTTGATTTAATATATGGAACAGAATTCTAGTTGTTAGAACTTAAACTTTTAAGGGAACAATTTGTGAGAATTGTTCATTGTTGAAATGCCAACAAGGATCGGCAGAAGTTAGGAATGGAACATCACTTGATCGGAGCAGAAATAGCTGAGCTTTGGCTGTAAGATGTCATCGTTTTCCCCCAATTGGACTTACCACAATCCCAAATGGAACATTTCATTCGGTCAAAATTGCTTCCCATGGCCTCCAGATCACAGCCAGTAGTAAAAACGATTACAGGACTATTCTTTCTCTCGAGCTGCCATTAACTGTCAATATGGCTGACCATTTATGAGAATTGTAGCAGTTGCTCCATATTAAGGATTATTATTCATTCCCCAAAAGCGGCAGACAATTGGCCCTGATTACGACTGGGCGATAGACTAAACTGTCAGTGGATGGGGGCTGGGGGCAAACCAAATTAGTGCAACATTGAGTCCGGTATTAGTCGGGCTGAATGTCAAAGTGGAAGCAGTGGAACCACCTGACCAGACAAGACCAGACAAGCGCCTTCCTCGGGATCTTCGTATCTCCATCTCCGGCAACAAAGTTAATGCACTTTTCAAATTTGTTTACTCCGTTCGTTTGTTGGTTTGTTGGTTTGTTCGTTTGTTGGTTGGTTTTTAATTAACGCTTTCGCAACAAACTTGCCATTAGCCAGATTTTACAGCCTGCGATTCTCTTTTTGCAACGCCCGCATTACAACTAACCCGCAGAAAGAGACGCAAATAGAGCGCAAGAGCGGGAGAGCAGCAGCAGAGTAGCAGCAGCGTTTGTTGCTGCAATTTTTAGTAGTAGTAAAAATTGTTAAATAGTCTGCGGCGGCAGAGGTGGGCCGCCTTGAAAAAACAGAAGAAGAAAACTAAACAAAAACCAAATTGGAATGCAGCAGTACTGAGAACTCGACTGGGTGACTACCCTCTAAGCATGAGAAGCACTGCAGGAGATTGACGGAATGTTCATTCATTCATTAGAGGAATACAAGTACAAAGTATGAGGGTTTTAAACTGAGTTTCCTGAGTCATGGCTATATAAATCAGCAAAATTATATACCCTCTCCTGGTAGAAGGTATGGGATAACTGCATAGATGCTCAAAAGTGAAACCACTTTGGCATCATTACCACTGGCTCGTACGCCCCGCCCCCTCTCTCACTGCTTCAACTCCATTTCCATGGATTTCGGCTCGTTTCGGGTCTCTCCCGAATGGCTAATCATCCCCGGCAACCCAGTCGGCCAGGCCAGCTGATGAAGTGCCATTTTAGCATACATTGTTGGGAAGCTCTGAATCTGCTCTGTAGGTGAACTCCGGCTGCTGCTGGTGCTGCTGCTGCTGAACCCGGTAGGTGGAGTTGATATTTTTCTCGGATTCCACATGCCAAATTCATTGCCGTTGTGTCTACTAGCAACAGGTTTGCCATCTCATCTCCCAACCATCATCCACTGTTGTCGGCTGCTTATTAGCAAATATTGATTTATGCCTCGCTTCCAAAGTAATTGCCCAACGTTTCTTTGGGTCCGCAATGTGATGGATTTTAACTCGATTTATTTGAGATCACTAATGAGCCATTGATGAATATGGGAAGCGGCTCTAAACTTCAATTTTCTACTCATTCCGGAAGATTCTTGAGGGAGGGGGATCGGCTTAGGGCCCTCCTTCATAGTTGTTCCAATATTATTTAGCGCCTGCTCCCTCCCCTCCTATCGGATCTCACAGAGCCCATCTGCGAGTCAACTTTTGGCACAAATATTTCAGATGGTCGCAAAGTGAACCTCATTGGGCTGCTTCGCAGCGTCGGCGGCGGCGGCTTTGGAGAGGCTTTAGAGGTTGACAAAGTCGTGTTCAGTGGTCTAGAGTGGCATGGCGGAGTTCCGCATTGAACTGCGGCCAAGATTGTTCGGCCTGGGACCAATCGAACTATGCCGGTATGGGGTATGGGACGGGGTTTGGAGCTGGGGGATTGGGATGCGAATTGCAACCGAGACAAATGTGCAGAAACATTTTAATGAATTAAAACGCTGAAGATGGCAGAAAACAGCTTTAAATATTTACCTTATATTAAAAGCGATTAAACCAATGAGACAGTCTGGTAATTCGAGGCTCTGTGACGCCCGACGGTATGGGAGTAATGGATTTAACTGGCATGGAGCAATTAATTTCGGTTTTCCTGTGTGTTTCTACTTGCTGGGATTGGAATTAAATAATTAAGAACTGATTGATTAAGTTAGGAATGCATTTCTTTTAAAGAGGAGTGCATAAATCAGGTGAGGGAAGTCACAGTCTTGGCCCCCATCGATACATTTTGTGTGCATTTAATGTTGCGATTAGTTTGTCATTCTGCCCATCGACTGACTATTTGCTAATAAGCCAATTTGTAGAGCAATCAAATGTCAATACACTGCCCATAAAGTTCTCGGATTGGGGATGGAACAATATGGGAACCATTTATTACTCCTAATAGACCAACTCACTCTTGACTAATCCGACCATGTGCAGCCCTCTCTTATTCTGTCTCCTCAGCAACAAACGACGAATGGTCGGATAAATTATTTGGTGCCATTCGATGGCCGATGGCCGTGAACATGAACAAAGCCACATCGTAAAAATCCAAATCCCAGGCTACACGTACTGCGGTGCGTGTCCAAGAGGTGGCAGCGTGAATGGATTCGAATCAGGCAGAAGCACGAGCACGGGACTCAAGCAAGTCGTCGGTATAGTCGGAGATTAATGTTAATAAATATAAGGGCAGACGATCACTCTCTAGGTTATTCTTAACTCTCGTTAGGTCTTCGTGAGTTCATCAATTTCAGCTCCATCACGCCCTCATCTCCTTCAAGTCAAACTCCAGGAAAGAGCAACAGAACAGAGACGAGGAGCTGGCAGCTCCTTTGCATAGTGCGAAGAGCAATGCAAGGGATTCAAAAAATTCCCAGGCGTATGCTGGTGCAGCACCACTGCCCCAGCACAGATCGCGAGATGGCCATCTAATAAATTCAACTAATTAATGGCGAGTATGAGAGCATGAGATTGAGCCACAGGCTGCATCGGACGGACGGACGGTGCAGCGCAGAGTGCGGCGCGAACTGCACATTAGCAAAATCTACATGATATTGAGATGCCACAAGGTGCAAGGAGATCTGCCCCGGACGCTGCCTCGGACTGGATCGCACACCTGAGCCTCATTATGGTCAAGAGAGGAGCTGGCTGGCTGGCTGGCTGCCTGGTTGGCTGCTTGGCTGGCTGCTGTCGGCAATGGCCTTAGATACAGATTTCTTATCATTAATTAAACTCAAGCATGTTAGCTACCGTGTTCAAAGATATAAGGCGCTCTGGGCACGGCCACGGATCAAGGAGCCAGATCGAACATCTTTCAACTGGCCGCTGGTCGGGTCTGGTCGGGTCTGGGGGCGGCGGCATCCATCGATGGAGTCGAGGCGGCACACGTCCTATCACTGGCACGCAATCGTCTTGGTTTGTGTGGCATGCTACTCCCTCACTGTGCCCCATTCCTTGCAGCCTATCTGAGCGTCGAAGGTGTCAGGTCAGCCAAAGGCATGGGATAAACATTGAGAGCATCTTCATTTGAGGAAGAATGAGCATATCAGTTGGTATTCGGTGATACAGGTACGAGCCGGAAATGAATGCTGCTCTTAATACAATAAACTAAACCTAAAGATAATTTAAAGACTGCTAAAAGAACCTTTTTTGATGCTAGTAATAAATAATAAACGAATGGAAATGTGGTTAAATCTTTAGCTGAACCCAGCTTTACCTTGACAGATAATTCTCAAAGAGAAAACAATTCCTCTCTGTTATTAAATGCAACAAATTTCGTATGCCCCCTGGCAATCCTATTTGATTTCTCGTGCCCCCTCCAACGAACGAACACCAGTTGCAATACCCAACCAAACCTTTTCTACGAGTATTTGGACATTTCTGTTTCCAGCGCCTTGCCAAAAAATGATTCCCCCAGGCAGAAACTCTCCCCACCCATGGCAGCGCAGCTCGTCTCATCTCGGCTGGCGTTGTCAACAATGTAATTTATCAGGCAAGCGACATAATTACCTGCCACTTATGGCCATAAAAAAGAGACAGAAAGAAAGACGGAGGAGGCTCAGAGAGTCTGAGAGCCAGAGAGGTCGAGTGGGGGGATATCGGAGACACTCGAAGTGGAAGTGGAGCCTGGGTAGGTGCATTCAAATGCCGTCCACAGACGCAGACCAAGACCAGCGACGAACCGCGGCTGGTGCTGAAGGATTTATGTTCTTACAAAACGCTCCAAGGCGCTTAACAAGTGGGTCCCAACAGCCAACCGCCAACCGCCAGGCGACGACGATCGACCAGCGACCAGGCCATAGATTGATCGTCTTCGTGATGGGGGAGTGGAGGGGCAGATGGGACGTAGACAGGGCAGGGCGCATGGGGCGTATGTGCAATGAAAATTCCCGCCATTTGGTAGCCGCCGTTTAGCGCCTGCATCTCTCTCTCCTTCTCCCCTCTCTCCCGCCATCACAGCAACTGATTTCCCACCACCGGCGGCTTTTCCACTTTGATCTTAGTCTCCCTGGAAGCTAAAGCTGTGAAAGAGCTTCATGTTCCAAGCTGTTGAAAGCCCAGGCTGAGAGCGTTGACAAGTCACATGAGCATTGTGATCCGGCCAGAGATTTAACATATTGGCCAACGCTTTCTTATTGGCCATAGCCCTGGGAGCGGGGTTCACCTACCGCTGACCGGCGTAAATTGGCTGACAAATGGCGGGGCATATGGCACGGAAATTAGTTCTATGCTTGTTCTAATTACCGCTGATCGATTGCAATCGGAGGTTCGATTTCCCCTAGATATTCCTATACTAGATTCCATTCGATGTTCTCTGTCATTGTGCTGCTCTCCATAATACTTATCAGCGCCCTCAGTATTCATCATACAATGAACTTTAATTCATTCATTTTATGGCAACCTACTATACGCTGCCAAATTCTTCACAGATTCCACATCCATATACGAGTATTGCTTCTGCCGCGGCTCCACTCCCTCGGTGGCATCGACAGAGTGCCCCAGCAAGGAGGAACAATAACAGAGAGACTTCTGTTGACCCCGCCACGTGAACCCACCTGCTTGGGGCTTATCATTTGCCGTTAGAGAATGCTCGGCACAGCTCGAGTCCGGACTTCTTAAAGCACAAAAATCGCCAGACAAATTCATATTTTATTGCCTCGGACCATGACCGGGGCTGAGGCATTAACAAACAATGCCACAGCAGCCCCAACAACAGCAGCAAACAACAACAACAACGGACAAGAAGATCAATGGAAAAGCAAATATTTTCACTCCACGGCTGCTGCTGCTGCTGCTGCTTCTGCTGCTGCTTCTGCTGGAAAAGCTGCTCCTGGTTGCCTAATCTGAATCCAGCTTCTGCTTGTTTTGGCCATTGTTTTTGCCGCTGTTGCTGCTTTTTGCCATTTTTTCCTTTTGCCAAATTGCATTTTGAACATAATTTTCATATGTCGCTCTGGCAGTTATAATCACGTTCACAGCTCGTTAGCCGAATGCGAATACAAATAAAATTACCGAAAACAAAACCCGAAATCCAGCCACAACCCACCTGTGGCTGCAGGAGGCTCTTCGTGGTCTCTCCTCCACTGCCTGTTTGGCCATAATTGTCGGGGGCCAGCATACTCGTACATACTCGCTGCAGAGGAGACCGACCGACCATCACCATATTGACCATTAGGCGGGCCGAGAGTGCGTTTTGCATTTTGTGCATCTTCATCGATTTCACCATTTGGCGCGCGGTGCATAATTGGCCAGGCCGAGACGTGGCCGAAACCAAGACCAGGCCCAGGCAACGGAACGTTGTTTTCTGTTCGCTGATGATTACCGATACTGCAATTGCAGGCAGTGAAAAATGCGTTGGGTGCGTGGAAAAGTTTTCGATTTTCCTTTTTTTCGTCTACCCAAAATCTGGTGGTTGCTTGTAAAGTAAACAAAAAAATCCCCCCATTCCGCTTGATTTCATTCCAGACAAGCTGAAAATGGCAAAATAAAGTTTTTTACCTCCATAAGAATTCTAAAAGATTTATTACAATTAATTGCAAGTAGTCCTTAGCAATTAGCTATAATTATTCCGACTATTCTTAGAATGAACTTATTGTTTTGTCATTTATTTTTAGTTTGAATGGCCCGTTTTTGTATTAAAATGACCTGATTCAAAAGTCCGCGCCATAATTCTTCCACCCTAACCCCACTATCTGGCAGCACTGTAACAATTTGGAAAGTCATGTAGAGTTCATGTAAGTAAATACAGATGGCGCTAATCCCGTTGCTCATGACTGCAACGAAAATTTGAGCATTATTGTTATATATAAAACACTAATTTTGTGCATTAATGGTTAAATAACATGTCAATCTAATACAAATTCATGATTAATGTTTTAAAGCAGCTTGGAACAACAAATTTAACATTAATTGAAGGAAATAGGGTGTACAAATGTCCATACGCATGCAGAAACTTGACAACAATGACCAAGTGGTCATTTGCCGTTTTTGCTTGCACTTTATTATGTAAACAATTTAATCTATATTTTTTTAATATATTAACTTTTCAAAATGACTGCTAAACCCCATTTAGCGCACAAAAAATATCGAACTTCTACGCTCTCAAATCGTGGTGGGTTCTCTCACTTTCGTGGTGAAGAGAGAAAATTTCGTGGTGAGTTCCCCTCTTTTTCGTGGTGGGACCAACATGCATCTAACGGGAACGTATGATACGTATGAAAGTCGCAACAATGAATCTACTTCATCGTGTGAATATTATTAATATGATTTTAAAAATTATCAATGGATATTTTTGTGGTACTTGGAACTGACTTGTGAAGAAAAATATTCGGCAATTTTGATTTTTCATGGTCGCGGGAACATTTTTGTTGACTTTGCCCGAAAACCACCCCAATTTTTCACAGCAAATTTCGAACGATTTGATTGGTTGAAAGTTAAAAACGCGTAAGGAAAACCGTTACTTTTTTAACGGATCTTATTTCGAATAGTATTTTTTTGGTACAGAAAGATAATATTTATTATTGTATATCAAATACATGTAAATCGTAAGCCAGTAGCTTAAAATAATAGTAAAAATAAACTAACAGTAAAATAGTAAATAAATAAGTCAGGATCAGTCCCTGGAGGGATGAAATTCTCCGAATCTCTTCAGCTTTTAGCTGTTGACATGCTCCAGGAAGAACAAATTTATGGTGCAAATTTTCGACGCACGTGACATTTTCCGACGGGTTGATCTCCTCAATTAATTGGCTTGGTATGAAATAAAAATAATTCCCTTTTACCAATAAATACTGAAACTGTACACAAATTTCAACCATTTTTCATTGGTTGGAGCTGGTTTTTGGTACATTCTGCTCTTTTGGGAATTTAAATTCAAAATGTTGCAGCGGGAACTAAAATGTTGTTTGGAAATTTGTAGTGCTCGGCCACGCTGGTAGAAATCTTTGTTTTTTCGGGAGTCGCAATACAGTGGGTAAAACGGCGAGTCTGATACAAATTATTATCGTCGAAATTTAAATATATTATTAAAAAATACGGACTTATTTGAAATGAAGATATATGGCTATTAAATCTGTACGCCCGACGGCCTATTCAACAATAATACATATGTATGTACATATTTTGTTTTTGTACCCAAAAAATAGATTTCGTTACAAAAGTAACGGTTGCTACGCGTTTTCAACTTTCAACCAATCAAATCGTTTGAAATTTGCTGTAAAAAATTGGGGTGGTTTTCCAAAAAATATCCCGTAAGATACATTTGATTCGTATGGGAATGCGCAACAGAGCTGCTACCCCTGGGAGAAAGGATATTATAGAATTAAGATATTGTTTGTAATTTCAGGCTCTAATTACTGCATTTACTACTCAGTCTCTGTTTTAAAAATATAACCGACATTTTGCAGCTTACGGGTACCAATAATGGGTATCGGGACAGGGATAAATATATACATGGAGCACCAATTTTATGCATTAATGGGTAAATAACATGTCTATCTAAGACAAATTCATTATTCATGTGTCAAAGCAGCTTGGAAAAACAAATTTAACATTAGTTCAAGGAAATAGGGTGCACAAATGTCCATACCATAGCATGCAGAAACTTGGTTGACCAGCAACTTTGACGTCACATTCCGGTACACACTTTCATTTAATGCTTTGGCCGCTTTTGTTTGAACCTTGTTATGTAAGAAATCAAATAAAAATGATTTCTAAAAACTAGTCAATCTTGTACAAAATTGATTGAGGAATTGGATAAAACTGTTTTTGTTAGGCCTGAAAGGGCTTACTTGCTAGTAATTTTAAACCGAATATCAAAATCATGGAATACGATTTCAATCAATAAATTATAACGTTATCCCATTGTCGACCAGGGGGTATTTAATATATCCACGAAATTTATGTAACTTTAACATATTTTACTCATTACAGTCAAAGATGTCAGTGGTCATTTTTGATTTTTAAGTAAAGAGGAGGATGGAGCTACAAGGAACCTTCACAAACAGTATTATTTTCCGCGGTTTAGCAAGGGCTGCTTAACTTTTTAATTAGAGGAGTGTTAGGTGGGTTAAGTCGTTTCATCGCCTCAAACATCGATGACATCGATATACATCAGACTGGTTGTCTTTACAATTTTTTCAAAAAATTGTAAAAACAACCAGTGTGATGTCTGATGCCGTTACGGCAGCGCGCTTTTCCGGAAAAACGTTGAAAGCCGCCGACGTCGTCGTCGTCGTCGTAGTTGTCTCTACACAAACAATAATAATAAAAAAGCGCTAGATAAAAGCGCTACTAGGTAATTGGCTAGTAATTGTTGTTGCCGACTGGTTATTGTGGTGTCAATCAACTTTTTGCATATCTCAGACGAAGCGAGCCCCTAGTTTTTGCTTGTAAAACAAAAGAAATACGTAGTAGTGTAATAAAATCAAAATAAATTGAAAGCAAAAAATCCTTAGTACACACACCGACGGCGGCCGCTCTGACTGTTTGTGTGTGTGTGTGTGTGTTTGTGTGTGCGTGTGTGTGAGTGTGCAGCAGCGGTTTTTGAGGCCCGCGCATGCGCCAACCTCCCACAGCGATTCGGGTTTCTGTGCATTAATTGCTTTTCCGTTGAGGAGCAGCCACCTTCATCGAAATCATTTGAAGCTGCCAGGCGATACGGTCAGATCAGGCGGTAGGTGGTAACAAGTTTTGGTTGCTCTAAGCTATGCTTCACTGTAGTTTCCCCTCGTTCTTGTCAACGAAAGAGTGGTCCGCCCACTCACACTCGCACTCTCCACTCTCTGCCTCTCTGTCTGTGCTGCTCCCCCGGCCCATTCAAACACACACCCACCCGCACATTTACTACGCGCAAGCTCATTCTGCGACGCTGTCTGGCCCGTTAGCGTAAGTAAGCTTTTTCTTTCATTCAAGTTGTTGCAGTCGGCGTCGCGTCGCGTCGTCGTTATGTTGCGTGAAAGTTAATTCCGTTTACTATCGGCATTCATCAACGTCATCATCACCTTACCCACCCACTCTTGGCCACCGCCAACCGGCCCACTCCCCACTCCCACTTGCACCTGCCCTTCGTCTTTTTGCCGGCTTTTGGTGTTAAGCATTTAAGCAGTAATTGACATGCATTTCCCGATATGTGTTGACAGATAACCAAAGTTTCTGCTGCCTTTTCTACTCGTGGGTACGAGTATAACTATGTCTCCTTCCCGTTGCCCTTCCCTCCCGTACTCGTAATAGAGTGAGGCACTAGCTGTGGGTGGGGCTACAAGGGGATTATCATTATGATGGGGATTAGGGGAGTGCCTGCCATGGAGCTCTCTTTTCATCATCTTGAGTGTGGCTTAAAATGCACCACTTTCTGTGGTCTGTAAGTTTCTGTTTGTAGGATTAAATGTCTCTGAGTTGTGGAAATTAAATATAAAGAAAGAATACAAGGAAAGAATTATACATAAAAATTAACTTTAAATATATAGGAAAGATACATATATGCATCTGTGGAACGATTCGACGAATTCCTACAAATAATTGTTTACTTTTGTCAAGAATAAAAACATTAAACTTTATATGCTAAGCAGCTTGCTATTTAGTTTTGTACGTGATGAGAGAAATAGCATGGAAAAACACGTTTCGATCAAACAAATGAAAAGAATTCAATTAAATTCTCACGTCTGAATATATACACCCCACCCTAACCCTCCTTAGGAGCAGTCTCCACTTTTGCTATCACTTAGATCACCTTTTTAGTCAGCGTACAAATTAATGTTTTGTAATCCGCTTTTTGGCCTAAGAGCCCAAAGAGAAAGAGACCAAATTGCGCCAACCTAAGCAGAGACAGGTGCAATTACGTGCATTAGAGGATTATTCCCTTCTTCTTAGCTCCACCTGGGACCATCGTCTCTTGTTCCATTACCTTTTGTCATTCATGCCGGCTTTCAGCAGCTCACCGACGCGACGGCAGGAAAATATCGCTCTTAAATTGCACTTAATGAAGCTGCATCATCACATTTTGCATTTGAGGCATGCCCCGAATGAGAGGGAGAACGGGCGGAGGGCGAAGAGTGTTTGTCTGTGCCTGAGCCTCTGCTGTCTGCTGTAGTCACTCCCATTGGCAGTTCTTTTCGCACGTGAGCAGATTCTTGACTCCGGAGGAACAATGGCAGAGCCACTTGCATTCAACAGACAAATGAGTGGAAATTATGCCAAGACACAGGCAATTAATAAGTGGAGAAGCCAGCCAAGTCCCCTCCCCCACCCCATTTCACTCACCCTTCTGACTTTTGTCTTTGGCCACCTGCTGTTAGCCGCCTTCAATGATTACGGACACCTTCCAGTCCCCCGTCAGCCTGAGACGAAGTCGGAGACAGAACGAACCCCAGCCCGACCCCGAACGCTCCAGTCTCATTTACATGCTTGCATTGAGGGCGTTGAGTGTTTGCCAACGGCAATACATAATAATCCCAGGCTGGTCATGCACTGTACAAAATCTGAAATCTTAAATGGTCTTCCATCAATTTGGCGACTCTCTTTGCTGTTTCTTGCGACTGAGATTCGTTAAGTTTATCTTTGGAAATGATTGCTGAGATTGATTGATTGATAGATGGGTATGGCAAGTTTTATTTTTTGGAATTTTTGTCAGTCAAATTTGCATTAAAATATGCATAATAAATACATATATAATCAAAACATCCAAACATCAATCATTTTTCATTCGTTTACGTCATTTTGTGGAACTTTTGGAATTTAAAGAAATTATTATTATATGTATATATGTATATGTATATTATCAACAGAAATATTTGCAAAGAAGTTAAATCGAGCATCTGTTAGGTGTATCTTGCGTATATTTTCTTTAAAAAAACAGCCGTCTATAGACTCGTTTTCCATTAAAATATTCCAGTTAAAGGAAACTCTTTAGAAATTAAATATTTTCATAGCCATATTCAAAAGCTATTGGCTCTGTTTCTCAAGCTAGCTGTTAATCCTTTTTTCAAGTGCACAAAACGTGTCCCAGACTTAGACAGGGCAGGCAAGGCTGTACCTGGCGATTGTTTTGGCCCGAGCCGCCAAGGAATGTGAACTAATATGCATAAGTAGGCACGCAAGTGGTTGGGGTTCTGGGATTGAAATTGGGCAAACACCGAAACTGTGACCCATAGCACACACACCAGTGCAGACACTGGCGTACAGACCACCCAATACACACACACACACACACTCACCCATACCCATTCATGTCAATCAATATAAACGCATTTTCATAATTAATCAATGCTGAATAATTCGTCAGACAGAGTCGGGCTATGTTGTCACACTGCCCGTGAGGGTGAGGGAGTGGGACAGAGAGGATAAGTGTGCGCTCGTGTGTGTGTCTATTGAGGTGTACATATGGGAGCGTGAGTGTGTGTGTGGTAGCGATGGAGGTGGGGCATTATGTGGGAGAGTGTGCTAATAAGCAAATCTCAGAGGTTTGTTTTGGCTTTTGTCGGTCGCAGCGGCGGCTTTGTGGTTACCGCATGAAATATCTATCCGAAGCCCACACACGAGTTGGCAGGAGGGGACCAAGCCAACTGTGAAAGCCATGTTTACACTAGGTCAGCCATAAGAGATAGTGAACGCCTATATATAGATATTCGAGAGTGGAGAAATACAAATTGAGAATCACACACAATTCTTGGTAGTCTCGTAACTTTTGGGAGGCATATATGTACATCGACGATTATCTCTCTAACGTTGATGAATGTTCAACTTTTAGGACAACGAAAATTTTGGTTTAATAACCTCATTAGTTTATTTGCCTCTCAGTCGAGTTCTCGCATAACAAGAATAATAATCGCAGCTCGGGGCAACTAAATGACTACAGCATCGTTCATCCCAACTATGCCACATGCCCTCCCTCCTCATCCGCAATCCAGAAGACCTTTTTCCTGCCCCATATCGAGTGTTAGAGTCTCTTTGTGTGACAGTGGAGTGGCATGTTCTGCGTATTATGTGTATTTAAAGATCATTAGTGCGCCAATTTATATGTAGATATACCCGGTACCAGATTTTGTAAACGTACATACATACATATGTACATATGGGTATATCGATTCCCACCAGTTGAGCGGGCCCAGAGCTGTGTGCTGGCATTGTTAAGAATGATTAAGGGGCTTCGATGGCAGCAGCGGATGGCTGCAGGAGTGGCTGTTGGTAAAATCTGGTGGAGTCCCTACTGTCGCTGGGTCTGATAAGGTGGTGGGTGTCAAGGCCAAGCGGCAAGACATGTGTTCGCATCTATGTGTACATACCTTAATCAAAGCCCAACAGGATGTGGGCCAAAAAACCACAAAACGAAAATGGCAAAGTAATTGGAATTTAGCCTCTAATGATGAATAGGCAAAATCTGAGTTTAAGGACAAGCTATACGTGTTTTTCCAGAATAGAATATATGTATGTAGGGTTGTACAATTGTATGTACCTTTGTATGTCGTTAATTTAATCGAAAATATTCTCTCTTTCTGTCTTCTGTCACTTTAAATACATTTTAAACCTTCGCCAACTTCTCTTATTCCGCCATATATCGATGTCAATTTACGGATAGCGATCTAGATTCCATTAAATTTATAAAAAAATACTTTTGTCGCATCGCTTTTGCATACATTTGCATAAAAATAAAGAAGCCCGAGCCCGAACCGATCCAGATAAAGAGCATTCAGCATACAGGGCCAAGGCGGGGAAAAGGTTGCGGATTAAATTAATGTGGTGACACAGGGACAGAAACAGAAACAATGTGAGCAGCAGTTGCCACGCCACTCGCTCTAATGAAGCAGCTTCCATACATGCACGCATACGCGGGCACGCACTCACACTCACACTCAAGCATCCGCAGCTTCAGGGAAATAGCGAAAATTCCATGAAAACGCTGGATGGAGCCTCTAGAGGCAGCACAGAAACAACAAAACGAAGCAAAAGGCAGCCATAAATATTTTTCGAAATAAATTCTCGTTTACAAATTATGATTTTATGACTTTTTGATGGCACCGCCACAAGCCCCCACACTTACGCAATGCACAAACACATACACACACACACATACACCGACACATCGGGGCAATATATTTCCGCTCATGGAGAGAGAGAGAGAGAGAGTGGGAATGGTGGCGACTCGAAGGCAAAACGCTTTACGTATTTATAGCCCCTTCACGCTGCCTGCCCTTCCGCCTTACATATCGATACAAAAGGCTCTCTCACCCCACCACCACCACCACCCCATCGATCATATATACACACTCACACACACACACACACAGACGAAAAACTTCACACATTTTGCATTAAAAAATTGGAACAAAAAACAAAGTGCGAAAAAACAAACCTTAAAGCGGCGCCCAACAAAAAAATTATTACACAAAAGCGCGAAAAAATTTCGTTCGAGTTGAATGCAAGTTCCATGTGTCTCTCTCCCTGTCCCTCTTCTCCCTCTTCCTCTCTGGCAGTGTGTGTGCTGCAGCAGCTGCTGCCATTTCCCAGCTTTTCTTCTTTTCTCTCGATTTTTTGCTGCCTACTTTTAGGAGCATAATTTATGACCGCCCGGCATTAAATTAGCCAAAGCGCAGCATGAAAAATGGCATCGACGATGGCGACAAGCGACGTCCGGCGCTTATTAGGACCGACCGCCCAGTTGGCCTGGAATATGATGGAGATGGTGCGGAGGAGGGCGACGCGACCCATCCCTGCCATTGCCGGACGGAGGACACGTCCGTACAAATAGTTTAAATCTCATTTGGTCCCAGGCTGTTCGGGGGTAATAATGCTCATATTTGGCTTTGATTTAGTTGTCGCCAAAGGAGTTGTTTGAGCGGAAAGCTTTCGGGGATGCTTGTGGTGAAGAGGTCCCCATTGAGTGGGGTTTTAAATAATATTTAACCCATTTTTCTAAATGAATTAAATTGAAATTAGATAAGTAAACGTGCATTTATTTAATAAATTTACTAAAACAATCGTACCGTTGACATTCGTTTAACAATTTTATTCATTAGTAGCTTATTTTTTTAAATAATTAATGCCACTAACGTGCTGACATCTAAAAATAAAAGCATAAAATACAATTAAATATTAAAAAAATTAAAAAATTGAAGAAACATTAAAAATGGTTGAAATCTTCCACTTTGGAATGGATTTTTGACAATGGACTTTATGACAACAAATCAATAATCCTGTGAAAATTCGTACAATTCTCTTTTCAACACATACATTTGAAATCAGCAGCCGTTCTGCTGGGAACGAGATAAGTAGTTTCATATTTATAGTCCTTTTTTATTTGGGATATATTTAAATATGGGGACATAGTTTTAGTCGAAAACTTTGAAGGAGAATTTGGTTCAACATTTTTCGCATATTTGGGAGGCGTGCAAAAAATGTTTTGTATTTTGAATACCATTCAACTTGCAAGAATTACTTTGAAACTATATTAATGCAGGTCACTTAAGGCGAGAGCAATCGATTTATGATTATTGGAAGCTTCCATTTTGGATCCAAATATCGAATCCATTTCATACAAACCTTTCTTCTACCCATTTCTACAACATTCCTAAGCCCCCCACACCGCACCGCCTTCGTTAGGAACGAACCCTTGGATGTGTGTGCTATAGTGTGTGTGTGTGATGTTTTATTTTCTTTTGTGTGTGCATGTGTTTGCTTACAATTATGAGCGTGTTGATGACAACATCGCCAGCTTCTTCGTCACCGTCATCCCACAGCGAGCATCGTCCTTCGTCTCAAGCAGTCGCACACTTGGAAAAGTGTATATTTTTCGCCAGTCTGTGCAGCGAGGGCCTTGAGCCGAGAAGTACGCAGCGTTGCAATAATAATTACAAATGTTGCACAATAAATTGCAAAGCAAACAGACTCGACGTTAGCAGAGGCAGAGCAGAGCAGAAGGAGCAACAGTGGCAGCAGCAGCGGCAAAATTACTTCCTGCTGAATCGTAAGCGGAAATGTACATACAAATGGCACTCACACACAAGCACTCGAACACATAGCACAATCGTGGTAACAGGATGTGTCTGACTGGAGCAGCCACCGCCGTGCCCCTAGCTGAGAGCGTGGGCACGAAATCGAATGGGGACCGGCTCCGGCCGTGTCACGGGCGCAGCTCCAATGGGAATATTGCTCCGAGGAGTGGCATCTTGTCAAATAGAAAATCATAGGAAAAAGTCCCGCGGCGGCGACAAGATGCGTAATTGCAGAGCAGCTACGCTACCAAAGGAGTCGCACTGTTGCTCTCTGCCAAGGCGGTGGAAGGATGTGGCAGGATGTGGCAGGATATAGAAGGATGTGTGCCCCAAATGCCACGGCTCTTTGCATTCCTCCATTGGTTTGCTGTGGTGCAGCTGTTGTCGCCTCCACTCGCCTCTCAGCGAGAATGCAATAAATCTTGGACTGGAAAACAATGACAAATTTTCTCTACTCGTACTCGAACTCCTTCTCCCTTTGTCAGGACGAGTGAGTGCTTTCCGCTGTCATTCCCAAGCCGGACATTGAATTTCATATCCGCTTATTGCCAGCAATCCCCGCCGGCACCTGTCCTCCGCATGTCCAAATGCAGACTCGATTGAGAGTCTGTCGCTTCCCTTCACCCGAAATGATCAACTAGAAAGTTCGCTATGCGGGACAATCTCTTATTAAATTAAAGATCTCTTGAAGGATCAGAAACACATTCTACAAATCCTCCTCAAACCTCATGTACGCTTTGATAGTAACCTGGGGTTTCAAATCATGGAAAAAATTAAAGATCAGCAAATAGTCGCCAGTTGGCAGGGGAACGCGAAAAACTTCCGGTCTGAGATAAAAGCCGTTCACATTCACAGAACCCTAAAATCGGAAGAATATCGAAAGAATCTATGTAGATGGAGCGACCAAATTCATGGCAGTATCCCACAAAACTCACATAATACGGACAGGTGTGATTCATGTTGGAGAACTCTTTGAAGCTGGCATAGACCAGGGCCACGAAGGGATTGTAGGGCTTCCGTAGATAGCGACAGGCATCTATGGTGACGTTGAAAAGCCAGGGCTGGTAGCCATTGGCCTTTCGCAGCATCTCCAGCCTAAGGAACAGCTTGTCAATCGGATAGTGGAGAGTACTGTTGATGTTCATTGTCGCCTTGCCCCTGGCCACTGCTTTCAGACGGCAACTGTGAAACTCAACCAGCGACTTGTTGTCCGCCTCGCAGACCAAGTTCGTAAACTTGAATACAATCGCTTCCTGTACGAAAAAGTTTAGGTTTAATAAGTTAATCACATTTCAGTATGGAACAGTATTTTACATTGCTTCTGAATACAAATGCAAATGGCAAAAGTATTCCAAAAATAACCACACTTGTCCACATGATATCCAAAATCGAACTGAATTAACTAAAAACTACTTATTGTACGGAAAACACTACAAGTTTCCGCTCCACCAATCCCAAATTTAGCTGTGCGTATTTCAACAAAAATACATAATAGATTAAATCCAGTCTAATTAAAATATCATTATAATTAATATATGTACATCAGTATATATGTGTACATATTATTATTTAAATGAACGAATTACTCATCAAAGCTCATTTCTGTATATAGGCACAGACTTCGAAATGATTCTTTGATTTCCATTACGCCTTTTTTACCCAATACTCAAAGAGTATATTAATACGAGTATTTGTATGTGTATGTATATTCTTGATCAGAATCAATACCCGAGTCGATATAGAGAGCTTATAGTATAGAGCTAAAGCAACCTTTGATATTTACATGTCGCACCGCCCTTTCCTACCCACAAAGGACGCAAATCTGTGGCATCGACTGCCTTGAAGTTAAACCGACAACGAAGAATCATAAAGTAGACCATTTTTAACAGATTGCCGAATCATTATTATAGGCAGAATGTGGAAACTAATTTTTCATGCGCTTACTCTCATTCTCTTCCTCGATCACTCGGGGCAAAGCGAGATTTAATGGATGATGTGTTGTTGTGAGAAGAGTTGGTGAGAGAAACAAATGTAGCGGAACAATGGCAACAGAATCAATATATAAAAATACTAATAGAAAAGGTCTTTGGGTGGAATGAGGATAAGCGAAGTGCAATAACTAGCGGTCGTGGGTGTTCTCTGATTCTCTCTTTATTTTCCCCATCTTCCCTGAGAGGATTCGCTGTATACTTTGGCAATCCTACCACAACCTTAGAGCCTGCTCGCATTAACCAATAAATTAATTTGTTCTTTTTGTGAGCAGAGATACAAAACAACAGGGAGAGAGTGTAATTACATATAAAATATATACCGTTTTGGGTTGCATAAATAATTGTATCATTGCTGCGGATCTCCACGTTCCCGTTTAACTTTTTACAATTATTTTCTCTTGCAGCCTGTTCAGGCGGCTACCATGTAGATCCCAGAACTAGCAGCGAGTAGACGTCAGAGTGGAATCATGGTGGAATCCTCGAGCCTGGGTCGGACCCCTCCGTCCGCCCAGCAGCCCATTCCGCAACAGAACTCGCCCTCACCCTCTGGGTTGCGGTGCGGAAACTTGGAAACGCGGGTGCGCGGGGCCTGGTATCGGGTCCTAGTGACACTCGAAACGGACTTCCTGGCCGTCAGTCTGGACGAGTCGTGTGAGTCGGCGCAGCAATCCAATGATGGACAATCGACCACGTTGAATGGCACCTTGGGGTGAGTAGCGGCACGAGGTTTCTCTAAAGTGGTTTCGAGGGGTTCAATCGGTTCTCTTTTATTCAACTTTTGCAGAAGTAATCACAGTGGCGGAGGTGGAGCACCTGGAGGTGGGGGAGGCTCTGGTCAGAATGGCACTGGCACCCTGCCCAGCTCCGCCTCCCTGCAGGGCATGAATATCCAAGACACCGAAGTGGATGGTTCGACCAACAACGACAACAACGGAGATCGGGAGCGGGATCTCTGCCTGAACAACAACAACAATGCCGGCGATGGGGGCGGCATGGATTTGTGCGACGTACCTGACCATGTGGCCAATCAGAAGCGCCATGTGCGCATCATCAAGTCGGACAACAACGGCCTGGGCATATCGATCAAGGGTGGCCGCGAGAACCGCATGCCCATCCTCATCTCGAAGATATTTCGGGGCATGGCCGCCGATCAGGCCAAAGGCCTCTACGTGGGCGATGCCATCCTGACCGTCAACGGGGAGGAGCTGCGCGACGCCACCCACGACGAGGCTGTGCGCGCCCTCAAGCGCTCCGGTCGCGTGGTGGATCTGGAAGGTAGGTGGAGCACACGCATACGCTGCAGATACATTTGTTACTCTTTTAGCCAGAATGTCAAATTGTTATTTGCTTAAAACATTTTGTTCACTCAGCGACGGCTGCAGGACGTGCAGGGGCCAAAGGAAGAGCTTAAAAAATGCCATTGAGCGAGTCAAACTAACAAGTAAACTATGAGCGACAACGCGACAGCGCGACACAGCAAGGGGGCAGCCACAGTGGGAATGGAATGGAGAAATTGGTGGAAAGTTTTCTGGTAGAATATCCGAAAGAACTGTTCCGATTGCAAGCATTCGCAGTGTGCAACCTCAGCTAAACATTTCCACAACGTTTTTGATGTGAAATTTTGGTTTGTGATAAATGGCTGTCCCCGATGCTGGATAGATAATGCTTCCCAAACTTGTTCACAAAATGATTAATTGACACAGAGACGTCTCGCAATGTTTTTGTGCTGTTTTTGGTGGCATCCGTCCCATGGTGGAGCGGCGAACTGGAAGGCGGAACAGAGGGCTTAAGCGCAAATACATACGTGGGATTACTCAGCAAAACATGCGAGCTACAGCTACTGCCTGTGATGCTACTTCCACTGCTACTGATTCTGCCACTGCCACTGATGCCGTTGCAGCTGTGTACTGTTATAAATCCCCACCAGCAGCCAGCTCCCCCGGACGAAGTTATCCCCTTCTCCCATGTTGACTGTTAGCTGTTGACTGCCGTTAGTGGCGCTGGTTTGTTGGTTGGTTGGTTGGCTGGCTGGTTGGCTGGATGGTTGGCTGGTTGCTTGGCTCGTTGCTCGGTTTGTTTGCCCCCGCCCGGCAATGAGTAATGAGAAAAGTTTTCTTTCCATTTGATCAAATGGCCCAAAAATACATAGTTGTTGGTGGAGAGGAGATAGCTGGGTGGCAGGCAGTTTGCGGCAGGTCAGGAGTGGCAGGGTGTGGATGCTACGCACCACATTCAAAACTCTTTGCGTAGCTGAGACATTTCCAAGCTGAAAGATGTACATACTCGTACATACATTAAATAAAGAAGGATTTATAGGTAAAGAGAATACTATTGGAGAGTACAAAAGAAGGGAAATACTCGTAGTTAATTGATTTAATTTGATCGAGCGAATCTTATCTTATCGTAATCTATAGAGAACACTCTATCGGGATTGCAGTTAGGTTTCTTTTTGTTCCCCCCAATATCGAATTCTGATATACTCGTATGTCCGAGTAGTCCTCAGGTTACACTTTTAGCCCCTAAGATGCCACCCTCTTTGGCTTCTGATCTAATAACAAGCCAAGTACATAATCATCATCATAATCATTCCATGTATACAGAATGGGAGGTAGAGGTAGAGGCAGAGGACAATGCCTAATCAAAATGTGCTGGCAAAGTCGAAGCATCGCTTCCTGTTCAGAGCACAACACAATAAGCAGTAGTAAGCATCAATTAGGCGATATATGGGTGGAATGTCCTTACACACACAAACAAACAGAGAGAGATAGAGAGAGAGAGAGTAGCAGAAAAGCACAAAGGACACATACACATACACATACTCGTACATACACATGTGCACCTTCTTGTGGGCGTGACCCAATCAGAATCCAAGCCATTTGGCATAAACAATGCAATGAACCATGCAGGACAATTTTGCTGAAACAACTTCCTCCTCTGTCGCTCTGTCTCTTAATCGAAAGGGGAGCAGGAGCAGGAGCAGGAGCAGGAATCCACTCTGACACAGCCAATTCCATTTCCTTGACACACACATTTCCGGTGCACCAGCTGCTCTCCTCCACCTCCACCTCCAACTCCACCTCCGCCCCTTCTCTGCACTCCGCCAAGAGACAACAGCAAACACTTTAATGGTTCAGTTCAAATAGATATATATTTCTTGCGTTTCTCAGTTCCAATCTCTAGTGCTAGTGCCCTCCTAGATCCTCCTCAGGCGCTCGCTGCGGGAGCGTTGACGCGGCTGCTCCACAGCCAGGATAAGGCGACCGAATTGTGCGCCTCGGGATCCCAGGGGCAGCAGGATTAGGCGACCACTGGCCAGCTCGTTAGCCAGCGCATCCTCCTCCTCCTGCTCGCCCACCAACTCCACCTGGGACTCTTCCAGATCCAACTCGTTCTCGGTTTCGCTCAGCTCGGGGGCTCCATAGGTGGAGGCGGGCGCGGGACTGGCCGGTGGGCCATAGGTGCCTGCTGGTGTGACCGCTTTGACCTCAACGTCTCTGGGGATTGGCTCCGGTTCATTCTGCTCCGCCTGGCCCAGGGCAGGGACATCAGCAACAGGCTGCTGCCCATCAGCAGCAGCAGCGCCAACGGCGTCGAAATCCTCGACAGCCTCGAGTACAGGTGGCTGAAAGTCCCGGGCCGGAGCCTGGGCCACCACCTCCACGGTGTCCTGCTGGTCGTCGGGAGCTCCATAGGTGTTGGCAGGCGTACGCAGGGCGACCTCCAGTTCCGCTTCAGTCTCCGTTTCCGCTTCCTGCTGCTCCACTTCGGTGGTGGTCTCAGCCTCAACATTCTCCAGGGTCTCCACAGCTCTGGGAGTGGTTAGGGGCTCCGCATCGAGCTTGGGCTGCTGCTCGCTGGGCAGGCCAAAGGGGATTCTGGGACGAAAGCCAGCCGCTGGGTAGGGCGTTGAGGAGTACTCCACCTGGCGCTGACTCTTCACACGCCGCTGGGGCATGGCTGAGACGGTGGCCAGGGCCAGGGCTGCGACAAGGATCAGGATGGAAAGGCTCTTCATGTTTCACGCTGTGCGCTTGCTAACGGTTTGTGTCTGGCTGCTGTGGGTGCTCTCCTATTTATACATATCCATATCGTATCCACTCGTACGCCTTTTCCTCCATCCATGCAAATTCTACATCAGAATTCAGTAACGGTCGCAAGGCCGTCTTTGAGTTTCGAGTTCGAGTTCGAGTTCGGCTCGGTTATGATAACTCTATGGCTGTATAGCTATGGCCCAGAGCCGATGCAGTGCACAGTGGGAATGCGAATGGCAATCGGATTGGGATGGGACTGACAAACGACAATTATTGGCGCATTTAAAAACGTATCGCGGCCCATCAAGCTCAATGTTAATGTCGCTTTAATATCAACAGCCCCAAACTTAACTTGACTTATCTCAGCCCAGCTCTGGCTTGGCCCTCCCCAAAACTCACGTCATCGTTGTCAACGTGCCTCGCATGCCACGCAGCTGACGCACGCCAGAGTCAGAGTCAGACTCTGGCTGTGACTCTGACTCTCATTTAATTTGAACACCGCACATGTCCATGTGGGTGATGGGGTCGGTGCCGCTGATCCATTTCGCCGTCTCTTTCTGGGCCAAAATTTATATTGGCAGCTAAGCAATGAGGTTTGGCGTGATGGAGCGGAACAGAAACGAAGCCTAGGTACTCTATAGAAGATAGCTGTATAAATTTCATTGAATAATTAATAAATATGGGAAAAAGATTAAGATTTGAATTAACATAAATAAATTAATTAAAATGCAATTGGAACATTGGAACATAAAAATTAATAAAGATCAAACTATTACACTATAAAACTCAATCTAAATTGTTTAATTATGCCAGAAATTGTTTCATATAACTGAGAACCAAAGAGAGAGCCTCCTAGACTCTAGATAATCAACTGATAATATTTATAATTATAACTAAAAGCAAAGCTAAGATACAATCCACCAAATAGCCAATAGACTCGCAACTGCTCTTCAGTTTGGTGCATACAATTTGCCTTCATTGCTCGTTTTGCTGCCTGCTGAGTGTTTTGATTTTCGGCTGGCTTGGCTTGCGGTCGTTTCCATAATTTCAACGGTGTGTTCATTAAATTAAAGTGCCCCAGATCTATAGGCACGCAAAGTGGCGCAAATGTAATCACAATTTCAAAGGCTCGTAGCCATGGCATGGGGGACGACATGCTTAGCAGCTCATCGCCATTCGTCGCCTCCGTTGCCTAGGCCCAGCCCTCTAACTCCACTGGCATCATCTCTTGATTCGAACTCCAATTTACAAGTTGGCCAAGTTGTTTGCCAAGCTCCGCTGGCCGCTGTGCGCCCAACTTTGGCCCAAAGTATTTGCGCCCAGGCAGCCGTCTCATTGTAATTTAAATAAGCCAGGAGCTGGGCTGAATGGGATTGCATGGGATGACTGGCTATAACTGGATTCCAGCTCCAACTGCCAAATGTCAGCGACAGACTTCGGAGATGGCGAAGAAGGCGACGACAGTTGGACTTACTCTCCTGCCGCCTGCCTACCGAAAAGTCCATTAGCAATGGTTTTTACAACTTGGCACACATTCGTGGACCCCACTACCCACTACCCACTAACCACCCACCCAACCTCCTCCGCTCCAAAGTCCACCCAAGTGGATCCTACTTAACCAACCTGCCTCAGTCCTGGCCTCAGTCCTGGCCACAGTCCTGCCCCCAACTCTGTCCCTCCCGAGGAGCTTGAGCGTGAGCGTGAGATTTTACTCGCAAAACTTTTGCCCAAAGTTTGTTTTAACGCACGATTTGCCGAATTCCGAACGCCGCCTGCTGTTGATATCATATTCCGACTAGCCACGCCACGCCCACTGCACGGCTTGCCATTTGATTTATGCTTCTGGGCGGAGTGGAATGGGTGGAATGGGTGGATTTGCAGGATTTCGTTTTGTCGCTAAAGGTGTAAAAAAGTTTTTGGCTTGACTGCGAATTGAGTGGGGCGAAAGGGGAGGGCGGTAAATTAACTGCTTTCCAGCAATAATATGATCGTAAAGATCTGGGACTTGGGGAAATTGTGAAGAGGAAAGTGTAAAGTGATGTGAAATGAAATGAAACGAAGCACAAAAGTCTGAAAAGCACTGAAATAATTGAGGTTTGAATGAAATAGTTGAAAAATGGATTAGCATAGGATATACATATGAGGATTTAAAGTGCTCCTAGCTTCTTAGATCCCCTTAATCGATGGTCAGAAATGCGATCTCTGTTTTGTTATGGGATTCGCTCAAGTAAATTGCAGGAGGTAATTAATTTAAAAATTATCGCAATAGACTTTATGACCCGTTCAAATGCTGCTCGTAACTTTTATCTTCAGATAGCTCCCCAAATGCAATGCTTTCCTCTCTTTTCATTTGACTTTGCCCAAGCTTCTGTCGAAATAACCCACATCCTCGGAGCACTAAGCAAATCCTCCAGTTGAATGTTTCCTAATGCCATATTTATTTGCAAAATGTGAGCGGAAAATATTCATACTTAAGCACCTAACAATTGTGGCCTGCGGCATTTTCAGCCAACTTTTCCATAACTTGTTTGTTTTTCTAGAATTGTTTTTAGCACACACAAACACACACACACACACACACAAAGAGCGGGGGAGCGAAGGGCCTGGTGCAACTTTATTTACACTTAAATGCAAAAATTTACACAACTTATTACAGTTGTTGCTATTGCCGTGATAAACTTTTCCTCAGTTGCAGTTGCGTTTCTCGTTTGCTCCTGTTTGCTCTTCAGTCCACTCCGAAATAACCGACGGTCCACTGTCCATCCTCTTCCACTCCCACTGGAACTGCCACTCCGACTGCCAAGCATCATCAGACTTTGCGCCTGCCGCTATGCAACATTTTTTGCCACTGTTTGTTTGTCGTCGGTTGCATATGAATGTGAATGTAAATGTAAATGTTTGCAGAGCTCCGCCAGAGACTGCTCTGGCGGCTTCCACTCTTAACCCTTTAGTGTACGTAAATGCCAAGCAATTAGCAAGTTGCTGCGCCTGATACCATCCCCAACCCCATCTCGTTGTGGGGCCGTTCGCTCTAATTAGTTGAGCCAAACACACGAATCGAGTCGGACAAACCGCCGCCGCTGATGCTGATGCTGACGGTATCGCTGCCCACCGGTGTGCTGGGTGCTAGTTGCTGGGTGCTGGGTGGCCGATGGCATTAAGTGTGAAAATTGAATTTCCAAATCACTCGACGACATCGTCGGGCAACAGCAAACGGAAATTGTGCAAATGCTGTGGGTGGAATGCCGAGTGGGGCCCAGTTAGATATGCGACTGCGAGAGTTTACCTATTCCCGGGCAGAGGCACAAGCGAAGCACCTGGCATCGTCATCAGCATTTGCATAGAAGCTGCACAGTGGTGCACAGGCCATTTATCGTACAGCAGGCACTGTGGAAACCTTGATGAATACAGCCCACTGAATGTTGTGTGGGATTACAGAGATTATGAATGAATTTATAGGAAATACTCCAAGTTGAAGCGTAGACCAGTGTACGAGTAAGTTTTGCCGGTTCTCGTGAGGCTTTGGGTGTGCAAATCGAATAAAAATGGAGCGGAAACTCTAATGAATTTATGCCGCAACGTTTGCCAAGACTTCTACACCAGCAGCACTAACGAGACCGACAGAGTCGGAGTCATCTCCGACTGATTGAATGTGCTCTGTGTTTGTGTGTGTTTGTGTGTGTCTCTGTGTAGAAAGTTGTTGACGACACCACACATCCTTTCCTGCGGCCTCTTCCATATTCATGGGATATCATTCGATTCCTGTATCCGGCTTCTATATGTGTGCCTCTGTGTGGTTATTTTTCTTGCAGTTAAATTCCTACGCGAAGTGACGCCCTACTTTCGGAAGGCGAGCATCATCTCGGAGGTCGGATGGGAGCTGCAGCGCGCCTTCCTCTGCCCGCTGGGACCGGGCGTGCCCACCTCCCCGCCCGCACCAAAGACAACGCCGCGCGCGGACACGCGCTACATCCCCCTACAACTGACGCATCTGGCCAGGAATCTCAAGTACATCGATCCGGGTAAGTCCATCCAACCATCCAACCATCCATCCATCCTCTATTCTCATCTGCTCTCCTCCCTCTGTTAGAGAACCGCTGCTTCGAGCTGCACTCGCCGGACGGAGTGCACTCGTGCATCCTGCGTGCGACGGACTCTGCGGAGGCTCTGGTCTGGTTCAATGCTCTGCACTCGGCCATGGGCAGCAGCACGCAACGGGCTCTGGCCGAGGCCAATCGCGCGCTGACCAATCTCATTGGCGAGCTGAAGCACATCGGCTGGCTGAGCAAGCGCCTGAACGGAGGCAGCTCAGGCAGTGCCGGAGGAGGCGGAGGGAGTGGCAGTGGAGCAGCCAGCGGCGGCAGCGGCACCTCCAACAGCGGAGTGGCCGGCGAGCTGGTAAGTGTAAGTTCATCATCATCATTCCCTCTCCTTCGCCATCCAGTGCTACGTTCATTAATATCCGCCCTATCCGATCATCCATTTACGGATCCCTAGATAATAGCCAGATATTGTAAATGATTTTCCATATATGTAAATATTATTCACAGCCCAGCGGCCGTTCCAGCTCTGAGAGCTCGGATGAGAGTGACAAGTGGCTGCCCATATTCGTGGCCGTGACGGAGCGCGAGTTTCGGATATACGAGAGTGCGCCCTGGTCGGTGGAGGCCTGGAGTCGTCCCCTCGAGATCTATGCCTTGGCCACAACGCGTCTAGCCGGAGCCGGGAACAACTCCTCGCTGAATGTAAGTGCAACAATTATCTGCTTGCGTCCACATCGTATGATGTTCTCTCTCTCGTTCAGGGCCAACAGACTACGGTGTTTTGTGTGCGCTGCGGCACCGCCAGGGGAGTCCTTGTCTACTGGCTGCGATCGGAGACGCATCGCGACATGGCCGCCTGGGCCCGGGCCTTGGTGCAGGGCTCCCACCAGGCAGTGAACTATCAGAGGGAGTTCTCCTTCCGCTGTCTCTACCAGGGCCGACAGTGTCAATTGGTTGTGCACATCAATCGTGGCTTTTTTCTATACGATTGCGGTGGCTTTGCCCCCACCACGCCAACGGCTGCGGTGGCCACCACCAAAACGCAGCTCTGGCAGTTTGCCTTCGACAAGCTAAAGGGCTCGGCGGATGATGGCGCGCGGATGTTGTATCTGGATTTCGGTGATGACGGAGAGATTGTGAGTCAGTAAATTGGTTGTGCCCATCAATTTGGTGCTAATTTGCTGTTTTTGCCCTGCAGGAACTGGACATGGAGTGCTGCCCCAAGCCGGTTGTCTTTGTCGTGCACAATTGTCTGTCTGCCAAGGTTCATAACATTGCCTAGAATGCAGGCGGTTCAATTGGATGGATCTATGATGTAAATGTTGATATTTTAGGTGTAATGAAACTTTGTTTTTGCATGTTTTGAACTCATTTGTAACCATTTCCAAATGGGTTAAAACTCTTCAAACTGTCTACGATTTTTCTTTAGGGACTTGATTAATTTGTTTCACATTTTGTAAGCGTGCAAACGAGTGCAATATTTTGTTAACTCTGTCAATTAGCTAAGATTATGAAGAGGAAGAAGGTCTTCTTCTTTGAAAGGCAAGTTATTATATTGTAGTTCTTATTGGTTCTCTTGCAGAAAGTATTTATGTTTATGTTTAACGAAATTTCTATTATATTGTAACTTCTATTATGCCTAAAATGGAAACCCTTATAGAAATTATAGAGTCCTTCCGGCGAACGACTTAGTTAATTTAGTAGGGAAAAAGGATAGACAGAGCAAGCATTTCGTGCTGGGAGTGGATTAGTTTGGTAGTTAAAGCAGGAAATAAGCGGAATGTAACACAAAGTAGATTTTTTGAAAGAAAAACAAAACGAAAAAAACCAATGCAAATACCGAGTAGCACAAACCAAAAAGAAAAAGATGAGCAAAACTGAAAAACTTTATTTAAATTGTAAGTAGACGTAAATTCATTTTATACGTGTGTCATATACACAGGACAACATCTGACGATGGATCGAAGGATCGAGGGAAACGAAATCTAAAGCTAAATCTAAATCTAATCTATCTAAACTAACAACATTTGCATAAACGTTGAACAATAATTATCGTAATTGTACTTAACTAATTGTATCTTGTATCTTGTACTTGTACCATGTATCTTGTATCTAAACGAAGCACACATATCTCGATGCCCCCCCTTTACCCAGGAGGCATCGATATTGATCATGGACTAAACTCCCCTCCCCCCCAACTAAACTACGAACATACATATATCAGTACACCAGTCGTATATACATACATATACATATGTGCATTCCAGGACATTTCTCTACTCCCCGAATCTTCATGTACAAGCCATCTATCATATTCAATTAATATACATTTATACATATATACATACATACTCACGAGTATCGGGTAACATGCCACATAATCATTTTATGAAATTTGAAATTTCGTTATAAACACAACAAAAACAACAGCAACAACAACAACAACAACCAAAAGAAGACGAACGACAGAAATCAATAAGAACAAAAAAATAACAAAAATAAGACGTACAATATTTTTAACGTAAGTAGTGTTGAATCTTCGATAATAAACTTATATAAATATATATATATACATACTATATATACATATGTATATGAAATACCATAAACATGGCATTTTTTGTGGGTCTTATTTTCTAGCAGAGTGGGGAGAAGGTTTCATCGCCATGTTTTAAATTTATTCTCACATATAATTGTCTTAATCGGCGGATAGTACGGTCGTACTATTGGTACACTGATAGAAAAAAACCAAAGTAAAATTAGCTACAATCATATTTGAATTTAAAATGCGATTTTTAAATACAAACATAGTAAAATTAAATAGAATTCACTTTGATTCAAATATAAATGTATTAAAATGGCTTTTTTAATACGTTCATATTTAATCTTAATACAAAACACTTTAAAATAAATATAATATATTATATATGAATATGAAATTTATTTAAATTAAATATAAAATATATTATATTTAAATATTTTCATATATATAGCAAAATGTAAGTGAAAAATATTCAATATTAATACAACCACTCTTGGATGAAAATCAATGGCATAAATTAGTGAAAATATTAAAATTTCAGGGCTTTTTTCTATTGGTGTAAGAAAACACAATAAATTAAATTCAATATGGTAAGTCTTAAAATATTAAGAGCATGACTAAAACCCACAGTTCCAGTACAGCGATAAATCTCATTCGGTGCATGTGGCCTTGGGGAACCGGGACCTGAGTTCTGATTGAAAACATGGCTGATTTGAGGTAATGTCGTCAATGAATCCGGTGCTATTCTAAGTATCAATTTTGCACTTGCCTATCGACCTGCTTGACCGACAGAAAACCACAAGAAAACCACATCAAACATCAAAGTGCCACCGAATGTGTACCTACATATGTACATACATATGTATGTCTTTGGATCAGGAGGCAATCAATGAACTTTTGCCAGCCTGTTGCTGCCCTCGGAACACACATTTATTTCCTGCATATGAATTTATTTTCAATTTTATCATTTCCCATTTAAGACGAAAACAAAGTCACCCAAGAACGTGACCAGCATGTCCAACAGCTGGCACGGTCAAGCCACTAACTTTGCTCATCGCAAAGTTAAGCCAACAAAACTACACACACACACACAATACACACTCATGCAAACATACATACACACAGCACATGTACATATGTATGTATGTATAGCTAGCAAGTAAAGGCGAAAATGTAAAGTGACTTTTTGGGGTTGTGTTGTGTTGGGTTGGGTTTGGCACTCTGACTCTGCCGCTGCCTCTGCCTCTGACCATCGTTGCGGTCAATGGGTGGTGCCCAGGCCGGGTTTTGAGGTGTAACGACCCAGGCCCGGGCGTTTTTGGCCTCCTTCAATGCCGCAGAATACACTCGGACACAAATGGAACCCACTGGTGGAATTACATTTCCGGTTTTTGGAAGCTTGCGGAAGTTTCGCGTCAAATTAAATGCTCAGGGTTAGAATTATGACAGCTCCCGAATTGGGTGGAGAGGGGGAATGGATCCAAGAACGAGTATAAATACGCCTGGGCGGAAATTATCGCCATCAAATCGTAATCAAATTGAGCAGCGAACATGTCGCAAGGATTGGGAATGTGTGCCACACTGGTGCTGTGCCTGGCTCTGGTCCAGGCAGCCGTTATACGTCCTGAGCTCGAGACCGAGTCCGAGCAAGAGACTACCACCAGTGTGGTGAGTCTGGAAGGAGATGTGACCACCGAAGAGGCCACTACGTCGGCAAGCCCTGCTTTTAGCCGCGACGAGGAGGCTAGCATATTGATTGACCCGGCCCCAGGAACACTCCAGGAGGATGTTGCACCCCAAGAGAAGTCGGCGAAGCTCCTCCTGCTGAGCACCCCATCCAGGCGAACATTGGAGATTGAACGTCAGCTGGAGGAGCAGGACGAGGGGGAGGACAGCAGGGCGGACGCTGTGGAAAGTGAGGCAGCCACCGCCACCACCACCAGCACGCCACAGCCCACCGCAGATGAGCAGACCACAGACAGCCAGGACCAGGACCAGGACCAGGACAGTCCCACCGCAGAGGGCAGCGAGGCGGAGGAAACCACAACTCCGGCCACAACAAAACTGTTTGCCATCGAGGGCACAGTCGCTGGCGGGGACGCGCCCCAGCCCAATGTGGCCGTATCCCTGGCTAAGGACTCTGTCAACTCCACAGTTTCGATTGCCGAGCAGCCGCAGGTGCCCGGCGACAACAATGCGGCCGTAGAACTCTCCCTCGTAGAGCCGGAGGCCGAGTACGTGCTGGTTGAGAGCCACGGCCACCAGGATGAGCTGGACCTTCAGCTGGGGAGCTTCACGCACATCGACAGCGATGTGCACTTGCAGCCGGTGGTGCACTCCGTGGAAATCGTTCCCACCAGCTTCGATGATCCTTTGATTGTCAATTACGTGCACAATTTGCGATGACTCTGAATCGGAGTGGAAATTGGAATGGGAAAGGGAATGGGAAAGGGGATGGGAATGGAATCAATTAGCAAGCTCCGTCCCTTTGTCCCTTTGATGATGTTAAAGTTGATGTTTGTTTATGGTTTAAGTTTGTATGACTTTTTGACTACATTTTGTCAGCAGTGGAGGAGTTAACATCATTGTTAGATAGAGAACGTTTACGAATATCAAATGAGTATGACCCAATTTTTAAGCAATAAAATATTGAAATCATGTTAATACAAATTATTTTATTCTGCAAACCAACAACAAACCATTAAGGGATGAGTTTCCCACAAGAAATCTGCGTAGATTCTCAGCTAAAAATATTTATTTGTTGTGGGAGTAAGAGTAATATTTATTAAAGATCGAATAAGCAACCAAAAGACTTTCCTGTTCAACAAGTCCCAATTCAAAATACTTTGTACAAGTCCAACAATGGTCTCAGTCCTACTCTCGTCTCTCCATTTAAGCCTTCAAGGAAAGCACTCGCATCCTCGTTATTCAATTTGAATGTTCCAAGGGAAGATGGAGAACAGTAAGAGCGGAGAGTGTGGGGGGACTTGGCGACGTGGCTGCTTCAAAGTCGCCCCATGTCCTTCCGCATGCCACGCACGTTCCACGGCTAAAACTTTGCACATCCGCACGTCAAATTTAATACGGATGCATGGAGGTAGAACTCTCCCACCAGATCCAGAGCCGTTTGTCTGTTGACTCCGCTGTCCCTGTCGCAAGGCAACTGAATCGAACAACAATATCCAACAAAACCTTCAATGACGTTAGACAAACAAAATTCAGAACGTGCCCGAACTTCCGGTGAAGATGGCAATGACAAAGACTGATGACGATATCATTTGAATGCTCGTACTCGCACCTACCTCCATATAGAGAATGTCGGATGTGTAGCCTAGCCAAGAAGTTTTGTGGGAGGAGGAAATAACTTTAAATTGGGAAGGGGTTTTAGCTAATTATTGGTCGCTATATGAATGGGAATTGCATTTTTAAGTGCAGATTTCGAGAGATAAACATTTGGAAACACATTTCTTGTAGGTATAAATAACAGTAAACATCAATTTATTCATTCAAAATACAAAAACCTATAAATACTGAACTTATAACAATATAAAAAAGGGTTCATCCCTTATGCATTCTCACCAGCGTTGCTCCACATGCGTAGTGTAGACGAATCCCCGTCTCGGGGCCGACAATAGCGGCTGGGAGCGCAGGGGAATGGCCACTGGAATGGAGGACGGTGGCTTGGGAGCTCTGGCTACAAGGACAGCCGGTCCCAGATTTGCAGTGACCACCACACTCTCCGAATCCGGCTCATCCTTGGATCCAGGCTCTGGGGTGGGCATCAGGGGATTGGTGCTAACCCCGCAAATGGGATGATCGGCATTGCTGTCGGTGGAGTTGCTGGCCAGGGGTTCTTCGGGCTGCTGCTGCTGCTCCTGGTTCTCCTCAGTGGGCAGGCGGAAGGCGCGGCTGGGACGATAGCCCGCGGGGGGATAGGGAGCCCTGTCGAAGGCCCTGCCCGAACGGAGATTGTTAGCCGGGATGGGGACTGTGGTGGTGGTATCCAGTGAGTCCCAGGTTGTGGTGGTGCTCCAGTCGGCGGACTCTGTGGTACTGGTCGAAGCATCCTCCAAGGGCACCTCCGTTGTGGTTGTCTCCGCACCCAAGCCGGATCCCTCGCTTTGCGCTGCGTCGGTCTCCGCCTCCGTCTCCCCTGGGAGCCAGAAGGAGCGTCCCTGCGGCCGATAGCCTGCTGCTGGATACGGCGTTGGCTTCAACTCCCTCACCTGGGCCGCCGCCTCATCCTCCTGCACACTGACAGCATAGCGATTGATCCGAATCTGACGCGCCTCGATGCGACTGCCGGCTGTAAGGCACACGACGATTAGGGTAAGGAGCCACAGCATGCTGAACATTGATCTCGGTCTGGACTTGGGCCCAACTGAATTGAGCTCCGACTGGAGGCGCCGTTTTTATACAACGTTCTCGGTGGCTGGCTGTCTAAGGTCTCCAATGAAATCGAGAGTCGTCCCGGGCAATATGGACATGAAGCTTCTATATCGACAGCGACATCGATTAGGCGCACGGCTATCACATTTAATGATTTATTTTGTATGGTTTTTCGTCTCTGGTTTGTGGCTCGGCCTGCCACGTCCACCGCCTACTCATCCCCCACTGCCCACTGCCGCTGTCCACGTCCGCTGTCCGCTGTCCGCTGTCCACTGTCCACTGTCCACGTCCGATTTGTCGCCATGTTCTATGAAAATTAAATGCGTTTCGTACGTGACACGCAATCCAAATGGCATCCGACTCAAAGCAATTGAAAGCGAAAACCAGCAGCAAATAGAGATAGCCGCTGTCGACTGTTGTTGTCAATTGCATTATGCTGGAATTGTCAGTTTGAGTGTTAGAATTTTTGATTAAACACTTATAATCGATATTTATGCGATCGACGACTTGCCGCTGAGGTGACCGCCAAGGTCATCATCCATGGCACGTCCTAAGCGAGTCGTGGGCCAACATTATTTAGTCAAATGCGGATCTGAAGGATATCTAGAGAAGATTCTTTATTTATTATACTATACCTTTTCAACATAGGAATAATTATAATGGGTCGATAAACAAATCTCTGATTAGATGTTTGTTGGATAGTTTTGGGAATAATTATTCCTAATTTAGTACAGATTATGTTCAGTTTCGTTCAGTTGGCTGCCCAACTTGTCCAAGATTCATGGCATTGCGGCAGTTTACGAGATTTATGGCCGATATATTAATGACACCTTCCCTCCCATGCTCATTAAGAGCATTTTAATGCTGAACGAAATCGAATTAAAGTAGAACAGGGATCTGTCCGCATTCGCTCTGAATTTCGATTGATTAATGTCGGAACTATAAATATCGACTTCCAGACTTCCAGACCCTACCGCGACTTGGGTCTTGGCTTGGCTCCTGCTACTTCTTTCTGGTCACGTCGTTGGCGCATAAAGACACCGCAGATATCTCCGCACCGACAGCGATCAGGGAACTGAGAACAGTGCCGACGTCAGAGCGTGGGCCCAAAAGGGATGCCTATGCTGGGTCCATGCGCAGCACACTAAGCAGCTGCACACATTAGCGGAATGTCCATTAGTGTCCAGACATGGTCCTACCTATAAAAGCGCCCATCGCAGCTGGCCAAAGCATCAGTCGTTGGCTCAGTTCCTCGCAGACAGACACACGCATCACTCACGCATCTTGCATCCACCATGGCCAAGTTCCAAGTGCTCCTCCTCGTTATCGCCATCGCCCTCAGCCTGCTGTCCCTGAGTGAAGCTCAGCGTCAGCGCTATTCCCAGCGCCTGAGTCGCGGACGCTCCCGGTACTCGGCCCGCCAGGAGCTGGCCCCAGTGGATGCTGGGGATGTGGATGCAGTCACTCCGTATCCCTCCGCCGATGAACTGAGGCCCGAGGTGCCCTTTGACGAGGCGGATCCCACCCCAGATGCCGTCTACGGACCCCCCGACGCCGCACCCAACAGTGTGCCCGATGAGGTTTACGGACCCCCGACGTCGCCGCCAACGATCTGCCCGCTGCCGACATTCCTGCAGAGCAACAAGCTCGTCTGGTGGCTGCCAGGCGCGTGGCCAAGTATCGCCGTGCTGTCTCCGCTGCGGCACGTCCGGCCAAGCTCAGTGCTGCCCGCTCCGCTGTGAGACGCTTCTAGATGCGGTCTATCTGTCCCGTCGCTCATTTGCATACGAGCTGCCTGGTCTGGGCAGTCGTTCAGCCAGATGTTGTGCCCGGTACATTCCCAAAACCCATGACGATCCAGCAATTCCACAATGATACACGAACACCCCTACACACACCCGTAGAGGTTCTCTCTCAGACACACGCACACACACCACTGAACTATTTCTCTCGATTGTAAGCAGAAGCAAATAAAATATGTTTGGGGAAACATAGCCAGAAGGTTCTCTTTACTCTACACGAGATCTCTCTCTCTCTCTCTCTGTCTCTCTCCCCACCGCAGACACTCCAGTGAATCATTCCACGATAAATGCTGTTACAGAGCGGAAGGTAAATTTGCTAGACGCTCCCAAAACAAAGTGTTTGGAGGAGGTGGCAACCGGTTTCAGGACGCACCGCACGCGTCAGACAGTAAGCGACGATGACGAACCACAATCGCAAAAAAAATTGCAGTATGCTGGGAATGGCCCGACCACAATAAAAAACATGAAATTTTAGTGGGTATATTTAGGAGGAAAACGACTTGAGAATACTCTAACACGGCGGGATAGGGAAAGAGATCGTAATTTGGCTAGTAAAGTATCTGCAGTTCGTAGTAAAATATTGATTATAGCATGAGAATTGTTTCGAGTGTTATTCCAGCAAGTCAATTACGGAATGCATCTTTGAATTTATCATTTAATGGTATATATTTGTTTAAAGAAATCAGCCTAAATTTTAATATTTTCACCCATTTATGCCATTGATTTTCATCCAAGAGTGGTTGTATTAATATTGAATATTTTTCACTTACATATTGATATAAGTATGAAAATGTTTAAATTTAATGTATTTTATATTTAATTGAAAAATATTTCATATTTAAATTTATATATATATATTTAAAGTGTTTTGTATTAAGATTAAATATGAACGTATAAAAGAAGCCATTTTAATACATTTATCTTTGAATCAAAGTGAATTCTTTTTAATTGTACTATGTTTGTATTTAAAAATCGCATTTTAAATTCAAATTTGATTGTAGTTAATTTTACTTTGGTTTTTCTATCAGTGTTAAAACAAAGATCAAATGACCCGCACGAAAGAGTAGAACAAGACAATGGAGCAGTTCGGTTCATCCCCATCGTCTTTCCTAGTAACTGTCTGGCTGGCATATGTCTGAAGTGAATGTAAGTAAACAAATTGAGCCAGAGAGAGCGTGGGACAGGGAGAGAGAGTTTAAGCAGGGGGGGGATCTAGTCCATTACAATCTACTGATAAGCCACTGCTCAGAGGCAGAGACCGCGCTTGGACTTGCTTAACAGCTTGTACGCTGTCTGGTCGTATGTCTGAGTCAGTTGAGCAGAGCCAAGACAGAGATTGAGATGGAGACTGAGAGTGAGACTGAACAGAGATGCTGATTATTTAAGTCATCTCCCGAGCGACCAATGGATCAGTTGCCGGGCCACTGGAGACAAGTGAAGATCGCTGGAAGCTAACCGAGACGGAGAAATTTAAAGAGAAAAAGTGAAATTTTCATTGACATTGCAAAAATGATGAAGTTGATTTGTGTTGTGATGATCGCGACTCTACTGGCAGTGGCCCAGGCCCAGCGACCTGCCTTTGCGGGCTTGCGTCCACCGGGTGGACTCAGCCAGAAGGACAAGTACCACGGCACGCAGAATACGGCTGCAGAGAACAACACCGGAGTAGATATAGTGACGCGATTCGGCGAACCCTTACCCACCCAGCAGACGACCATCATAAATTTGGCCCATGGAGCAGTGCAAAGGCCTCCCAGTGGCGTACCCCTAGTGCTGCCCATCAGTGCCTACGTTCCCGATCCGCAGCCATCCCCAGCCGTGGTCAGTCGCTTTGGTGAAGCGGATGCCAGCTCAACTGTTCCAGCAATTCCTGCCAGCTCATCTGCTCCCACTGCTGGTGCCCCAATCTTCACGGGCAGCTCCACCGTTCCCGCTGCCAGTGCTCCGATTCCCGCTGCCAGCTCTCCGATTCCAGCAGCCAATCCCTTTGTCGCCGCCCTGCCAATAGATGCCCATGGCGACCAGGAGTATGTGAATCATCTAAACAGCCTTCCCCTGGAGAACCAGCCATTCTGGTTCATCAACTATCAGGCCATTGAGGCTCTGCGGAATAACTCCAGGCCCAATGTGGGAGCTCTGGAGACGCGGGGATCTTTCTTTGGCGGCTAAAACTTGAATCTGTTCGCTTAGTTTGGTGTATGAAATTATGTGTATAATTATTATTTATTTATTTGTATAAAGAGTTATGTACTTTACTTTTGGAAGTCTCGGCGCTTGTATTTGCGATGTTACTATATGATGGGGGTTTTTCATGGCGTGAGATAACCTTTGACTGCAGAGAATACGCTCAAATGGTTTCGCTTGGGAGCATCTCTCAGTCTTTCGTTGAATTTTAAATGGGTGCTTAATTAATGGTTGCCTCGAGAGACGTTGAGCGAGATGATGCCTAGATTGGCATTGCAATTGAATGAGAATTGTCCTGATACACAATATAATGATAGAAGTACATATTTAAAATAATTATAATTTCGGATTTTAGACTATAAACAAATTGTATCATCATCGCTTAACAGAGGCATTTCATTTCTACTCAACTGTCCATTAAAGGTGTATACGTACAGCACACGCTACTCCACTCAACAGCATATAGAACCGCTTACATAACACACCAGAGCCCACTCATCGGAGCCCCGTACCCGTACCCATACTCACATCTACTCATATGGGGCTTAAAATGGGAAAAGCATTAAAAATGCATTGAACAGAGTAGCACAAAAGCAGGCAAAGTGTGCGTATAAGAAGAAACCCTTCAAGAGCTGCAGAGAGAAGGAGCTCTCAGTAGAGAGAAGGAGCAGCCAGGAGCAGAAGTAAAAGGTGAGGGTGAGGTGAGCTATTGTTAAAGGCCAATATGTTGTGGTAAGTGGAAAAGACTTTGCTTTGAGTGATGCTGCGGGGCCGAATCTAAGCAAGAAGGTGGAGTGAATCATCTCTGAACTTCCCACCAGAATAACTGATAAATATTCAGATTTCCAGCTGTCTTTTAGTGGTTGTTTACTGGTCTTTAGTTCTCATAAAGATCATACTCGTATCATTTAATTAGCAAACACATTTTACTCGTATATTTATAATCACAAAAAACAAAGCCATAACAATTTAAATTCACTTGAGATTTACCAGCCAAACTGCTGGGGAGCTGCGCTGTACGCGAGGACATAGGGCTGCTGCTGAGCTCCGACATAGTAGAACTGGGGCGAGGCCACAGCTGGACTGGCCAGAGCTGGAACGGGGGCGACAGCTTCCTGAACGGCCAACTCCTCGAGGCGGGCCGTGCGCTGAACCTGACGCTGGCGCTTGGCGGGGGCCACCTGGAGCTTGGCCAATCTCTGGCGGCTTCGCAGGCGGGCAGGAGCTGAGGCAACCGTTGGGGTGGTGACCTCCAAGGAGTCCTCCTCAGTGTCGACGTCCTCGGCCTCGGGATTCGGCTCAAAGTTATCCACTGGCGGCACCTGCTCCGCTGGCAAGGCATTCACATTCACATTCAGATCCACATCTGAGTCCTCGGGTGCGCCATAGGTGAGGGCTGGCTCTTGTGGGTCTGGTTTCAGATCAGCCGCCGCGGGGTATGGAGTGGGCAGCACCTCCTGCCTGGCGAATGCCACCTGCCGCAGGCGACCAAATCGCAGACGGCGCTGAGACGCCTGTGCCGAACAACTGACGGCCAAGACGGCCAGGAGAAGCAGTGAGCCAATGAGCTGATAGCGTGCCATGATCGTGTGAGTTGAGTTGCTGCGGCGCTTTGTTGCCGATCGTATATGGAGCTTTAACTTTTATAGTTGGCCCACTGTGGCCCCGTCCCAGGCGATTCTAGACCAGCCCCACAACGCCGTGCATATCAAGCAGCCGAGACGTCGACTATTTGAAAGCCAAGCAGGCGCCACACGGTGGACAGTGAAGAGTGGAGCCGAAAGGGGAAATGATTGGTATTCAAAATTCGATGCCGAAAATTCATTGGAAACTCTGACCGAAAATTGTACCCACTGGAAGTCTTCTACGACGGCTGGGCCCAGCTAAAAGTCACAAAATTAAGTGGCCAGCAATGTTTAATGGCCAATTGTTATGGCTTAGACATGGGCCCTTGACTAAATATTGTCACGTCGATGAGCCGTCGAAAGGGTGTCCCTCGGAGTGCCAAATATGAGTGGCCAAAAGTAACAGTTCGGTGTATAAAAGCCCCGCGATGCCGAGGGACTGACAACATTCTAAGACCACTCGACAACAGCTCAACATGGCCCACAAGTTTACCTGCTCGCTGCTCCTGCTCGCCGTTGCTGCTCTGGCTGTGGCTGAGCCTGCCAGATTCCATAGTCGCTCCTCCCGCTTCCGGCTGGCTCGCCAGGAGGAGGCACCGCAGGAGCCAGCCGCACCTGGTGCAGATCCCTCTCTTGATGTTGCCCCGACGGCAGCCTCGGCGCCCTATCCAGCAGCGGGTGTCACTCCCGAGGTGCCCTTCGACCTGCCCACGGAGACAGAGGCCCAGCCAGATCTGACATATGGCCCGCCCGCTGAGCCAGACAATACGTACGGACCCCCTGCCGAGCCGGACAACACCTATGGACCTCCTGCTGACGCTGCTCCAGCGGATCAGGCCTCAGTCGATGACACCCTAGCCCCCGAGCCCATTCCCGCCAGTCTGATCCAGCCACGCAGCGGGCGCCTTCGCAGTCGCCGTCCAGTGCCGAGAAGCTCCGCTCCGCCCAGATCATACGCTCCAGGCCCGTGCTGGTGTACACCATCTGAGGCACTTCAAGGACTGTTTTTCATCCGAATCGTACCCAATGGAAGCATTAGGATTACACATTAGGATTCGCTGTTGTTGTTGTTGAATAATAAATAACCAATTAATTGTTGAATATTTAAAAAATATCTAAAATGTTGGCAGCATTACTCTTCTGGGCTTATTCCGGGCATTCGAACCATATAATTAAAAGACAGTAATGTAGACTAGAAATGGATGCTAGCAAGACATGGCGACTCATTCAGCACTTCTAAGTCCCGTTGGCAGACATAAATGAAGAGTGATAGAGAGTCACTCTCGCCGGAAAACTTAGTTTCCATATTCTGTCTTTATATTTCAGGGTAGAGTTTATTCGAGCTGTGCATTTGAAGAAAATGCTGCGAATCAACTGCATTCTGATTAATTTGTGGAACAAATTTAGGTTAATAGTTAATTTTAACAGCTCCCTTAAGCGATTCGAAATTTCTGCCGAGTACGTGGGCAGCAATTCGAACTCCGTAAAGAATATTTATAAAGCTTCCAAGCATGCAACCTAAATCCACCTGTGCAATTTTATAATCTACTCGTCAGTTTCATTATAATAGCTACTTTTTTTTACAGTAGATTAAAAACAAGTTGAAATGTTTTCTGATGTTATTTCTGGGGTAGAAGATGCTTTCTTCTGTCAGTAAGAACGTCAGATACCTCTACGGATTTAATACAAAACAGTCATGCTAGTGATAGAATCTAGTGATGAAGCACTGGAGTTCCTTGTATTCTGTTTACCCGTGAGATAGCCGTGCAGTTGTAGATGAGATGCTCTAATACAGAACAACAGGAAATGCTTTTACACATTTAATAAGAGAACAAATTTAATAGCGTTTTGCCATTTACCATTTCTGTTTTTGGTAATACAACGTCAGGTCATATTTTGGTTAATTTTATTAAAGCCATAAATTCGATTGTTTTCTATTTTTTGGTGAATATGGGGCTATAACTAATTACAATTAAATTACAGAATTTCTTTTTACAAAATTGGACTTTTAACTAATATTTGTACAATTTTGTTGTACGAATGAAATACCTGCAGCTGGCTATAAAAATATGCAATACAAACAAAGAGTATGCTCAAGGCTGGCATCCTATCCCAAGGGAACCTTTTCCAGTTCCTATTTATTATTTTGACTTAAAGATACACGTACTAAATGAAACGTTGTCTTCACACTTGCCTAGTTCGTATTTTTCGGAGACCTTGATATTAAATATGAATATTTATATGCTCGTAATTGTAAGTGTGCTCGAACTCCTATGTGCATTAGGCCATGGTTGAAACGTGCCCATTTTTCTCCATTCTGATTGGGTAATATTCATAGTTGATTTCATTTCATATGCATACAAAACACATCAAATGAAATTATGAATGGCCAAGAACCCAGAGACAACAACAGACAAACATTTTGATAGCGACCCCCAGTGCCCAGGCGAGTTAGTGTTAATGAGATCCGAAGTGCGGGCATGGGGCAGGGAATCGTAGCCATAGCATTGGGAATTCCAATTGGGGAAAAGGGTCACGTATCGAGCATTAAGGCAGAAATCACATAGCCGGCGATCGTAGCAACATAATCAAAGCTTTGCCGGGACCGGGAACCCAGCAGAGAATTGAGAGGCCTAAAAATCGAAAGTGACGAGCATAAATTATAACAGAACTCGACCGGGTAGCCTACGGGGACTATAAATAAGCCAAGTCCATGCTGGAAGTCAGAACACAAGTCAACCAGCAATCGAGATGATCAAATCCAGCTCTGCTACCGCCGTCATCCTCCTCATGGGCCTAATGGCTCTGAGCACAGCTGAACCACTGCGTCGGAGATTCTCGGCTCGACAGGTGCAGGCCCCGGCCAGTCCAACTCCAACGGGGTATCCAGAGGCGGGCGTTACACCCGAGGTTCCCTTCGATCTCCCCAGCTCTACCGCCAAGCCGGATGTGACTTATCTGCCTCCCGATAACACATATGGGCCTCCAGATAATACCTACGGACCACCTGCCAGCGCAGATGTGGAGCCTGAACAGGACTTGCAGCCCGAGGATCAGCCAGAGAGCCCCATCGAAACCGATGACATTCCTTCTGTCGACGATGAGGCTGTGGTCGATGCCAAGCAGCAGCCGGCAGAGGACGAAGAGGAGGAGGTCCTGGTTCAAGTTTCCGATGATGGCACTGTCATTGCCGTCTCCTCGTCCCTCGATCAGCCACAGCCCGGCCAGTCGGCACGCCTCTACCAGCGCTTTCCTCAGGGTCGCCGCCGTGAGCAGCCTGTTCCACAAAGATTGATCCTTCGTCGCAATTGGTGAAACCTTTCAACTTTCCACAAATACAATTACATATTACAGTCTATTACGAGTACTACCAATTGTTGTAATAAACATATTTTCATAGCCGTATCTATGGGTTACACCGCTTTAGTCATCGCCTCTTTGGGCACGTAACATTTGGACTTGCCGTACAAGTCATCGGCCTCGTTGGCACTTTGGGGCAATTGATTGGGCAGACCCCAAGGCTAGGCCTAGGTATTTATAGGCGCCAATGGGCCAGACCACGCAGCAGTTCAAGCTGGGACAGCATAATGTTTGGTTATCTTACTCTTGTCGCTCTACTCTGCCTTTCTGCGGCCACCTGCCTGGAGGCGGGAAAAGCGGCGCCGTTGAGGTTTCCTGGACCCGCCAAGGGAAAGTCATTGCCATTGATCCTGCAGAGACAGGAGGATGCGGCGCCATATCCACCGGCGGGTTTCGTGCCCGATCCACCATTCGAATTGCCCACGGAGGAGGCGGCCGTGTTTCCTGAACCAGATGACACCTATGGACCACCAGATGAGGTTTATGGACCACCAGATGAGGTCTATGGACCACCGGCTGAGGTCTACGGACCGCCCGCTGATGTTTACGGACCCCCAGACCAGACCTACGGCCCACCAGATCAGGCAGCCAATGATGACAGCTTGCCCCAGAGTGCAGCCATCATAAATCTGGCCAGTCCGCCGCAGAGTGCAGCCATCATAAATCTGGCCAGCCTGCCGTTGCCGCCTCAGGCACAGTTTGTTCTGCCTTTGCTGAACCGTTTGGCCGCCTTCCGCACACTGCGACCCGCCATGCCGACGCCACAACGTCGACCGGCCCAGCTGACAGCACGCCCACAGCGGAAGCCAGCCAAAATTGTCAATGGCATCCAGGGACACGCGGTTTTTCCATCGACGCAGCTGGCACTGCCCTTTGTGGACCGGCGCATTCCCTTCCGGCCACGACCAGCGCGCTTGATTGTAAACGCTCCACTCCGGAGGCCAGTCAGGCACTAGCATTAGCGCACATCATTCACCATTCTGACCGCGAGCAGAGTGCCCCAATGATACAGTTGACACAAGTTCTGTAAATAAAGTTTGTTGTTTATGTCTAACCTTTGAATTGGAACAGTAATTGGGTGCAGAACGAGAGAGTTCAGAACGCCAGCCGCTTCATTAGCAGATACATGTGCTGGTCCACCTCGAAACCGTGCAAATTGTTGGCATCACCCTGCAGGCGCATGAGGAGGCCACCGAACGAGACGTACGCCGACAGACGAGAGGCTTCATTGTGGGCCTCGTCGCCCTCAATGCGATAGATCTTGCCGTACATCACATACTCGAAGCTGTCGGCCCGCGTGCCCTCGTGCTCCATGGGATTGTATTCGCCGCTGTCGGGGCAGCCGTCTTCGCGCAGCGTTGTGGCCAGCACCAAGCGGAACTTGTCGCCCAGTTCCATGGGATAGAGCCACGAGTTGATGTCCAGAATGAGGTCCATTTTGAATGACTCGGATTCGCAGTGCAGGCGGGAGACACGGTCGAACTTCTTGCCCTCGGGGTCCATATCCTTCACGTTGAATATATCCTCGAATAGTACTCCAGCCATGGTAGCGTAGCTGCAAGGGGACAAGCCAAGAATGAGGGTTAAGGTGTCAAACCGCCAAAAGTACGCATTACCTTGTGTCCCTGGTTGGCTTTATATGTGTGGTGTACTTCGATGGGAGGTACTGCCTGGACAGGTGCTGTTTTTATTTATTCTAAACTTTTATATTTACAATTAATATAATTGCGCGTGTTTCTAAATCAGCTAGGGATGGAAAATGTTAATGGTTTTTACATGACTGGGTGTGCTAGCACAACAAGGTGAGTCCATTATCGAACATAGGCAGATATATTTCATCACAATGTATCGATATCAATATATTTGTGCGATAGGTTTAACTTGCTTGTGAAATGGCAGTGTGTGCGGGCTAATATCTATTTCCGTATCAGCAGTCAATTCTTGTTTTAATTAAAATATTACCCAGTGTTTAATAAACAATTAATTATGTTTCTATATATATTCTTAGATTCCGTTGGAGTTCTGAAAATATCCCATCTCTAAGCTGAAGGTGTGACCGTACATTCTTCGCCATACATCCCATCTCTAACTCTAAGCACAACGAAAACACCACCAAAAAACTCTTATTTTGTATTTTATTAAATAAATTAGCTAATTAGCAACCATCTTGCATTGTCTGACCTCGTGCGTGGCCTACGACTATCCGCAGAGGGCAAGATGGTTATTCTTGAAGGGCTGTAGGCATAGAACGCGGCGGTGGCGAAAAGTATGTACACTCTTTGTGGGGCGTTGAAATTATAAACAAATGAACTCCAAGTGTCCGTGGCGAGAGTGTAGCAGAGATGGTGGCTAGTCCCAGCGGAGGTGTGCAAGGTCTCCGATGCCAATCTGGTCGCTGGCTTTTCCCAATGGGGATGATGGTGAGTCTAAGATTGTTCTGTTCTGGTGATGGTGAAGTATGTACCCCCGATTCGTATGTATGCGGAACATCTGCGTTTCCTAATTCGATTGTATGTAATGATTTTGTGGTGCTGGAAATTACTAACAAACCAACGAAGAGCCCCCCCCCGAAGAAAACTGTTGACTCGTGTCGCGGGTTCTCGTACCTCCGGGGACTGTCGAATACAAAAGACTTCAACGCTGACCTCCCCCGTCCCATGCACTCCCCCCACTCACCCACAGGCGACATCGTCTATTTAGCATTACAAAACTGTTGTTGTTATGTATTCACTTCTTTATTTTCGCTTTTTTGTGTGATTTTCGCTGTCGTTCGTGCTTTTTCCGCGTTCTCTTTCAGTTCCAATTTTCAGTTTCAGCTCTGGATTCCCTAGCTAGCTTTAATTCGCTTTTGTCAACGGCTCGGTTTCATCGGTTCTGTTCTCCATCGCAGCGCTGTGGTGTGCAATGGGGAAGGGAACGGAACCCATTATGGCAGGGAGTCTATAAAGTTTTCGAGTGAGTTGTTTTCGACACGGGTGCGGCTTTAATGAAGCATTACCCCAACGTACCGGGGGGTAGGGTAGGAAACGAGGGTTCCTGAGGAACCAACCCAATCTGTTTGCCAGATGTTTAATTTCTGCTAACTGCTGCAGGGTCATCGTCTGCTCTGCTCTGACTACGAGTACATTTTCTTTGTGCTCTGCTTCCATTTTCATTGGAAACTCCGCTGTCTTTGGGAGCAGACAGACGCCTCCAGGTTGCAAGAACAAAAAGTGAGACAGACTATCTATGGAGACTATCTATAGCTCTTGTGTGAGTGAGCATGTGTGGTTTGTGCGCGAGGTCTTATCGGCAGCCGTACAGTCAGCGCGCCTTATCAGTTATTGCCTTGCTTCTCCGAGGTCTCATTGCTCGAGCATTATTGTGCACTCTACGAGTATATCATATCATCTCTCTGGCGATCCGTGCCGTCTGTCGCCTCCCTCACAAACAAAAGATTGAGAAAGCAAACTGGGATTGTTGTGGTGTTCCCTGGTAAAACCAGATGATATGTGATCAAAATAAAAGCAAAAGAGAGTATAACTTTTCTAGTTCTTATCAGTATTGACACAGCTGGAAGTTATGTCGTCTGCTCTCTTTCGTTCACCGCTCTTCGCTTGCTGTTTCTGTTTCTGTTTCAGTTACTGTTGGAATTTCTGTACGCTTTTGATGATTGTTCGCTTTGTGTCCGCGTGTCCCCCGTGTAGCCCGTCAGAACGTGGCGGCGCACTACAACACTCCGCATTTCGATCTCAAGCAATAACAACTCTCAACTCTTTTACAGCCCATCTGCTAGACTCCATCTAAACTAATCCAAAGGTGTTTGGGATCTATCCTAAGAGAATCGAAACCAAAAATAAAAGTAAAATAAAATAAAAACAAAAACAAACTACCAAAAGTACATCGTAGAAATATTAATAACCCCCGAAACGTAAACTTAGAAAAGCTGGTGCCGGTGTCCAAGCAAAGCCCTAGATATCAGTACATAACTAACCTCAAAATGGTGCGCAGCCGTCGCAGTCTCTCCAAGGAGGATGCCCTGTCCCTGCTCACCGACAGCGGGATCTCATTGTCATCGCCGCCGGCGGCGCGAGGCTCCTCGCCCACCTCCTCGTCAACGCCCATCAAGCGCAGGAAAAGCAGCCTCGCCAGCCTGCAGGGTGCCTACGCAGAGGAAGACACCGAGCAGGACTCGAAGGATGCGGACTATGTGCAGCCCACGCTCAAGAAGACCACGCGCAAGTCCACGTCCGATCCAGGGCGCCGCAAGCAGCACGTGTGCAGCCATTGCTCCAAGGAGTTTGGGGGCAAGACAGATCTGCAGCGCCACTTGCTGATCCACTCGGACGAGCGGCCGCACAAGTGCGCGGATTGCGGCAAGTGCTATCGCCAGGCGGTGAACCTGAAGAACCACATAACCACCGCCCATGAGCACAAGAAGCAGTTCGTCTGCGCCGAGTGCCCAAAATCGTTTGCCCTCAAGGAGCGACTGAGGCTGCACATGCGCCTCCATTCGGGAGAGAAGCCGTATCAGTGTCCCATCTGCGACAAGCGGTTCGCCAGGGGCGGTCAGGTAAGTGCAGTGGAGCAAAACCCACGCCATCTGTTGTCCTTCATATCTGTGCTCTCTGTGCTGTCTCCATATGCAGCTGCAACAACACATGGTGTCCCATCATAAGACGTGTATACAGCAATTCAACTGCACCAAATGCTCCGCCAGTTTCTCAACGAACGCCAATCTTCGGGTACATATGGTGCGCCACGAGCAGGGCATGGATCACCGGTGCAGCATCTGCGAGAATCAGTTTGCCAATGAGCTGGCCCTGCGCGCCCACATCAACCAGAAGCATCACAAACTCACGAAGTTCGAGTGCGAATTCTGCCACAGGGTCATAGAGCCCGACGAGGACCTAGCCACCCATATGCTGAAGCATGCGGCTATCAAGACGCACGTGTGTGAGGTGTGCAATTCGTACTTTACCCAAAAGTCTCAGTACAACGTCCACATGAGGATGCACACGGGCGAGAGGCCGTACCAGTGTCGAGTAAGTTTTAGTTGTGCGATTCCCACTGCAGATCGATATGCCAATAGCTTCTCGTTCTTCTGCAGATCTGCCACCAGACCTTCGCCCACTCCAGCGTGCTGAAGCTCCACATACGCAAGCATACGGGTGAGAAGCCGTTCCGTTGCCAGCTGTGCACGGATGAGGTGGCCTTCTCGCAGTTGGCGCATCTCAAGAACCATATGAAGAAGATACACAAGCAGCAGAAGCCGTACATGTGCGACGGGTGCCATGAGTTCTTCAAGATCAAGGTGGAGCTGCAGGCGCATGCCGAGCAGTGTGCCAAGTGTCCGGCAGCCGAAGAGGATAACGCGGACACTCCGTCCGACGATACTCTGGCTCTCTCCACCATTCGCTTCAACATGGCCGTGATCCTCAAAAAGATAAGCTCTGCCCAGAAGCTGCGCCAATTGGGCTACGAGAAGCGGTTGATTGATAATGTCATCATTGCCTCATTGAAGCTGGCCCAACGTCCCACGCACGACGATGCCAAGCTGACGCCCCTGGCCAGGCTCCTTCTGAATGTGGAGGAGTTCCTCAAGTGGATTGTGCCGGCCCCTACCATGAAGAAATTCAGCGATGAATTGCTCTCCATCACCACCATTCTGGACAAGATTGCCACCATGTATATGAAGCAGAAGTAGAAATCAGGAAGAAAGGAAAGTGTGCCATAGAAGGAGACGAACGAGAAGGATTTTTATTAGGAATAGTTCTTGCCATTTGATTTAGAGCCTAGTAACCCAAAGTTGTAGAACGAAAACCAACCAAATGTTTTAACCCAAAGATGTTTACCATTTACCATTTACATTTTAGTAACTTTTAGTAATTTTAGTAACTTTAGTCGATCTAAAACCTTTGCAGCTACCAAATAGGAGTATATTTTCGAAAAAAGTTGATCCTGAAACGCCCTTTCCCATTTGCGGATTGTAGAGTTAAGCTTAGTGTGTAGATATTATCTAATATTTTGATGCAATAATTGTTATTCAAACAGAAACCGATGTATGTACTATAAGTGAGCCAAAGTTGAAATCGATTTGTAATTAGTCTTGCCAGAACGGATGAGTGCTTAGCGTTGGTTCAATTCAATGTGGCCATGCATATATTACGATTAAGCTAATGCATTTAGTTTGTCGTTAGTCTTTCATGACCCTGCCCCCATTAGGCTAACACGAAATGCACGAAATGTTCAAGCAATTGTGTGAAGAGTGCAAACACGAATAAATTAAATTTAAATGAAAATCGCGAATCAACTACTGGAATATATAAATCAGTTGTGTGGAATATATTTAACTCTCTCAATTGGTATTCATCCGAAATGTTTGTCGCAATCTAATCGGAGGTTTATATTAATTTCTGGCCAGAGCGGATGTCTGAACCACCTAAGGATACACAGTCTTGTATAGGAACAATCAGTTTATAGTCGTCATATAAATTCTCCATACAGACAAGATCATTGGTTCGGGTGCTGGGCATCCCGGAGGTCTTGGATGAAGAATTTGATCCAATGTTCGAGTGCTGCTGCTGCATTCCATATTTGAATGCTTCTGAACAAAGCAACCACAGACACACAGCGGTAGAGACACACCCAAGCAACCAACTAGGTCTGGCATCTAACCACACAAACAGTTAGGTACAACTGCCCCATGGGTCCCGGTCCGGCTGGGCACCGTCCCTGCTTCCATATATGGGAATGGGTTTGTGCACAAATTTATAAGCCACTCACATTAAGGCGGCAAATATTTTTTATGGCAAACAGCGCATTGCATGCTGGCTCCATTGCGAGGCATTGCCATCTGCAGGCGTTGTTACACCTGCCGCGGATCCAAAAACCCACACCACACCACCCCACCCCTCCACCCACCACGAGCAATTAATGAAATTTCCACAGCGAATTTATCGACGCGACCGTTAGTGTCAACCGATGGAGAGAAGGAGTACGTGGCGGGGCGGGGATCGGGCAATTTGTTTGCCCAGAAGATGTATGCAGAATTTTATGTATCAAATATAGTTAGGATTTTATGATAGCCATGGCCAGGTCTGTGGCCAGTCCTTTGGCGTTGGCCATTGCGTGTCACCTGAACAAGCAGCGGCGACTGCGACAGCAATCTCCTCCAGCTCATCCTTCCGCCTCTACTCTGGCCCCCGCTCCGTTGGCTTTGGCCAGAAGCTTAATGTCTACATTTGTTCTGGCCATTGCGTGTTCAGTGGCTGCCCTTTCTGCAATCTCAACCAAGTCATGGCACTCCCGCTCCGAGACAGGCACTCCAGCTGCAGCTCCTTCAGTCTCAGCCCAGCCCCAGCCCCAGTCGCATCCTCAGCCGCACCACTGCCATCTCCAGCAGCTGCTGCTGCCACGGCGCATTAGAACAAATTGCTCTTGTTGCGATAGGACATGCCTTTTGCCTTGTTTGGACCGATGGACGGAGTGCCACTGCTGGTTAGTGCCCAAGCACCCTTCTGCCAAGCGATCACCATGAAAAGTTGTACACTTTGTTACAGATGGATGGCCCTACTTACTATATAACGAACAACGCATAGGTACTTTACAATCTTATTCCTAATCTTAAGATTCAAGTTTGTATTGATGAAGTTATTCTTTAATTCTGATTTCAATTCACTTTAAAATTGATTTCTGCTTTCTTTTCAGGGTATTAAATGTTCATCTCCCCTGCCATGAGGAGCCGTCTCCTTGTTTATTTTTCCAAGTAAAATGCGCTGCGAATTCGTGAAACAAATAGTCAGAGACGTAAGTACGCATGTTTCGGCTGTTGTGTTGGCCAGGCAGGTCTGGTTAAGGCTTAGCCTCATCTGCATGCGCGGATTTGGCCGGGACAATGTTAATGATGGGAAAACAGAGACAGAGACAGCCGGCTCCAGCTCTGAGTGGGTCCAGGCTCCACTGCCATTTCCATTTCCGTCTTCCCTTTTGGATCTGGACTGCAACAAATTGATTTGGCTTTGGCTTTGGGTCTGGGCTCTAGTTCTGGTGCCCATTTGCGTTCGCTCGTTTGGCATTATATAATGCATATATAATTCTTTTGTTGTCTGCTGCTAATTCGCAAATTTACGCTGGCATTGAGGTAATGTCATACCAGTCGAGGGCAGGGCAGGGCAGGGCACTTGAACCCACTGCACGCAGAAGAAGACGGAGCCAGCCAACCATCTTGGCAGTTGACCAAGTTCAAGTTGCTCGTAAATTGCTCACTGACATCTAATTTGTGTGCCCAGAGAGAGGTTCAAGATACACATGTACATATGTACTACATACGAGTATACATATATGTGGATAGAGCCCAAGCAAATTGCAGTAGCCCACGCCAAGAATCTATAATTGTCTGGGAATGCTCAAGTGGAACAGTTTGAATAGAGGAGGAGACGAATGCCATGTTCTTTGAACGAGTATCATCGAGTATGAAGCCGATTAAATGTTTAGAATTTCTTTTGGGGAATCCAGGAGATTTGTGTGTTCCCTGAGACGCTTTAACCTTTGGCTCCACAGCCTTGACCATGGAATATTCATGCTGACCCGAACCGTGTGCGTTTCTCGACTCGAGTCATTCGGGTCATTCAACTCAAGCTGGCCGGGGCGTTTAAGGAGGCAAAGTCAAAGTCAAGTCAAAAGTCATAAAAGATATGCAAGCCTGTGCAGTCAGACTCAGACTGCCTCAACAAATGTACGAGTGTACAGATGGGTTTTGTGTAAAGCTTTGGGTACGGGTGCGGGTATGGGGTCTTGGCCTGGCCTGACCATGGCTTGTGCGTCGCTTTGGTAATCCTGGCCCATGTCTGCGCTGCTGCCCTTTTTGCAAGAGCAACAGCAACAGCAAAACAGCACCAGGAACAACAATTACAAATGAACGACTTCTTTGTTCTGTCAGCAATGCCTGCTGCCCGGGCGACCGCCCCGGCATCAGGCAGCAGTTCGAGCCCCGGCCAAGCCAAGGCCTGAGCTGAGCTGAGCTGAGCAGAGCCACAAGTTAAGGCCCAAGCCGCAGCTCGATTTCTGCGGTAGCAGCCCCAGAAGAGGGGGCGTCGTCGGAGTCGTCTCCATCTCCATCTATGCTGCAAGCAGCTGCTACGCATAAAACACACGCTTCTGCACTGAGCCAAAATGTTGAGAGTGAATGTGGCAGCTTGGTGGAACTGAACAGAAAGTAACCAAATGGCAAATAAATACAGAAAAGCACTACCAAAAATTCCTCAAGCATTTCTTTCAGTGAGTGCTGTGGATGCTGATCTTTTGGGGCGTTGTTGCTGGCCCAAAACAAATATGAGGAGTCCGAGTGCGCGTTTGCGTCGCGTCGCTGTTGCTCTCTCTCTCTCTCTCTGTCTCTGTCTCAGTCTTCGTTTCTGTCTCTGTCTAGGAGTCAGAAATGTGCAACGTTATCATAACTAAGTGCATGTGGATGCGTGTGCCTCTGATTCCCCCCCAAAAACCAAAACGAAACGAAACGAGACAGAACGATACAGGAGGAGAAATGAGGAGAAGAGATGAACAGAAACGAAACGAAACCGTCTGCATATGCATAATTCATGCTATTGAACCTTCTGCGGTTATGACTGGACATGGACATGGGGCCCTGGACTTGAACCTCTCTGTAGTCGGGGAGAGGCGGATAGAGTAGAAGTCGGAGGTGAAGTTGGGGTGGGGCTGGCTGGGGATGAAGCTGAAGACCGCAGCCAGGCAACTAGAAAATTATAATTTCACAAGTCATAATAGGATTTGCAATTCAAATGCGAAAAGGCAACGCGGACTCGAGTTTGGTCTCTTTGGCTTGTGGTTGTAGCTGTTGCCTGCTTCCTTTTTGTGGAAATTTCTTTGGAAGGAGCGGACAACAATAAGGGGCTTGCTTCGCTCAGCCAGGGACCCAGCCGGGTACTCGGACCCCGGCACAGAGCAGCCAATATGTCAAAAATATTAAGAGACATGGCCAATGGGCTCGGGACTGAAACTGGGACTGAGAATAGGAATAGAAATCGGTATTGGTATCGGCAGTGGCAGCAGCAGTGGAAGCGACTTGAGCTTGGGGATCATACATAAATATGCAAACGATAAGAGCTATCCTCTATAAAGTTGTAAAATTGACAAGCGTTGCAATGCCAAACTCTCAAACAAAGCAATAAAATGCGCTAAAACATCGCCAGAGACAGGCAGACCGAAAGACAGAGGGACAGAGAGACAGAGAGACAGAGACAGAGAAAGAGGGAAAAGGGAGAGCGAGTCTGGTAGTCGCGGTAGCCATGGACAAAATGCTGAAATTAGAAATGAAGGCCAGCGGGTTGCTGTTGAAGCAGCAGCAGAAGCCCAGCCTCCTTGTGTGCTTGCCTAGAATTTATGCCAGTCCGCAGACTGTGGGGATCGGGAAGGCGATGGGGATGGGGATGGGCATGGAGATGGAGATCGGGGAAAGATGGGATACAGATGAGCACGGAAGCATCATCGTTTGTCACTGGCGCATGCAAAAGGCTCAATTCGTGGGTCCGCGATTCCCCATCGATATGGAGGAGGAAGTGCGCCTCGAGTGACAGCAGGCAGCGCATAAAGATAACAAATGGTATGGCAGTGGGTTGCATCGTAATCATGTCAAGCTACCACAGACAACAAACAACAAACAACAGACAACAGACCCTTCCTTCACCCTTCCTTCTCCTCCACTGGGGATCAGAGATCGGCCGATCTCACAAGTTACGACTCACTTAGGGTCTTTGGGTTGGGGGTTGTGGGTTGGGGGAGATGAATGAAATGAAATGCCAAATTTATTTGATGTGCAAACATTTGTAGCATTCTTCTTGCCCTATTCCGAGGAAGACCGAAAATAAATCTAGATAACTTTTGGCAATGGGCACGTCCAGACGGGAGAAACAAAAGACTTGGGCAGCGAACTTGACAGTTTTTCCAGCTAAACACGCAAGCCGAACCGCGGAGTGGCCAGATTTGATTAGGGCTTAAGCTCACTGCCTGCTCAGCTGCAGCGTCATAAATATTTAATGATATTGTCAGCTCCGGAGCGAGGAACCATACATAGCATAGCCCTGATCTTGGCTTTGGTTTTTTTTCTCCAGCTTTGGCTTTGGCTTCAATTTAAATCAAATGTAGCCAACGATGCCGTCGTCGCCATAAGACAGCCCTGGCCCTGGCTCTGGCCTTTTATTTTTAGCATAAGCATATGATCGACACTCACACGAGGGCATACTCATATTGTACATACATATATGTATATGTATTCTATATATATTGGAACGAGTGTGTATGTAGGTTTGTGTGTGCTATTTTTAGTGGTGCATTTAAGTGGCGACCGCATTCGGCCGGGACGTGGCCTGAACTCTCTGGCCAAATGTGTCCCGCTGTGAATTATGTGTCTACATAAATTACCCGGCCAGGAATTAATCATTTTTTATGCAGGACTGCAAAGCCCGGCTAGATCTTGGCCTGTTTTTCTTTTTTTTTCCTGCCCATTAGGTTCAGTTTTCTTCGGCAGACGTAGCCTGGTCGGGGTCTGGGCCTTGGTCTGAGCTTGGGTTTGGGTTTGGGTTAGGTCCAGCTCAGAGTGCCTTGAGGGGCACTTGGAGTCGCTTTAAATCTTTGTCTTTGTGCCTGGGATTGGATCTGAAATAGAACAGGCAATCGTCGACTGCTGTTGGCGCCTGGCACATAAAAAAACGGCTTTTGTAATTGGAAATAGCACTCAACTGTTGTCCATGATTTCTCTTACGGGTATAGATTTGTTTTCAATCTGAATGACCGTTAGGGAACACAAATTTTTGAAGCCTCAAAAACAAAGTCTATGGATTTTAATTGATCTATGTATATATCCCAATCTATTGGTAGTATATGAGTTATGAACAACATTCAGCTTTCCGCCTTCCATTTCCATTTAAATAAACTGCATTGTCCACACTGCAAGTTAAGTTGGTACCTGAGTACTACCTTTATGTCGTTGTCCATGGTGAGATTGTGCTTGTTCCTGATCTTGCTGATGCGATGCTGTTGTTCCACGTTGTTCCTCCCATAATTGATACGTGCTGCACTTGCGCACAAAGACAAAATCTGCCTGCTGGCTATTTGCTTTGCCTCAGCGAGTGGGAATGGGACTGGCACTGGGACTGGGACTCAGACTCAGACTCAGACTAAGACTGCGACTGGGATCCATCCTGGTCACTGACTGGCGCATGGAGCTGAAACACGAGTGGGGCGTGGCAGCTGAAGAGGAGGTGGTTGTGTCGCCGCCCCACTTGGCTTCGGCAGTGGGATTGCATTAAATGTCAAGGAAATCGCATGTCCACCCTCGTCTGGGGCCTGTCTGTTCGTTCTGTGGGTGAGTGCAATTTTATGCGCAGGATACTCGTGTTCCCGGGTCCGGGCCCGGGCCTCCGCCCCACTTGTAAAGCATTTTATAATTTAATTTTCATACGAGTATGTGGCAGCGTTCGAGTGTCGGGATGTTCGCTCTTCCCTCCAAAAGTGGGTGTTGCTATTGATTATTATCGATGATTCTGCAGGCCTGGCAGCCATAAATCAGTGGGCATTCCCCTCCTAGTCTTTCATCAACTCATTTATCACTTGGGCAAACAGCAAAGGGCGCAGCGCAGTGCAGCGCAGCGCAAAAGGGGAAGAAACCAAAGGACTCGAGACATGAACTAAGTGCAGTGGTCCTCTAATGTCATCGGATGGATCTGTGTGCTCGTACTTCCTCTTCGTCTGCACGCCGGTTCCGCAGCTACCTGCAACAAAAGTGATAATTAATGTGTAAACCGAGCTCCCCACCCCTTGCACCGGGCCCCCCTGCAAAATTGTCAACATTCGAGTCGAGTCGAGTCGAGTGGAGTCGAGTCCAGTGGAGAACAGAAACAAACTCCAGCTCCACATGCTAACCAAGGTGCTGACACTAAGCACTTGTCACCCAGCCTGGCGAGGAGCCCCCGAAGTCGGCTACATCTGCATTCCAGTGATGCTGGGACACAGGAAGGCGAAAGCTGTGATTTCTCACGCAGCGCTACAGGTTCAAAGAATGCAATCTATATGCTGAAAATACATAAGTAAATGCATTGTGGGGGAACGTACTCGTATGTGTGTCTTCTCAGTATGCCAAAGGGATTTTTCAAACACTATCCCTGGGATATGTGTAAGTATCGCTATTGCAGAGCTTAAATTTCTTATAAAAGAACTGTGGATATACAATTACGTGTTTTTAGATCGCAAGAAATGTTTTACCCTTCGACTCATTAATGTGAACGTTTCCAGTGATCACGATTCCCTTGTCAGTGTGACTTGCACGGTCTCCCCGTGACTCGGTGTGATTCCCTGCACTGCCCTGCTCATCTTCAGCATGGCATGCGTGTGTCTCTGTGTCTCCTCCTGTCCCTGGGACATGTCTTCCCCTGCAGCTGGACAAATTGCAGTTGTCGTCGTTGCCGTTTTGTGGCTGCTGCCTCCTTGACTATATACATACATATACATACAGACATACATATGTATATTGTGTGTGTATATATTTTAAAGTTTTTTTCTCGTTGTTTTGTGCGTAGTTATGCAAACAGTGGCCAGTCAGAACAAGTTGTGGCTGCTGTTGGTTGTCGTAATTAAAGGTCAACATTTGTGCAAGTTGTCAATGGCATGACCATGCACGAGCTGGACTCTGGGACTGAGCCACGGGCGGGATAAAGGATGAGAATCGAGAGGAGACGGGGACCAGAGAGCGCATAAATAATTCCCGCAAATGAGATATCCAAGATGGGGGGAGTTTACCAGAGTTAAAAGCCCTCGGCACGTAGTTGAAGAGGATCATAAAACTTAATTGGTTTTTTCTGTTGTTGTTACACATTACAATATCCGAGGAAAGCGTTCTTAAGCCTCCAGTTAAGCAAAAACGTTCTGAAAGTCAAGTTATACTCGTACGAATCCATTTGGCAGAGTTATGGGACTTACCTGGCGAAAACTTAATTAAGCTTGCCTAATCCCACGAACACTTCACCTTCAGCTTCAGCTTCCATCTGGGTTTTCCCAGCGAATTTTCCTGCGGAATGGATCCGCATTGGAAGACAAGAAAGATCTTCCGCGCGAGAGGAAGTACCTGTCCGGAGGGAGACTTTTACTCGGTCTTCGAGCTGGTGCTCATTTGCAATTTAGACAAAAGCAACAAATTTCCGAGATGATTGCTGCTGCCTTCGATGCTTTTGCTCAGAGGCGCGGCGCTGCGATGGTGGCAGGTGGAAAATTTCACTTTTCTGCCATGCTTTTGGTTTTTAGCTCGTCGTTCGGCGTTCGGCGTTGCACTTAACATTATTACTATTGTTATTCAACCCAAAATATTTTTAATGAAACTGGCCGAGTTGCTGCTCCATTGCTTGCACAAATTGCAGTCTATTCTGCGGCCTTCCCTGCCAGCCGGAGTTCAGTGTAGTAAAAGCAGCCAATTTTCCATTTACACTGCGAGAATAGAGCCCTTTAAAAATAGAAACTATATATGTATATTTTTGGATAAATTTAAAATATGTATAAATAAAATTGAAGTAGGGGGAGTAAGCATTAAGTACAGAGTATAAATCTCCGGGTTTAAAACTATGCGATGTGCTTTGAAGGATTTAGCTGTGAAAGTCGTGATTTAAGTTTCAGATTTATTACCGTATCCAATATGGAAATCATTTCATCATCATCCATTTATGGATCTGCGGGGCTCTAGCGTACTGCCCCTTGTTTTCGCTCAGTGCAATTCCATTGCCTCGTCATGCTTTCTTTGTTTTGTTGTTGTTTTATCTCTGTGCAATGTTCATTGTGCGATATTTGTTGTTGTTGCTTTTGTTGCAAATGTTGGGTTTGATCGTTGTTGCTTTTTCCCTGCGCTAATTACGGACAGAGTGAGGCTTTTTGTGATTGATTGCAAAGTGGAAGACAACGAACGCAGTGCTGTGCCTGCTTCCACGAGATGGTTTGGTTTGGCTGCAACTCGTGGCAGTTGCTGCTCCCATGAAGCGTGGCACGTGTTGCGTTTAATGTGCAGTTTCTATTACTCTCGCCGCGCTGTGGCAATTGAAAGTGAAACTCTATTTTATGAGGCAGATAGACAGCACAGCACTGTAGAGCAGAGCACTGGAGAAGACGACAGAAGACGAGACAAGACCAACCCAATCCCACTCATAGACTGCTGCTGTTGCTGGTACTGGGACAGGGACAGGGCCTGAGACTGCGACTGGCCAACAACTTGCACTTTTGGCTGATAATTGACCTCATTTAAGATGCGGCCGCTGCGATAAGGCTGATAGGAATTAAAAGCGGCATCCACTAATTTAGCCCCAGTCCAGGGAGAGGCAAGTTCTATGAGAAGCCAGAGAGCCTGACGATGATCCTTATCGATCGGCCCTAAGGACTAGACCAAAAGAGAAGTTGTCTCTGGGCTCTGGCTCTGACTATGGCTATGGCTATGGCTATGGCTATGGCTATGACTCTGACTTTGGTGGCTGCTGCTGCCTCTGTTGGCTATTGGCTGTTGCCAGCTGCCGGTTGCCAATTTCCAATCGCGGCCAGCAATCGCGCCACGCTAACGAGACGACGACAACAACGTGCTGCAGGCACTGCCAGCGAGGGTGGCTCGAGGAGTTGGATCTAAATAGCATAGCTGCTTTATAGGATATCCCATTATCTGGAATGCAATAAACCTCTCTTTATTAAAAGATATGTTTAACTGCCTTGAGATATTATGCAAGTGCGCAAAATAATCTTTTCTTTCTAATAAAATTTGTATTTGTGTCTACCTAAGGCTTTTTCTTTGCTCAATCCAAGCGAAAATGTCCTGCACAATTAAGAAACTTATAAATTCGATCCACTAACTTCTCCATCCACCCACGTACGTGGCCAGAATGAGGAACGTGAACCCGAGACGCGCCTTGCAGTGGCTGCCGCTGCATAAGCATCTGTAACTTTTCGCGCTTATCTAAGCCATAAATCTTCGATGGCGGTGGCAAGTCCAAAAAGCTCTAGTCAAAGACCAAAGCCAAGTCCAAGACCCAGTCGCAGCCCAAGTCCAAGTCCAAGTTGAAGTCGTGCGGGCGTTGGCTCTGCCTCTGACTCTGAGTCCGACAATTGGCCTCGTCTTTTGAGTCTTTGAGCCACTCCACTTGACGGCCAGTGACTGGGTCCGAGTACGAGACTGACTGACAATCAAGTCGATGCGCGATTGTCGACGCGCGATCCCCGATTCTTGATTCACTTCACCGATCCGCGATTCCCGATTCCCAATTCTCGATGCTCGATGCTCGATCATCCTCCGCCGGCTTTAATGGGGTAACGTCACACTTCTTATCTAACAATAATCCTGGCCAACTCGAGGGAGCCTGGCTCTAATAAATGCGACCCACATACGCGACCAGTTGGCCTGGCCAAAAAAACCACCGCAACATTTTTTGTGCATTGCCCTGCCCTGCCCTCGCCTGGCCTAGCCTGGCCTTCCATGCCTGGCTTTTGGTGTGTTGGCCTCAAATCTTGGCTAGTGGTCGGCTAGTGGTGGCAAGCGAGGGCGGGTGGCAGGGCAGACAGCGTTTCCAGTGGCTCAGAGGCAATAAATTTCAATTTGCTGGCCGCAGCTCAGCTCTCCCGACTCTGGGCTCTGGGGCTCTGGGGCTCGGGCTCCGGGCTCGGGGCTCTCTGGGTGCTCGCTCGCCTGGCAACAATGCAATGCGGAGGTAAAATGATAAAAATTCGATTACATTCAGGTGTGAAACTTACATACATATATTGCAGCGATTTACTTGTTCTTGTACTCTACAATCTGGTAATTGAGTCTGTGGCCTGGCCTGCCTTGGTCTGGTCTGGCTGTAGTCCAACAAATGTAGAGCCGAGTATCAGATCGATTTCAATCTGCGAGTAGAATAATAAATATTTCAGATTTTAGATGTTGTGTATTGAATCATTCAAGCCAGGAGACTTTTCGAGTCATGTTTCGCACTTTGTTCCAGGCACAGGTACGTATACCTATTGTACCCACTATACCCAAGTGAACCTCTCAGATCGGAGTTAATCTTTCGCGGCAGTCAGTCCGGGGCCACTGAGGTAGCTCATTGCCGGATCGACTCGAATATCGCTTGGGCTGCCTCCTTCTGTTCTCGGTTCCCTGTTCTCGATTCGCGAGCAGCTCCCTCCGCCTGGCCCAGACTGTGCCAATTGTCGGCTAGAGTGTGGTGTGCAGTAGTGGGAGCTGGAGTCTGGCCCAGCTCCGTTGGCATCCTCCTCCTTTGGTCTGCGGCCCTTGTTGGTCATTAATCATGCACTGTGAACGACAAGCGTATAAGTTACTAGCCGATTGGCCCCAAAAAAGGCCATTGGAATTGGGCTCAGCGAGGGTCCAACTCCAACTTAAGCTCCAACCGCTTTGAGGACTAGAAATGGCTCAAAGAAAGCCTTCGCATCGCATCGCTTCGCCTAATTGGATGCAGATGGGCATAACGGACCCCAAAGACCCGACCCCAACTAGAGGATCGGACAACGCTTACAGCTTGGCTTTGGCTTTGGCTTCGGTTTTGGTTTGCTTTGATTCGATTCTGGTTACTGTGATTGCTGCGAATCGCTGTGATCGGATCGGATCGTAATCGTTTATGATCAGTCAGTAGCTGAGCTTATATAACTGTGTTGAAGTGTTCCTTGTGCGACTGTGTGACTCCTCGTACGACTTGGCTTTTTCTAACAATCGATAAGTACGAGCGATTATTCTGCATGCCCATAATCGAAACAGAAACAATGCTGGCAACGCTCCGCTCCGTTGGTTTTGGGATATTTTATGCTGCTTTTGATTCGGCTTGGCATGCGATGGACTTGTGTCATAATTGAATTGCTCTGCCCAGAGACTGGCACGCGATGTGCAGTGGCTGGGTGGCGGAGCAATTAAACTGGTTTTCACTTTTTCCTAAAGGAAAACGATGAGCATGCTGCTGCTGCATGCTGCAGGCAACTGGAGACGAAGAAACTCATTTGGCTGGGCTCGAGCGGCTTCAATTTCTCCCTCACATGGATACGAGTCTGGATGGCAGCCCTTTTTGAAATATGGGCTCTAAGGAATGTATATTCGTGGGGGCAACACCCACAATGGCTGGCCAGAGCCGTCAACAGCCATTAGCACTTTGGCACATAATTGATACGTGGCTGGACCATAAAGCAAAAAGCATAGACATCCACTTCGACAGACAGATAGGCAGAGAGACAGACGGACCTACAGACCAACAGAGACAGACACTGGCTTGGGCTCGGGCTGAGCTCAGAAAATGACGTTGTAAGAAAATCGAATAAAAAGGAATTCTTGACTCTTTCCTTCTCGATGCTCTTGAGATTTTCCTATAGAACACCTTCGGGGGCGTTGTGCCATACGACACCACACCACACGGCCAGCGACTGGGACGGCTGGGACGGTTTCTGTACGTTCTGTACGGTTTCGATCCGTTCCGTTCCGTCCGGAACGTAACTAACAATTTATTTAATACGCTGTACGTGCGCTTTAATAAAAGGCTCAATCAATCTGTGAAGCTAAGAACAAAACCGAAGGAGATTCCCCCTTCAAAGTTAATCGAATCGCGGATGCTCTACAGGATGCCATGGAATAGGTTGCCGAAGAAGAAGGAGTGAAGCTTAATTCCTATTGTATCGAATGATACTCTTTCATTGGTATCAAATGTAATCTGGGGACATTTACTGAACGCTCTGAGCCATTCTCAAAGAAGACTTACCCAATCTGTTTTTGGAGTCGAACCGAACCGAACTGAATCTCTTTGAAGTGCGCATACAATGTCTCGTCTCGAGTGCTTTGGGGCCTCCACAATGATGCACGAGACTCTGTAGTGACAGATACATAGACAACAGCGGGCACAGTGATGATAATGATGGTGATGATGAAGACGATGACGCTTGACGACTACGTCGATGTCGATCCTTTTGGCGCTGCTGCAGACAGCGTGTCGAATGGTTTGCTAAAGGAGAAGGCTGAGGCGAAGGAGAAGCGGTTGATGTTAAGGCACTGAGCGGCTTTTCGCTAATGAAGCCATAAAGATATGTATTATTCCATAAATTTAACCGAGGCTGCCTATGACACCCACACGGGAACATGGTGGGCGCAGTAACTGGAGCTGGAGAGGATTAGTCTTGCCTTTTACTTGGGCTTGATAATGCGGCCAAAGTTTATGCATTTGACGACGGTAACTGCATTTAATTTTTGCAACAATTAGCCACGCAAAAGGGTGTACTCCAGTAACAGGGCGGGGGTGGTCAGGAGAGGGAAGTGAAGTGGAGTGAGAAGAGGCGTTCTCCCTGCACCTATGGAGGAGATTGGTGCAACGAAAAGTTCTTTTCCTTATTGCGGCCCCTTGGCACTCGTGGCGATGGCTCTGGCTCCGGCTCCGGCTCAGGCTCAGGCTCAGGCCCTGGTTCTAGCTCTGGCTGTCTTTCAAACGCCTAACAAGGTGTCAATATCTTAAAAATTTTATCTTTCTGCACATAAAACTCATGCGGATCATAGTAAATCAGCCTTTGGTGAGGCAGAAGACGACGGCCCAATGCCCACTCTTAGACCAGAGTTAGCCACCATCTAAAAGGCTTTCCTCTCCTCTCCACTTCTCTCCCCTCTCTTTAGACGAGGCACAGCTTAGCCCGAACTCCACCCCGCCGCACCGACAACAATGGACGGCTCTCTGACCAATGGAGCGAGCAATGTGCCTCTTATACGCCGGATTTACGATCCGACTCTCGTCGCCGCCGCCGCCGTCGTCAGCGTCGTGGCACAAGAAATATTCGATGGCCAGGCAACGATTAAAACGGACGCTTCACGCATGCGCGTTCACACACTCTGATACTTGCACTTGCATTTATATGCATTCTGCATAATGGACTGAAACACATGGACGAGAGCACAGTGAAGGGCAAACTTCTAGATGAGTCTCCACTTTCAGGCAAGTTCCTCCCGTGGACTGCATCACTGCTGAGACAGAAGTTCTGCACCCACCAAAGAGAGGAGAAATGTGAAATCCCCATACGAGTATTTGTATTCAAAAGTTTAGTTTTATTGGAGAATCTTTAACGCACGTATATAATTGTGTGGCCAGCACTGTAAATGCTAAAAGAGGGCTCGCTGTTGCCGTTGAGCAATGTTCACTGGGTGTTTGGCCTGGCAGCATTCGCAACACCACAGAGTCAGTGCCAGAGCAGCAAGCAGACCTGCATCCCAGCCTTGGCATTGGCATTGGCATCGGCAACAGCATCAGCATCAGCATCAGCGGGGTCGGACGGTAGTTGTGGCTGTGGTTGGGGCGGCCAGAGCATGCATGGGGGATACGGATTGGGGCGCATCATCATGTGCGCATTGCACGCACGTGATTAAAGCGTAGCCCCGTCGCGAGAGAGTGTTCAAGGGCGAAGGGCGAGGGGACTGGGTGTAGAACTGGGACTGGGACTGGGACTGGTCGAGCTCTGCTTATAAATCAGAATTCGCTCTTTTTTTGGGACGACAATGAACCCGATTCGTGATGCAAGAGGGGTGTGGGGGCACCTAACCGCACTACATATTGAAAAACGAGAAGGAACGTGAGTCGCTTCTAGTCGCGACTCTACTTTTATACCCGTACTCAGTCAGTATATAAATTTATGAGCTTATGATTGAAATTAAAAAAAAAATTTTAAAATTTTACATTTTACATTTTTTGCTACATTTTTAACTACATCTACATGTAAAATGTAGATAATACATCTAGAACAAATATTCTACATATACCATTTAGATTCTACATCTCCTCCGCTAGGGGTTGCTCGCGCATTGCACAGGGCAGAGTGTGTGCGAGCGAGACAGAGAATGAATAGCGTAAGCAGCGCCAGAGGAGGTGGGGGAAGCAACTGAAAATTAATTTCTTTATTCTGGCTATAATAATGATCCGATCTGGTTCAGATTCGGCAATCTGATAGATATGGTCATTCTCTACGATACTGCGTTTTTAGTTTTATCGTATCTTCAAAATTGTGGCTGCCACAGATTTTCGTCTTTTGTGAAGGCGGAAGGGGGCGGGGCGAAATTCTGAAATACACTTGTAACAGTGTGATATCACATGAGTCTGGAAACAAAATTTCGTTGCTCTAGCTTTTATAGTCTCTGAGATCTAGGCGCTCATCAAGACGGACAGACAGACAGACGGACAGACAGACAGACACACAGACAGACAGACAGACGGACGGACAGACAGACATGGCTCTATCGACTCGGCTATTGATACTGATCAAGAATATATATACTTTATGGGGTCGGAAAATTTTCCTTCTCTGCGTTACACACATCCACTTTTACCACAAATACAGTATACCCCTTAACTCTTTTTGAGTACGGGTATAATAAATAAGATCGCCAAAAGGCTTTTGTCTCTGGATATTCGGTATCTGTCCGGTGCGTGGCGTGCCGCCCATTCCGTTGGTGGCAAGTTCAATGCACTTCTGTGACTGGTTTCAATTTAAATTTGAAAATGCATCCGCGAAGATTTACGCGCGGCATCCACACACACACACACACAGAGATGGAATTGACCAAAAATTAATAATCGAAGCGAAGGCGGTTTGAGGAGCATTCCCAAGCCATTCCCATTGAGAGTGATGTTGCTCCACGGGCTGACACTTGACCCAGACGGCGCCGGCCTGTCTTGTAGCAAATAAATTAAGGCGCTCATGAAGTGCCACAGGCAACGGACCCACTCCGACTCTGACACATTTGTGGCCCCGCTCTGGCCAACAGAACAGTCGGCACTTCTATGGATCCAGGTCCAGGTCCGGGTCCGGTCTCCGATTCTAGTCCAGACATTCAAATCGCTCGAAATCAATCAAGTTCGGGGAGGATTAGGGTCTTTGGCGCCGATGCGAGCCGATGCGGCCAATGTAATATTAGCCAATCTAAGCTAGAGGTCAATTCTCGGCCAGTTCTCGTCTCTTCCTCTGCAAATTCGTGCAAAATATTCTAGGCCCATTAAAGTGGCGGGGGAACAAATTTAAATATTTTTTAACCATAAAGAAAGTTGATACAACAACCAGGTAATGAGATCGTTGCAACCGAGGAAAAAGTTCGTAAAGATTAAAAAAATCAAAATTATCAAAAATAATTTGAATTTAATTGGAAACGATCTCAATAATGAGGAAACATTTATTTCTAGGGAGAATATAAAATCGTATGTACGTATATTGATACACTGATAGAAAAAACACAAAGTAAAATTAACTACAATCATATTTGAATTTAAATTGTGATTTTTAAATACAAACATAGTAAAATTAAATAGGTTTCACTATAATTCAAATATAAATGTATTAAAATGGCTTTTTTAATACGTTCATATTTAATCTTAGTGCAAAACACTTTAAAATAAATATAATATATTAAATTTAAATACAAAACACTTTAAAATAAATATAATATATTCAATTTAAATATTTTCATATTTATATCAAAATGTTAGTGAACAAAATATTCAATATTAATACAACCAATCTTGGATGACAATCAATGGCATAAATAAGTGCAAATTTTACATTTTCAGGGCTGTTTTCTATCGGTGTACCATCGTAATTAAACAATTATTGGCTGAAAAAAATCTGCGGGGAAGCTAACTAAATACATCAACATTAGCTGAATTTTCTGATTTTCACGGTAACATTAAATACAAAATAAAATAAAATAAAAATACCTTTTTATCAATATAATCTAGTTTATTAAAGTCAGCCGTATACATACGTTTCTACATACATATGTATATGTAGGTAAATATATATTTTTGTACTATTATTTTTCATTGGGGTTGTTGGCCAATTGACTTTTGGCCAGCGCGCACGAGCCACAAGCCAAAACCCGCCTTGATCTTGTGCCCAGTCAGGGGTTATTAACGCAATGTGTCTCGGGTTTGTCATGAAATTCAATCCAGCGATCCGGAGAAAGGCAGAGCCTAACATTAGAATGCCTCTTAGTTGGGATTGGCTTAAGTTGCGAGGATTACATAAATATCTGGTACTGCAGAGAGCTGTTGGTAAGACAATATTCGCAAGGCCAACAGCTAGAGCCAAGTGGCAGGTTTAATTAGAGAGATAGTGTGTAGATGACAACGACAGCCTTGGATTAGCTAAAACAAGGATTAGGCACAGCACGCAGACAACTTCTAATTGAGATACGCGGCGAAGAAGTCAACATATCGTACATAGAATACGAGTACGCAGATATATTCATATTCATACTCGCAGTCCCCTGCATCGCCATTTCCCGTTTCTCATTTCTCGAATCATATTAAGTACTCCGCACGAATGTCTTTCCCTGCCTCTGATTAGATCTAAATGTGAACAGGTATGCCAGAAACAGGTAGGAATCGCTCAAGATCAGCGCTAGAGTCTGAGTTATTGCTGTTTACATGCATACATATGTACATACCCCTACTATGTACGTAAAAGAGGAATCTTTTCGGGGTTTGGGCCATGCCAAAAGGTTATTTACCCGCCTTCGTGTCAATACGGTGACCGAGAACAAGGCGGACTTCGGTCTGCCTTCTGCCGGCCGGCAAATACAGATCACTGATCAGACACTCGCAGATCTACACTAACGATACCGTACTACACACATATCGCGGGGAGAGAGCGCATGGAGAGGGGGCTCCAGATCTACATACCATTTGTTTCGGCTAATGGCGTGGCATTGTGAGGAGATCCAAATATGGAGATGGATATGGATATGGAATGCCCAGTGGTCAATGAAAATGAATTCCCCATGAGCCCCATTTACACTAGCTTTGATGGAGATACATTTGAGAACATCTTGCACTTTGGGCTATTGAAATATTTAATTTCAATGCAAACCAATGAAAGATACTGAATAATGTCATTCTAGTTTGTTTTTTTTTAGTTGAAATATCATCTATAACTATCTAGAAACTTATTTCTAGGAGACGTGGCAGATCAAACTGAATTTCTAATCGTTATTCCGTATCTGCATATAACCCATTGTGGGCCATCATCTGTTTTTGCCACTCATTTGCCCCAGTGTAAGCGGGGCTTAATTCTAACTGTTGTTTGCTGAAAGCGCGCGCCGTACACAATAATACAATAATACCTACGAGTGGGTATAGAACCAGAGTGGAGTGCTCCCGTTGCCGTTCCCCAGTTCCTATTGGCATGGGTGCGAATGTTGCCTTTCCCACCTCAACACTTTGTATATCGATATATCATTAGCGGGCTTTTGATTTACAATCGCCTTTTGTGTGCGGACTTTGCTGTTTTGCTCTTTTGTTGAGCCATTTGCGAGAGAGTGGCTCTGGCGAGGGGCTCTGCCACAAAGCCAGACCGCAATAATGGATGGCTAATAGCACTTTCCTGCCAGAGCGAAATCGAGCAGAACCAGCCACGAGCCATTGCCAATGCCATTGGATCGGATCCGATCCGATCCGATCCAAATCCGAATGAAAGTGTTCTCCGATCTGGGAGCGAGCGATCGAGTGTGTTGGTGGCACTGTACGTGTAATGCTGCATACGAGTCTGGGAGGAAATGGAGGGAAGTGAATGCTTTCCAGTAAGGCCATTTCCTTATCAATTTTAGCTTTCAGTGATAATTCCAGTGATGAGTTGCGCTCAATCAAAGAAGAAAAACTCAAGACACTTTACCGCTATGGCCAAGAAGACGTTCGTTCTAAGACGCTCTTTTACCTGCTGCTCTACCTCCTACCTCCTACCTGTTCGAGCTGCAACTCGAACCGCGCGCGTTTGGAGCTTGGTAGTTCGCTTCAAACATGTCTCAAACGACAAGACAAAGCTGCCCCAAAGTGCGACTTGCAGAGCGAGCTGCTTGCCGCTTGCTGCTTGCTGGTTGCTGGTTTCAAAGATCTTCGAAACTCCGAGCCGAGCGGACGTGTGAGCGCGAGGAGCGAAAGAATCGAGAGAAGCAGCGCGGAATAGAAGAAGAATCCAGCGAACGAATTGAAACGAAACAAAACAAAACGATCGCGAGTGAAATGAGCCGCATCTGAAGCGGGCTACGGATTACGTGTTGCGGTTTACGGTTAACGGGCAAGACGATTCAATGGCCAGCAGACGCCGCCTGCTGCTGCTGCTCCTGCTGGTTTTGCTGGTTCTGCAGTTGATCGGCACCACGCCGGCGTCTCGCAGCCTCAGTGTCAACGGAAACAACATCTGGCGGAGAGTGCGTCTCGTGACCAGCCAGGAGAGCGATCGCAATGCCTACCAGGTGCTCAAGCCGAGCAGCCGCAACTCCACCTCCACGAGCACCACCACGAGTACTCCGAGCACCACCACCACCACAAGCACCACATCCACATCAACATCAACATCCACAGCCATTCCCATCCCTCCCTCACAGAGGGCAGCAAAGCAATTGGATCTCAACTTTCCGGGCAGCGTCTCGAACGTCTCGAATGCCGCGCGCCTGGAAATGTCCACGGAATTCTTCGTGGTGCCCACTCTGACGGCCAGCAGCACCACCAGCAGCTCCACCACGTCCACGCCCACCAGGAGTCTGGGAGCCAGAGCCCGATCCGCCAGCACACCCCGCGTCGGCCAGGGGAACAGCAGCGGCCACGGCCATGCCTACGGGACTCCTCCTAGCATCGTGTCCACGCACCTGCCCTTCGCCGGACTCCGGAAGGAGCCGTGGGTGGTGCCGGTGCTGGTGCTGGCCACTCTCACCATGCTCATGATGGCCGCCTTCGAAATCTTCGTGCTGTTCAAGGCCTGGCGGACCTCGCCCTCGCGGCGCCACCTCTTCCTGGGCCAGATGCTGCTCCTGGGATTGTTCGCCTGCGCCAGCCTCGGCGCCATCATCACCGCCCAGCCCACGCTCCTCAGCTGCGGGGCGATCCGCTTTGGGGTGGGCGTGGCCTACGCCCTTGTCTTCGCCGCCCTCCTGGTGAAGTGCGTCTTCCTGATCAGCCTGAACGGAGGCGTCTACCTGCCGGCCCCGTACCAGGGGCTGCTGCTGCTCTTCGCACTTCTCATCCAGGTGGCCATCGGGGGCCAGTGGCTGCTCACCCAGCCGCCCGAGGTGTACACGACCAGTGTGCCCGTGATGGGCAGTGGATTCCTCTCCACCACGGTGGCCTCGCAGACCAACTACTCGGCGCTGTTCTACCCCACGTCGTACACCACGCTGGACGGGACGCCGGAGATCTACACGAGGATTGCGGCGGTCAGTACGGTGCTGATCCCGCTCTGCAAGACGCAGTTCTCGGAGCTGCTCTTCTCGCTGATCTACATCGTGTTCCTCATCGTCTTCATCGCGGTGCTGGCCATCAAGTCGCGCGGCATTCGGGACAACTACCGCGAGGCCACCTACATTGGCCTGGCCATTGGCGGGGCCATTCCCATCTGGCTGGGCTGGATGCTGTGCGGCCTGGCCGTGGCGGAGCGGCACAAGGACGCGTGCATCGCCTTCGGCCTGGTGGCCACATCGGCCACCGTCTTCCTGGTGATGTTCATGCCCAAGGGCAGGCAGCTGGCCGCCATGGGCAAGGAGGGGCTCTATGTCGAGGATCGGGAGGAGCAGTTCAGCTCTCTGAGTCGCGCCGGGTCCGGCTACTCGCCCTCCTTCTTCCACTTCAAGCCCATCAAGTACGGGGTGATGAGCGGCTGTGGGATTCCCAACTCCGCCTCCAACACGGGCCAGGGCCTCAGCTCCAAGCACTGTTCCAGTGCCAACAATGGCGGAGGTAAGCCTGTCTCCATATCTAAATTTATGCTCTTTGGATTTGTCACAATTTCTGCAAAGGGCCTCCAGTCAATCAGTCAAACCCCACCCAAATCGGATCCCCTCCCCGCACCGTCACGTCACTGTGATGATTGCCTTTGCCCCTTGTGGCAGCTGTCAGTTCCTGTTAGTTTTGTAATAACTTTCTTTTCTTGCCTCATGTGCACGCGCTCCTAGGGGTGGGACTGGGACTGCCACTGCCACTGCCACTGCGACTGCGACTGGCAACCTCTTGAACTTTTACGTTTATCCATACGTTCGCTCTTTCTAAAAGCAACAACAGAAGCACACACACCACACTCGAGAAGAAAGAAAAGCAAAAGTCTTAACTTTCAAAGTCAAGTCAGCTCAGCAAGAGCTCCACCAGACGGTAGCCACACGGCGATAGCACAGTGGTTCAACTCGAATGGAAAGGGAATAATGAACACTACAAAGTATGAAGAAAGATTAGTGGAACTTTGTTTATATTGTGACATCATTGTATTCATTTACATTGATTTATTTCATGGTTCCCAAGCGCAGTGAATTGTAATTTTCTATAATTTTTCTTTGTTTTGAATTATTTGCATTTATTATTGGTATGCAAATTTTGTGCGCTTTCTTTTATTTTTGCCATTCCCAGCTGACAATTCTTTGCGGTGCATTTTCGCGACGTAGCCAAACCACTGTGCGGCGGCATTAACTGGGCTTAAAATTGTTTTGCCAGGCCGTGTAATTGTTTGGCATATTAATTTTCCCGACGCCGCGCCGTCGTGTAAGCCAAGTGCAGAAAGAGCTCACATGCAGAGATCTGTCTGTCTCCATCTCCATCTCTATGCTCGTTTGGGTTCCATCTCTATCTCTATCTATATCTCTATCTCTGACTCTGTCTGTGTGCTTTCGTTTTCGTTGTGAGAACGAACGGGCAAAGTTCGTTGCCAAAGTCTTTTGATTAAATTTCTTTTGCTGCCACTGTGCCTGGCTGTGGCTGTGGCTTCAGCTTTAGTCATTTCTGATGATGCAAATAAAGCCATCAGCAGGAATGAAATTTACGATTCCAGATTTCACATCTGCTCCATTAGGCGGTGTTAAGTGTCATGGAAACGGTCGCGACCCGGCCCCAAAAACAAATGCTTGGTAGACTGTCAAAGAGCAAGGGAAAATACGAACAATACAAAATGTCTAAGCAATTTCTGGCCATTCGACAGTGTCAATATTTGTATTTGTATTTAATACGATTATGAGTATTATGATTATTAGTTTTTGTTTCTTTTCTAAACAATAATAAACAGACCTAAAAGGCTTGAAAGAGTTCAGCTTTCTAATGAAAGCAAAAGTTGTGTGAGCCACATACATACCTGCAGCCAGTGGAAAGAGGATGGTGGCGGGGGGAATGTAGGGTAGGGTAGCACATCAATTGGTGCCGTGGCTGCTTCACTTCAGCCATGTAACACACTTTACGTAATTTAATTAAAGAAAATACATCAAAAATGTATGATTACAGTCAGCAAAAACATTTAAAATGAAAACGGGGCCAGGAAAACTTCAGCCAGCTCAAGTGGAAAACGAAGTCGAAATGCTCCAGTGCAAAATGTTGGCCACTGCTCGTAAAGTTATGCCGATCAATTCCAACAACAAAGGTGGCCAAAAAGGGGCTCCAGTAAAGCTATTTTCCCTTCTTCCCTTGAATCCCAGTTAAACCCTTTAGCAAGCCAATACGGCTTTTGCCTAGGTTAGGGTATAAAAGTTGCAATAATTTACCAAATTATAACAATGCGCCGCTGGGCCCAAGTAGGAAGCGTTTGACATGGCAGCTACTTGATGACGACGACGACGACGACTCCGAGTCTCTGTATGTGAGCCACGCATGAAAGCAAACAGAGACAGGGCCAGAGACAGGGCTGAAATGCAGCTGTAGTTGTAGCTGAAGCTGAAGCTGGAGCCACGGCCCACAGCCGATGCGATTCGTCGTCAGGCCAAAGTGCCTGTGGGCAGCCTCTGTCTCAGGCACAGTTCAGTCTGCGGCCTCAGATTCCTCTACCAATTCCCAATTCCAATTCGGAGCAGGGCGGCTCAGTCTTCGTTTTCGTCTCAGCTATCGGCTCATAAAGAAAGCCAGCAACTACGACAGCCACAGACAGACAAAATATAGGTAGGTACGTATACACATATAGATAAATGAGAGATATAGTGCCCAGGCAATCGCTGCATACCCGTACATATATATGTATGTACATATATATAGTATACTCGTACGTCAAACTGTCTGCAATTGAAAGTGCATTTGAGAGGGGGGAGGGGGGTAACAGCAACAGCAACAGCAACAGCGAAAGAAACAACAGGCACAGGCCACAGGCAGAAACCTTAAGACCAAAAGACAAATGTCTGGAGACACACAAAGTACAGAAAATCAAAGTTGGCACAGAGCTTAACAAGCAAACGGAGCAAACATCAGCCAAGAGCTGAGCTGCCAGCAATCGCTGCTATTATCGTACTCGTACGCCAGACCCAAGACCCCAAACCCCAGGTTCCAGCACCAGCCCATAGCCAAACCCGATCCGATCGGATCCGATCCGATCCCCAAACATGTGTGTGGGTTGACTCTTCGACTTCAGTCGAGCAGAGTGCCAGTGCCAGTGCCAGTCTCAGTCGCAGTCGCAGTCCAAGTCGCAGTTGAGTGAAGTGATCCAAAGGCCCGGACGAGAGACGGCAAGGGTTCCGGCTTGATTAAGGGCAAAGAAAGAAAAAACTGGAGCTGCATGTGGGCTGGCTGTGGCAGAAATTTACATAAGGCAATGAGGCAAGAGCAAAATCAAAAGTTGTTCCTTTTCTTTTTTGTTTGCCTTTGCCTTTGCTGCCTGCCTCTACCTCTGTCTCTCCTCTGCCTCTGCTGATTGAAGAGCAAATGACTTGGGCAACGAACTTGATTCGGTGGTGGAATTGATGGCCAAATCTATTATAGGATTTCTTGATCCTTAATAACCCATAAAATGCTTCCAGAAACCCAAACATAATCCTACAGATACAGAACATTTATAAGCTCCAAAAATGAGACTGGATACGCGTAAGCCGAAACCGCAAAGTCTTTAAAAATATTTCTAATAAATTCTTAATACGAGTATCGAATTTCCTGCCAAGCCTTTCGATGTTCATGTATGCATCTGTGTCTGTGTGTCTGTATATTTCCCCTCTCTGGGGTGTGTGTGTGTGTGGTCGTAGGCAGTTCGGCACATAATTCACTGAGCAATTTGCAACAATAAACTAAACGACAGCTAACGGCGTTGACGCCAAGGAATGGGCCAGGGCCTGGCCAAGACAGTGGTCCAAAGAGCGGCAGGGGAGCAGTCGGAGTCAGAGGCCAGCAGCATTCGCGATGATTGCCACCGCAGCCGCGACTTCCCAGTCGAAGACGAGGAGACGATGAACGCAGATTGACAGCAACAGCTTCAGCTACAGCTACACAGATCCAGCTCGCGTCTCTCTAGAGGCCCTACGCTCGAGGCCGCACAGCACAGCACAGGTCTGGTTTGGTTTGGTTTGCTCTGCTCTGCTCGGCTCTGGCTTTGGCTAAAAGGATGTCGTGGGGCCTTGTCGCGATGTGGCCCGATATGAGCCGCCCGTTGATTGAACGCGCGCAAACCGCTCGAAATGATACGAGAGTTCAAGGTTGCGGGACTGGCTTTAATTGAAGTCGCATTGTTGTAACAGCTCCGCCAGTGGCAGTGGCAACGGACAACGGCAGCTGTCGACAACGAGCCGCGCGATGACAGGCCCAGTCACAAAAATAGATGCGAACATGCCACTGCCCTGCACTATGTAGATACTTCCGTTGCGGCATGATCGTGATGTTATCATTATACACTGCCCTTGTGGATGAGCCCCAATTGGCCAGTTGGTCAGTAAGACGGGCCGGGCCCATCAATCTGTGCATCTGCCTTGCGGTCTTTGTTCTCTGGCGACGACGCATTTTTTTGTAATTTTATTGAGTGACTTTATGCCAGGCAGCCACATCCATAAAATCAATCATTCATACCAATGGAACCGAGCCGAACCGATCCGAGCCGGGCAGACCTTGGAAGGTTAAAGCCGGTAGATCCGTACTCGAGAGCCGTGCCGTGCCGTGCGGAAGTTTTTGTCTACGAGTATTTGTCTTGCATGTTTATCGATCGATGGGGATTTGTCAATAAAAAGCCGCCCCAGGGAGGCCGCAATTCATTTAACTGTGCCCGGTCCAGAGATTGTTTTTCTTATTTTTTCCACATATTGTGTTTTATTATTGGCAAACGCAAACTTGAGGATCTAACACTGTGGCTAAGCTTTAGGTGAAGGTTTGATTGGGTTATTGATGGATCTTACACAAAGGTTGCCTCATTGTCATTAACCAGTTGGCGTAGGCCAGCCAGGGAGAGCCCATTAGGAATATGAGAAATGAATAAATGATTGCCACCATTTGTATCTTGAAAGAACTTTTATATTTGTAAAAGTAGTTGGAGAGTATTGGGTTTCCTGCCAGCGAGTTCTAAGACTATAAATAAATGTGTAGACATAAAGTATAATATTAAAATAATATAAATATTTAGTATTAATGATCCAAATGGTTATGGTTCAAGCAAGTCTCAGGGTCTCTCGGAATAATATGTTTTCCCTGGAAGTTACTAGAAATCGGAATGGTTCGATAAGCTGTCAATTACCAGTTCAAATTTTCAATTTAAAACAAAAACCAATAATAATTTCAATTGGAAGATTTCTGCTTACGTTTTCTTTGTTCAAAGACCAACCGTGGAGTGCCTTGGGGCTATTGTAGACCATTGAAACGATTCGACCAGCATCAGCTGTCGAAAATATGACACAAAAAAAGATTCGATTAGCCTCAATTGTTCTAAGACCACTTCAAGCCAAGACCAAGACCAAACCAAACCAAGCCAAAGCAAACCAAAGACTGAGGCAACGAACTTGAAATTGAAAAACCAAGAAAAACAAAGGCACAAAACAGCAGAACAGAACAGAGCAGAACAGAGCAGAAAACTTGACAACGATGATGATGATGATGATGTTGATGATGATGCTGATGATGATTATGATGAAGATGGCGTAATGTACAAATCTGTGAAGTACGTGTCTTTGAGTATCGTATCGTATCCAACTCCATCCAGTGTCTGTGTCCGCGTCGTCTGTGTATGGTGCCTAATATATGAGTTGGGTAAACGCTGCCAGCACGTGCTTGAAACGAGCGTCACTGTATATTACCACAAAATTATAGCGGTTTGCAATAACAGCCGCAGTCGGAGCCCAGGCCCGAGAGTTGGATACTGGATACTGTACACACTGGACGCAGAAGCGATGATATTTAAGTTTTGCCTAGAAGTGCCTAGCCAGCAGCTAGCAGCCAGCATCCAGCATACAGCAACGTAATCGATAACCAGTTCCGAATTGCGGCAATGAAACCGAAAGCGGAAAAGCCAACCACCACCACCACCACCACCCAGCTCTCCGCTCACTTCTCGGCTCGAAGCAAGTCAGACCAGCCCGTCCAGGCCGGGACAGGCCGGGTACAGGCCGGGTACAGGCGAGTGAAGAGGGAGAGTGGGGAAAGGGGAGTGAGCCGTGCGCCAACTGCACATACTCGTACGCTAAAATTATTACGCCAAATTGGCCAAGAGTGCAGCTCCTCCCTGGGTGCTGTGGCTGCTCTTACGGTATCTTTCAGAGTGGCTTGTTGGAGTGGTATCAGCTCATGGCCAGGCCAGGAGGGATGCAGAGTAGGAGAAGGGCCCGATTCGACTCGGTTCTAAGCGAGTGATTGATTTAAAGGTCTTAAACTGTTAAGTGCCAACAAACCGCCGTAAATCGGCGGAGATAGTTAAATCCGAAACTGAACAATAAAGCCAGAGCGGGGATCGATTCTATAATCTGGTTTCCACAGATGATGTACAGCACAAAAGTTTTTCGATATGTTCGCTACGCTGGGACTTGCTATGTATATCTTAACACATCGTACACTGAATAAGCCGCTTTGAATGTAAATTGAATTGTAGCAATTTGAAGGTCATACGCCCTTAGCCGAAATATGCAAATTGCCAACGGTTGTGGCCATGTGAAAAATGCTTTTCTTCCGCTTCTGGATGGGAGGGAGAAACCGCTCGGCCGCCGCGCGCACATGACAATGAACTCTGTGCCAGGGAGAGGGAGGGAGGGAGATGGATATGGCATAGAACGAACGTGGCCAATTAGTTATAATGCTGCTTCGTGATATCACAACATCTGGCAACTCACTCTCAAAGACCCCAGACAAGAGCAGCAGCCTCGGAGCTGCTGCTTCTGTTGCAACAACTACTCGTTGGGGGGGAAAGGCAAAGACAGAGGCTGAGGCGGAGGCTGAGGCGGAGGCGGAGGCAGAGAGAAAGAGTCTAGGACGGAGCCAATAAGGAAAAAAGCGACTCTCGACGCTCGCCAAAGAAATTACTCAAGTCTGCAAAGTATGTAGCAACAAGCAACAGCTACAAAAAGATACTTTGCTGTGGTAAGAACAACAGCAACAGCAACAACAGCAGCAGCAACAACAGCAGCAGCAACAAAGGCGAACAATGACAATCTGCACGTAGCAATCAGTCAACGTGCGGCAGTTGGTTTAACTTTAACTTGTTGCCAGCCAGAAGATAGAAGATACTGGGCCTTAGCCATAGCCTGGTCGCTGCGCGGTGCGGCGGGAAGGGAAAGGTGCACCAGGGGTAAGCCGACAAACTGCAAAATGCAAAACGTGGCTCAGAGAGTCGGCGTCTCAGACGCTGGCTTTTCCTTAGAGATGGGCAATTTTAATGAACATTTCCAGTCGCAGAAAAGAAAGATACGAAAGAACGAATGGGCGAATGAGCGAAAGAACGAAAGAAAGCAAGAAAGGGGAAATACTCGTAATTAAATGCAAGTGGGGAAAAGTAAAAACGGAAAAAGTGATGAGCCGAAGGGAGGGAGCATGGGGAAATAATGAGGGAATAAATTGTCTCACTTTAAGTGGGAATAAATTATAAGAAGAATTTATACAACACACAACAATGAAATATTCATAGGAAATTGTTCTGCAAATTAAATTCTAAAAGCGAAAATATTTCAGACCCAATTAAAAGATTTCCAATTATATTCCAAATATTCGTCGTAAATGTTTTCCCAGCTTATTCCTTTTCAATCCCATTCCATTCCCCCATTTTCCACTAAACATTAAAATTAAAATTCAGAGTCACGTCTTCTGTCATCCCTAGGAATCTATGGTTTTGTCCGATCCGTGTCCGCCCACACACTCACACTCACACAGTGACACACTGACACTACCACAGAGACAGAGCGGAACACGCACACGGATGCCATAGAGCAGCAGAGCCAGGGCCTGAGCATGGGCCTGGGTCTGGTCATACATATTTGCACTTAATTAACGTTTTTCGTTTCGTTTCATTTCGTTGGCCGACCGTGGAATATCCAGGGGCAGTGGTGGTATGAGTATTAAGTATGAGTATGAGGGGTACTTAATGCAGGCGAGCATAATCCATAATGGCCAAATCAACGAATGAGCCGACAGACTGTGAAAATCAGAAGCTGCGGGGCCAAGACTGAGGGAAAAAGAAAGAAACTTTTCCCCCCAGCAAAATGGAATTAAGCCAAATTTGCCGCTTCAGCTGACGGCTTGGCGCTGGCGGCTGCTGTCTGGAAACTAGTTTCTTTTTTGCGCAAAACGCCAAAGCTTGCACACAGATACAGTCCACAGATGCAGATGCAGATACAGATACAGATACAAATGCAGAGGCAGAGGCCGACACATGCATTTTCATTTTCTGACACATAATTCCACATTCGAGGCAGCAGCCGCCGAGGCAGGAGAGGAAAAACAAGCGAGCTTAATTGCAGTATTTGTTCTAAGTTAATTAGAAAAGCAAGACCGCAAAACGAGACCAAGACCGCGACCAGGAAAGTGCCACACGAAATGAGGGTAGTGGTAGGGGGAGAGAGGGGATCTGGCATGTGTGTAACTGCTGCATTTAACACTGTCAAGAGTTCAGCAGCAACAACAGCACCAGCAACAGCCTTAGACCTGGCTTGTTCCTCTGTTCACCCGCTTTTCCAGCCTGGTTTTTGGCTCATTTCCCCACTCTTTCTGTTGGCCATTAACACAGTTTCAGTTGAGATTCAGTTAGCGCACAGAGCTGCTGAATAGTATAATAATAATACACATATGAAATAATAATAATAATGATAATAATAATAATCATAATTTACAGGCAGCCACAGCTGCCGGTCAGAGAGCAGTTGGTTGATTGGCTTACATTTGTTAGGCTTTGCCAGCTGCCAGCTCTGTAGCCTCTAGCCTTACGAGCATATGAATATATGAATATGAATAAATAGCTCGGCTAATGATAAGCCCAGTCCAGTTCATGCTTGTGGCCCGCTTTGGCTGTAGAACTTTAACTGTGTACAAAAGTTATAAATAGCACAAAAATTAGGGCTGGGTTTATCTTAAGACAAACTGGATTTTGAGAGGTTGTCCACGGAAATAGGGACAATTGGGACAGACTAAACTACTGAGATAGTGAATGAATGATTAATTTTCTTCATAAATTGTTGAATACTTCTCCACTGAGGGTAGCTGAACAGTTCACTCGAATCATCTGCCCATCTTGATGCATTCCCAAATAGTTCAATCGTTTCTTAAATCTTTTCCCACCTACACCCCTATATGTATGTATGTTTCGAAACACCAGACACATTTATTAACCCCATAAAGATAATGAGATAATGAAGGTCACAGCGCACAGCCCAAACGAAATGAAACGAACTGGAAAAGAGTTTTTGCAAATCAAACACAAACCTATTAATGGACTCAGTGGACATCGCTCAGGTTTTTACCAAATACCCATAAATGGGAACGCACTCAATGAGTGTGGCCCGAGTTAAATACAGTTGGGAGCGAGACTTTCTCTATGGCTTGAGGGTGTTGCTGCGCTGGGGCCAAAGGTAACCCACGGACATGGGACATGGGACTAGGGAGACGGGAGACGGGAGACGGGAGATTCGAGATGCCAGATGCGAGTGTTTGACATCATTAAGATCGCCATAAATTGGCCAGCAAAAGTGTGAAATATGGCAGGGTAATTTCCATGAATTGGGGACATCTGTGTCCGGGCTGTGGGTCAGGCCAATTATGACTGGCCCTGGCAGACAGTTGTGACATCTTCACTGATTTATACATATTCCCCTTTTATTTGTTGTATGTATACACATATAGGTTTAAATATCTTATAAGAAGCATAAATATATATGTATATTATTTATTTATTTATTTATTTGTTTACTTGTCATCTCATCCATATCCATATATACTCGCATCATCACAAAATCAACCGCAACCAACACGAAAAACGTCAACAACAAACCCAAAAAAAAACATAAAACATAAAACAAATCATTGCAACGATCTAAACAACATAAAACCTCCGACTTCTTCCTATCGTGCCCCTCCTCCGCTACCATCTCGAAACCTTGTCAATATAATAATTGAAATATATTCTCAACACGCTCACGACACGCACACACACATACACACAACACCACACCACACACCATTGCATATGTCATTACATAATCTATTCATGTTGTTGCTTTTGTAATATTTCTCATTATTATTATTTTATTCATCAATCATTTGGAACTGCTTTTTTTCGGTTTGGCTCTTCCGGTATTCGTACCTTTTTTTTTGTTTTCAAAATTTAATTGAATTTACATTTTTTTGTCGAAAAATGTGTGCCGCAATCCAATAATTACTGTATGTACATATATTTATCCTATACATAAAATCAATATCTCTGTGGCTGTATCTTTGTGCGTGTGGGTCACGACTGGTTTCGTTATTGGTTTGGTAAACTTTACACACGGCTCTGGTCACTGGTCACTGTACTCTGGACTCTGGGGACTTTCAATCACACATGCACCACCCACACACCAACCACAAAACCCACCACAACAACACCACCAGATCGGGTTGCTTTGGTCACCGCCGCACCGCCGAGCTATACACGTATGTATCACTATTTTCCAGCACATTTGAGTCCGCACCCGTTCTGTTATTATCCACCCGCACCACCACCACCACTGCCACCGCAACCACCGCCACCACAGCAAGCTGCACCGCCCACGCTCACGCCGTTGACCCTCAAACAGTTGGGCAACTCCCTAACCTCCATGACACACGCGGCGCAATTGGCCAAAACGTTGCGCTATGCGCCAGGTAATAATTTATTTGCATAATATTCTAAGGATCATAAGACCCCTCCCACCTACCTACCCCCCTACCTACCTATCGACATTATCTACAATTTTGAATACCAAATTTATCCAATACATATAGGCATGTTCATACGACCCGACGAAACGAATCTGTACACGACGCTGGAGCCGACGTTGAGCACCAATCCGAATGTTTACTTTCAACGCAGCGGAGCCGTCCATCCCGGTATCCTCTACTAGGTAGCGGAGAGTAGTGGAGAGCAGCGCGACAAGTATCGAGAACACTGGAACTGAGTATTTTTTCGTAATATTAAGTTACGGCTCCCAAGGAGCAGCAGCAATAAGTGAATTGATGTTAATGGATCATTTCGAATAGTGTAAAATTTTTTGTCATAACTGCTAAGCTCTTTGCAAGTAAGCTATGCGATACGAAGGATATACATATGTACAGCATTTGTATGTACGATTTAATAAGTATAACTTAATTTATGATCTAAGATTCAAGCTAATCTTGTACCCAGGAATTTTGATATATTCCAGGGGCTTAAGCGAGGAACAATTGGAAGCCGAGGCAATAGAACTGCAATGTGTAGTCCTAGTTAGAAGATATATGTATGAACCATCTACACTGGTTATATTTTACACAATAATTTAAGCAGCGATTTGATTGAACGAGAGGTGCATCGAAATATGGTAAATGAATAAGTCTTAAGAATTGCATCCTTTTCAAAGCAAGAGGGTAGAAATGATTGATTTGTTTGTTTCCTATTGTTCAGCGCATAATTTATATTTAAAATCAAATGTGAAGGAATGTGGAAGTAAAGTTAATTGGAGTATATCGAGCTACATAAGATCAGTCGTAAGATGCAGCAATGTTTGCATCCAGCACTCGTTTGCCTCTGTCCATATCCATAGTCCAGTAAGTAATAGCCTTAATAAACATTTGTCTAGCCAAGTAGAACGATCGGTTAAGCAAACACGAAAATGTTGTACATACATATAGCAATGGCCCCGAGCACAAGCACACACACACACACACACACACACAACACACACACTCACACACATGATGAGCAAACCAATCTCAATAAAAGAAAAGAAAAAAAAAAGAACATCTTGCCGCACTCTCAATTACCACACAGGAACAGCATCAGCATCAGCATCATCAACAATAACGATTACAATTACAATTACAATTAAGTATAATTGCAAATTATTGGCATTGCAATGCCTATTAACGCCTCCTGCAACAGATGGCGATGTGGCCAGTGGCAGAGGGGGAGGGAGGTGTAAAGGGGGGACTATTGGATGCCAACGCGGCGCTGCATGTTTCAAATAATTTGTTAACGCCTCTCCGATTGAGATTGGGTGCAGGGCATTGGTCGGCTGCCCATCGTCGTTGTTTCGAAATGTAATCGTAGATAAACGTTCGACCATTATCGCCTGCTTCTAAGTACTCCACGAGTATAGAGCAATTCCCATTGCAAGACACAGCGACGCCTCTGATGACTTGACCCCATATATGGCAAATGGTCTATGTCTAGGTCCAGGGCCATGTCCAGATACAGATACAGATCCAGGGAGTACCACAAATGCATGCCGAGGGCGTGTACAGCAAAGCACTGGGAGGTGAATGGCGGATGGTGGATGGCGGACATGGAGGAAGCAGTCTCTTCATCCTCACATTAATTAAGTGCAACAATGCGGTGCAGAAGGGCAAGGGGCTGGCAGGGGGTGCGAGACTGGAATAGGAAAGGATGGCAACATTCACATCCACATCTCCAGGCAGTCACATCGTTCGTATTAATGACATTTCTCACGAACATTTTACCAGAACAGTCAACACAAGAAGCTGTCCTACCCGAGTGCACTGGCAAAAAAGATATATCCAGTTGATGTTACCATATGTATGTTCAGCTTTCAATTTCAGCTAATTCCGAGTGATATTTAAAGCGCAATTCCTATGCTTTTCCTTAAGTTTTCCTCAGTGGCCACTTTTCTTTCAGTGATGCCACAAGCTGAAGTCCAGTGGCAGGGTCCAGTTCAGTCACAGAATCTGCTTCTCTCTTTTGCGGCAGCCGCCTCGCTTCAATTAGGCGCGCCTTCAAATCACAAGTCAATCAAAGTTGTTAGATTTGCCGTCCTCGTCGTCATAGTCATAGTCGTGGTCGTGGTTGTGGTTGTGGTCGTGGCCGACGTCGTCGTCGTCGCCGTCGCCATCGCCATCGCTGGCGGGTTGACATCTCCTGACATGGCTCACAATGTTGCAGGACCCTGGAGGCGGCAGCATCAATTACAACATCCATGACAGGCACAGCGTGAAATGTTTGTACATTTCTTGGCGGCGCTTCCGAGGGGACCAATTAGCCCTATGTAGGCATTTCAGATGGACTTCTGCAATTAGCCAAAATCGAATCCAACAATTTCATCACAGGCATCACCATTCCACTCCATTCCATTCCATTCCCCCACTCCCATTCCTATTCCCATAATCATCATCTCAGCCACTACCATTATCATTATCCATCGTTATCAATATGTCTATCGTTGCGATTTATTTGATCAGTCGATTGTCGATTGTCGATGCTCGCTACCTTCATTCGTTTATTTCCCTTTCCAGTCCTTCCCTTCCCTTCCCTTACCCATTCCAACGCCCAGAGGCGTGCCTTCTGACGTGCTAATGGCGTTTTGGTAACGCTTTATGGCATAATGGGTATTAGCCAGGGAGGCACGATGGCCAAGCATCAAATGCGGCTTCGAGCAAAAGGATGGTGGGAGGAGGTGGTGAATGTGAATGCTGAATGCTGGAACAGTGCTGCTGAAATTCGTTAGAGATGAACTATTGCCGAAGAACAGGGACGATACCGGAAATGGATTCCCAAATTTATACTTATAAGTAACTTGTTGTTGATTATTTATGTGTTAACATATCTCACCTGAAACTTGAAATATTACAGAATTTTATGTAGTTGCTCAGCCTTATCGGACCTGTAGTATTACTGTTCAAATGCAATGATCCTTTTTTTCATTCGGCTTCAATCTCCGATCAAATCTGAGTCGAAATAACAGTGGTAGTACGTGCAGTAGTTCCAGCAAAGTTGCCAACTGCACTCCTTGGCTCTCACTCTCTCATCTCTAGCGTTGGCCGACTGACGATCGCCAATGCCTGGGGTATGAGGGATCTCTATCTACATCTGCATCTGTATCTGGGATCTGTCTGTGTCTGTGTCGGTGTCTGGGTCTGGCATGGTCTAGCCCGGGCTTGCTGTTCATTTTTTTTTGGTCATAATAATTCGCGTTGTTCGTTTGTTGGAGGCATGTTACCAATACGGTTGCGGGCACGGGCATGGGTACGAGTAAATTAAATTACTTGCCTGGCCGCACCATTAACCGTAACATTATCCTTGAATGAATGTGCCATGGGAGGGGATGGGATGGGAGGGGATGAGGCGAGACGAGACGAGACGAGACAAGACGAGACGAGCCGCTGACTATGGGGGCTGGGCTGCGGGTACTATTACAGCTATTATTGTGGTGCAAATGTTATGACCGCTTTATAGAGAGTGCAGACCAAGACCAAGGAGCGAAAGACGTTGGCCAAGGGCCCTAAGGGCAGCATCACGTTGCTGATTTGATGGGGTTCTTTCTCTGGCGGAGGAGACCAGACCTGAGCTGATCGCTGGATGATAAGCTAAGCCCGAAGAGAGCAACTGGTAATGCGTGCATTGACCGCATGGCTTTGCTCTGGGCCCTGGAGCGGTGTTGACGTAAGTTGAAATTAAATTTGTGTACAGGCCCAGAGACGAGATGCCTTCCGAGTACAGTTAACCCTGTTTAAGTGCGCCACGCACTCCCAAACTGCGTGCTCTGAAACGTGGAAGAGGCGGGGACAGACGCGACTCTCAGTATAGGTCCAATTAACAGTACCCAGAGCGGAGAGACATTGCTCTAACCACGTTTCGCCTGTCCTCTCGTCCCTCCTGAAGGAAGTTGGACCGCAAACCCAGAGCCAGACCCAGCCCAAGTCAAAGTCAAAGTCACAGCTTTGTCGCAAGCCCCTGCTTATAGCATAAGTATATGTATCTTTGCCAACTGGTTCTGCGTTCGGTTGGTTCGGGGCAGTTCGCTTGGAGGCTAACCAAGCCAGCCAACACCTCTCCAGTTCTCCAGCTCTGCAGCTCTGCAGTGTTCCAGGTATCGGCTCTCTGGTTAGAGAACCGGCAAATGCAAACGGCAACCAACCAACCCGGCATACGAGTTTATAGCGGATGCGTAAACGTAAACGCATTTGGCTCAAATGCCGTTAGGGCCTTTGACTAAATTGCATGGCCACATGGGCCCCTTTGGCGTCGACTCTGGCTAAGGCTGCGGCTTTGGCATTGGCATTGGCATTGGCATCTGCTATTTGGATGTCGTCCAGTGGAGACGCCATGGCATGGATCCAGGCCGGGCCGGGCCGGGCAGCAAGATTTTCCCATTGACATTTTGTCGCAGCTCTTGGTCTGCTCCCTTGCAGCTCCCTCTGCCTGGGAAATGCTAATGCATTGCATAGTTTGCGATCGAAAGCCGCCCAGATTGTAGCCTCAATATAGTATAGGAGTAGAGTAGACTCGAAGAGGAGAGGAGAGGAGCAAACGAAATGAAAGAATCCCATTTGACGTAATCAAAAACAGAATGTGGGCAGACCGCACGAAAACTAAAAAAATAAAGAAAAAAATGTTTTGGGTCATTGATTTCATTCGCTATCTTTGCATCTTAACGGGTTTTCTTCACTATTTTGTAATGGGCCCAAGATCAATGTACCAGACTCGACTCAAGATGTTTCTGGACGCTGAGGTTGAGCGCACGTTTGAGTGTCTTCCCTTTTCTGTAGCGAGCACGCAACTGAGCCCCCATTGATTAAATAACCATGGTCCAAGTAATGGAAACAGCAAGAGGGCAAACAGCACGAAGATTGGATACACTATCCCCAAAGTACGCTCAAGATTCACTCTAACCTGTTGAATGATATTCCCTCTCATTGGATATCCATATCCACGCATCGCATGGAAAGAGCATCGCTTGGCACGGCAATATCGAGTCAAGTACCAACTTCTTAATTATTTTTTATGATCTTCTTTCAACCGACTACCGTCTCGTCTCACATTTTGCTTCTCTCTCTCTCTGGCTTTCTCACAATTCTCATTTTGGTTGCCTTTTTATGGCTGGCTGCTTGGTCTTTAAATGATTTAGGATTGTTTGAATTGAATTGAAATAAATTGGGTCAACGTGTTCCAGCAGCGTTAGATGGAAGATTGCTGTCCATTACAAGTTCATTGAGATGTTTCTTCATCTCGAATTCATATGGTAATACCAGAGGAGCGAGGGGTACAGAGTGAGAGGTAAATTGTGCATGATAATTATGATTTATGTGTAAAGAAAGGCCAGTCAGAGATTGGTGGGTAGCAAGGTAGCACGATGGCAAGGAGGCTTGTTAGGAGTGATAATATGAAAAATGCATTGCAATCAAACAATGGGGAGAGAAATGCGTTATTTGTAAATTAAATGGCTCTCCCATATGGGAAGGAAATTGATTGCAAGAGCTTATGAGTTCAGTGCAAGGCGTAAGCTACTATGCAATGGATTCAATTGAATTAAGGATCATTGGGGCAAAGGAAACCATTTAATTAACTACCTTAGATGTTCGTTTGGCTTTTACAGTGCCATAAAGTACATAGACCTTTTAATGACTGCGAATGTTTTGCTTCCTAGTTAGGGGCTTCAATCACGATCTCGTCCGGGCATCTTCAAATCATCTTCGAGGGATCTGCATCTGCCCTGCGCATTGTATGCAAAATCCAAGTAGAAAGGGGGAGAATAAAGAACACAAAGTCGTGCGCTAAATATAAAATTTAATATTGCAACTTACACATGTTTCCTAGATGCTCCAAATGGCTCTCCCCGACTTGGCTTGGCCTCCCTGGGTCGGGTCTGGTCTGGCCTGGTCTGGGTCTCTCTCCTTCAGCTTGATGATTCTTTCTGTTAAGTTCTGTTCTGTACAGTTCAGTTCAGTTCAGTTGAGATGGGATTCGGTTGGAGCTGGCCACGGCTAAAAGCTCTCACGAGGTTTAGCTGGGGGTTCGGGGTTATTTGCTGATTTTTACGACTATTTCTATCTTAAAGATACAAGTTTATTTATGGCCCGGGCGCTCCCTCCCTCTGTGGTGAGTGCATAAAATGCAGGGAATGACATTGCAACACCCAGTAAGCAGGATCCGATCCGCATCCGAATCTCAAACCGAATCAGAATGGAAATGGTGATGGTGATGGCGAGGCCGATGCCGATGGGTGTGGGTATTAGCTATGGGAATCGGTACCAATAGCAGGGCACTAAACATGCCGTATGTACGAGTATCGTGCGAGTATTGTACGTATATGTGGGTAAGATGACTTGGCCTGAGTTGACTAGAGTTTAATGTGGTTCGCCGGCTAAATGCAAACGCATCGAGGGATGGCATCCAGCCCGAGAGCCACTGTGGGGGCCACCAACCATCACAGCCTGAATGCTAAAAGGGTTCGGATTGTGGTTCGGGTTTTTGGTCTGGGTCTGCGTCTGGGTCTGGGTCTGCGCCTGCTTCTCTTTTTTACGAACCTCCTTTATTTTGTTGATGTGCCTCATTAGGAGTGGCCAGTGGAAACCAGTTCCAGCAGGCGGAGGGAGGCAGCAGTCGGACCCCAGACAATTGACAATTTAAACGAATTTCTTTCAAACCCAACACTGACACAGCCCCGGCACAAATGACGAATAGTTGTGGATCCCTCAGCCAAAGTTTACGCATGAAATATGCACCACCAGGAGGCAGCAGCCACAGCAGTTGTAGCAGCCTCAGAAGCAGTCAGGAGTTGGCAGTGTCCGAGGACGGGAGACGGAGGGACGGGACGGACAGGACAGACAGGACGCATGTATGAAGTGTCATTCATCTGGCCATAAACGCATTATTCAATATGGTGGGCAAGAGGAGCGCGATGGGAGCAATGGGATGGGAACAGAGCTAGACAAACGAGTGATCGGTAGACGTAGACGGACACCAACAACAGCAAGAGCAACAGCAACAGCAACGACGACGGCTGACTAAATGCCTCATACTGTGCTGGCCCTGGGGTCTGGGGTCTTGTGGGGCTCAGGCAGCTCTGCTCTTGTGCTGCTCCTTGACTATCTGTCCGGTTGCGTCCGTTTGTCTGTTTAGTTTTCAAGGTTAACAAGTTGCATTTGCAATTTGGGACTAGGACTGGATTCGACTCCAGGCTCAGGCCAAGAAGAAGGATTGTATCCACCGACAGACAAGCAGACAGACAGACAGACAGACAGATAGACAGACGTACGACCCATCGACATCGTCTGCCGGCTGGGCGAACTTCCATGCGACCGCATCAATCGTTTGGTGAGAATTAAATGCTTATACCTTTTGTTTGGCCAGTACCATCTGCTCTCCCCAAGGCCCCTGCCCCTATCCCTTCCGCTGCCCCTGCCCCTCCTCAAGAGCTCTTTCTTTAATGAGCGACCTGCTCAATAGCCCGAACGAACCAGAAACGAAACCGAAATCAAAGAGCCCAACAAAAGTACAACAAAAAGCACTCTCATCGAATCAAATGATACCCTTGGAGGGGCTAAGCACATAATTCTGGGAGGAGTAAGGGCTTTTTCTTAAAGGAGAATCGAAAACGAAGAATCTACATTTTAAGAATAAGAGGAATTTGGTTTGCTCATATATCGTTTCTAGAAGAATATTTCCTTGTAAATCTTTCACTTTCAGTTTTCGTATTTATATTTTGAGAAGAACCATGGAAATAACCGAATGAGAGAGATATATGGAATCATCGAACCACTTTCAAGTACTTTCGTACGAGAACTTTTGTCAAGACTTCTACCCTGCCCTTCATGCCAAAGAGCCACAGACTTAGGACTGCTCTTGGGACCTTTGGAGCGGGTGCTGTGCAATAATACGACGCTGATCTATTATTCGCTAGATTGTAAAAATGTAAAAATCACGCTTTCGTGTTGTGTATAAATTGAATGCAATTTATAAATGTCCAGCATAGAATTAAATCCCCAGCCGTCGGCACAGTCCACGATCGGGTTGGTGATGGTGATTTTTCAAAATAAACAACCTTGAGACCAGGCCTCAGCCCCAGCTTCAGCTTCAGCTCCAACTGAAGCTGAGAACAATTGCCAGAGCCGACCAGACCAGACCCCTAGAGCACGGTCAACAATAGACAGCAGCCACAGCCCAAAAGGATCCGCCAGATGCCGGATCGGGTCCCTTGGAGCCACAGATGAAAAATTGCGCCAATTGAATTTGGCCAGCGATTGTGGTCGATTGGTCCTCATTGGGTGCTGGCTGCGGGGGGCAGAATGGTGCATTAGGTGCGCGGTGTGCGGAGTGCCAGGGCGTGCGAGGGGTGGCAGGTCCGCTGGGCGGTCGCTTAGTTTTCAACGCATTTATCAATACCCAAGTGGATTGCCTTTAGCTCTTAGGGCCCGGTCCAGCGCCCGGTTCCGCTTATCCCAGTCAAGGCGTTGACAATGCCAGGGGCGGTGTCAGGTCGCTTCGTTTAATATATACGAAAAAAAATCTACCAAGTGGCCGCCGTCTCTGACTGAAGATGAAGCCACAAAATCTATTTACCATAGCTTGCATCATTCATCGCCACCAGGTATGGCCCTGCATTAAGAATTCCTATTCCACTTGGTGGTCCACAATGATGATTTGATTTCGTGATTTTTCAGTTTTATATAAAATGGTCTCAACTTCTAGCAATTTCTATGCAAAAACCCCCTAAGTAATGTTCTTACTCCTTCGAAATTTGTTGTATTAAGATGTATCATTAGATGTGTGTAATACTAAAATATTTATTGACTAAACATATTTATACTATGTTGTGACATACATAAATACGATAATTCTATATGTTAGTAAACTAATTTATGAAACTGTATACATTCGTAAGTATATTGGCACCCAAATTGCAAGTAAGTAAATGGAAACTAGCGACTAAACAACAAAAAAGTGTGAACAGAAATTCGTACTAAATAAATTAAACGACAAAAATGAACAACTAAAAATACACATTTTCCTTAATTTAACTGAGCAGAATCTTGACAGGTTCTCGGGACTAGTATAAGCAGTAGGTGCAATCCTATTGGGATTGCATTGCACATTTCAAACGAATTTCGAGCCAGATGGGCAATCAAAAACAAGAAAGAAAGGGTAGATTCGGGCTGAGAAACTTGCTATACCCTTGCAGATCGGTCATTCCGGTTGATTTCATTTATCTAATAAACATGAACTACAGAACTTTCAAGCTGAGTCCCTAGCTGACAAGAAAAACATGATGAAAGAACGAACATACGAAAATGGCTAGATGCGGATCTTTGTAGCATCAACTGAAATTCAGAATACCAACGACAAGGGCATACAAAAAAATTGACAGGTTTACCATGGGTTAGAGAATGTCATTCTTCTGTCTACGAAGGCTCTGACACTGCGCGCAGCTCTTCCATCAGCGAGGGCATGACCTCCCTCTCCTGCTCTGGACCAGCAGCAGCAGCAGCCGCAGCGAGCAGCATGTTCAGCTGCTGCATATCGGAGCGACAGGCGGCAACGCCTTCGCTTAATTGGCACAAATTTGGCTGGCAACGTTGACTTCGCTCGATTAGATCCAGGATGTAGCTGTTGCGTGGGCGACCTGTCTCCTTGGCGGTTTGCTGAACGAGCTGCGGGGAACACGGGGGGAATGAATGAATCGAGAGCTGAATTATGCCAAGAGGAGTTGTACCTTCTTGTAGTCATCGATCAGATTGGCAACTTCGTGGGCGGGTTCAAGGGGCGTTGTGCTGGCCGTGGACTTGCCCGAGTCCGATGCCTCAAAGCGTGCACGTTCCGCGACTAAAGTTCTCTCCATCATCTGTGCAAATATAAATGACATTTATTCACATTTTAGCGTAGCTGCAAGACTTCACCTTGATCTTGACCAGATTCTGCTCGTGCATTTCCGTGACCTTCGCCAGCTTCAGTTTGATTTCTGAAAGTTCTTCAGCCTTTCGCTGGGACAGTCTACCGTTGCGCAGTTCTTTGCGTAAAAACTTGGCCAGCTGCGTCCAACTTTTGGCACTCTGCAGCTTTCTGCCTGTCTCCATTTCGAGCACGTGCACTAGCGAGCGCAGGCAGTCCACTGCCTTTTGCTCCTGTCGCGTGCTCTGCTCGCGCTCTTCGAGCAAACCTTTCACCTGACCTTGTAGCCGTTGTATGTTCATCGAGTCAACAGAGTGTATCTGCAAGTTCTCTTGGAATGTTTCTTTCAGCAGCTCCAGCTCCAGTCGATTCTCCTGGTCCTTGGCCAGGCTCAGCTGTTGCAGATTATGGAGCTCTTCATTTTGTCCGGCAAAAAGGTCATTCAACCTATCCAGCTCCACTGTTTTCTGCTGAAGTTGGAGTCGCATTTCATGCTCCATTTGTTGGGTGACTTGCAAGGCCTCCAGAAGCTGACGCCAATCTGCTTCCATTTCAGATGTACTCTTGATCTTCGCATCCTGTTGCTGGAGAAGCTTCTGGAGCAGTGAAACAGTTTGCATTTTCTGGGCGTTGACTTCTGCCAGATGCCTCTCCAACACCTCAATGCGTTGTATCAGCACCGGTTCATCGGCTTCAGTTTGCGTGCCTTGGCTGTGACAGTTCACTTGCACTTGCAATTGCTTTTGCTCCTTGTTTTGTTCCATCTTTTTGAGCTGCTTTTGCCATATCTCTGCCTGCGTCGATTGGCTATCTAGTCTGGCCTCTGCTCTGACCATGGCTTCTCCCAGCCGGAGACACTGATCCGCGTAGTCCCGCAGCTTCTCACTGAGGGCGCTTTCTCTCAAAGAACTTTCCTGTCTCAGTTTGGCCAGCTCGATTTTCTCTAGTTCCAGCTGCAGTTTGGTGTCCTCGCACTTCGAGCACATTTCTGCATATTGTCCGTGCAGTCGATGCACCTCCCGCTCCAGGTTTTTCAGTGTATTAAGTGCCTCCAGGAGATTTCCGCTGAGGGTTTCTTTATCTAGCTGCAGGGCGCCGAGAGAAATAGTTAGTTTCTCCACTTGATCCAGCTTCAGGCCATCACTTTGCCTCAGTTGCTCTTGCTCCAAGAGCTGAGCCTGCACAGTAAACTGCAATTGCTCCAACTGGCGCTGCTGCTCCTCATTCTGTGCCTCCAGTTGGGACATGACCATAAGCTCCGATTGAAGCTCATTCAGTGAGTTCTTCAGAGTGGCTATTTCACTGGTTTTGCTGTTGATCTCCTCGTGAAATTTCAAGCTGTATGTGTGCATAGCGTCTATGCTGGTTTCCCTGCTCAACTTCTGCTGATAGAACTGCTTGAGATCCAGGAACTCCTGCTCCTTTAGGGCCAGCAATCGCTCCTGCATCAGCAATGTATCGTTTAGCTCGCCAATGACTTGCCGCAGCTGATCCCGATCGGCTGTAACACCGCGCAGGGCGGTTTCTCTCAGTTCCAAATGATACTCGAGTTTGCTCTTCTCGTCCAGCAGCTGCTTGCACTTCACCGTCATGTGTTTGCTTTCCAGCTCAAGATGCATCAGCTTTTCGTCGTGCTCTAGACTCAGCCGTTGTATATCCTCCAGAAGCATCTTCTTTTGCTTGCGGAGCACATCAATCAACTGGCGCTGGTCCTCAAGACGCGCTTCTTGCTGCTGTGCTTCGAATGAGTCCACACAATTGCCATCTTTGTTCTCAAATGTAGACGAACCGAGAGACAATGGATGCCCAGGCTCACGCTGCTTTTCCAGCGATGCACACTTGGCATGCAGTTGCATTGATTCCTGCTGCAGTCTCTGATTCTCCAACAGATATTTTCGCTCCTGGGCATACAGACGCTCCAGCGTCTCCAGGCGACCGTGTTTCTGTGACTTTAGTTCCTGCCTGTACCACAGCTCAGACTTCGCGAGCCGCTCGATTTCGCTGCGCGACTTGAGCAGCTCCTGCCTAACAAGAAACATTGATTTCTCCGGCTTCTGGTCCCGACCGCCGACCGTGGTGGCAGCATGGCACCTGCTGATGGGGCTGGTTATGTTTCCCTCATCGCTGGTGCAACTGAAATGGCCTGAGTCGTCTGCCAACGCAGCAGCAGCAGCCCCTCGGAGTCCATTGAGGTTGCTGCGAATAGATATTTGGGTGGGTGATATCATGGCCAAGGACGGGTTTTGCGGGCGGACTCTCACCTGATTTGGCTGATGCTGTGACAGCTGATGGGACAATTCGGTGGATCTATTTGTACTGTAACAGTATCATGTAATGTAGCCAAGTGGAACAGCAAACAATTACCAAAAAACTACATTTTAATAAAAATAAACAAGAAACGAGAAAAAACACTCCGTGTGCAAACAGCTGATGGCGGGGAGTGTGTGTGACCAAACTCAGAGGAGCACAACAAAAATACCAACAGCTTTAACATTATGAAATATATAAAATTTAAAACCGAAATAGAATCCCAACAAATAAATTAAGACTTAAATTTAAATTTTGTTTATATTAACATCTGTAAAAATATTTAATTATTTTGGTCAAGACAAAATTTCAAAATGGAAATAAGCTAGATTGAAATAACCAGCAAGTTGGTTCATACAATCGGCTTAGAACCTTATAATATTGGACATACAAATTGGTCTAGCCGTTTATATATGGAAAATAAATAAGCTAAGTCCGAAAAAAGATTAGATCTAGCTCGTCGGATTGTTTAAAATTTTAGAAGACTGTTTCTGTTTCCAGGAGTACCCGCAATGCTAATTGGTATTTTAAGTATTATTTTGGTATTCCCACGGCACGGGCACACTGCACTCCAAAAAACCATCACAAAAACATGAAAACTTATTAGAAATTTTGTTATCATCGAAAACTCTCCTCAAAGATCCTGGGAAGGCAAGGTGCGTCCGAATTAAGATCGTAGAATGTTCGACGGCCATGCACTGAGTGCATAGCAAAGCCCGATGCGCGTGCGGCATGTGTAAAAAGCTTCCAACCATTTCGTGCAATTGCGTCGTGTTACAAAACTTTGGCCCTGGCCAAATCCAACAACAACAAAAGCGACGAGTACTATGTGCAGTGCGGGCAATGACAAGGCAATGAAGGTAGCTGTGACCCCGGGCGATGACGAATCCTTCATTATCTATCACGACGGCAAGGCCCTGCAACTCCATTGGAAGGGAGTGCCGCCACTGACCCGACCGCCCGCATTGCGGATCTGTCGCACAGGCGCTGCTGACCGCGACGGGGTGCTCCTCTTGACAACGGACCACTCCCTCTACTCGGGACAGTTGCAGTCAAACAGGAGCTCGCTGGATCTGACGCTTCTGCGCACGGACGTTGCTGATGTGGACTACTGTAGCGGCAGCCTGGAGCTGTTCGTGGTGCTCACCAATGGTTCCGTGCAGCGCAAACTCATCACGGGCCTCGGGCTGGGCAGGGACCTGAACCACCCGCATGCCTGGCAGACACTCAGCTTCGATCCCCTGGAGATTCTCGACGAAGGCGTCCGCATACGTCGCGTCTGCTGCTCTGCCCAGGGCGTGGTCTTTGTGGGCGCCAGCGGCGAGACCTATGTGATGGGCACTTGCGGGGAGGTCTTCAAGGCGGAGCTACAGCCCCGGCATATGCGTCTCTACGAAGAGGGAAAGGAGTTGCTTGATTTGGCGGCGGGAAATGAGCATTTCGTGATGATGGTGGCCGCCTACAACCTTGCAGATGACGTGCTGCAATTGCCGGTGGCCAGCAAAGAGGAGTCCGAGGACGATGGCGCGTCCGTCAAGTCGCTGAGCAGTGGAAACTCTGTGCGCAGCTTTGCCGCAAACACGAGGCACTTGCTTCACCAGGGATACGCCCTGCTGCACACCCAGCTCTTCACCTTCGGAGCCTCCAACAACGGACTGCTCGGGACGGGGGACCACATCCGACGAGCCAATGTCGCCCGGCTGCAGAAACTGGACAGCATAGGTGTGTGCAGCATAGCGGCGGGGCTGGAGCACACGGTGGCACGCACCCTAGACGGCAGGCTCTACCACTGGGGCCTGAACACTCACGGGCAGTTGGGCGAGGATGTGAGCGCCCCCAAGGAGATTACCATTGCGGATCAGGCAGCTGCGCTACCGCTGGAACAAAACTCTGCACTGGAGGCCACCTGTGGTGACTACCACACTCTGCTGCTGAATGCCTCTGGACAGATACAGTCGCTGCAACCGCCTCCTCCGATGCGACACCTGCAGCAGTCGAGCACCTACGCCCAAACCCTACTCCAGCTGCAGTTGGGAGCGGCCTGGCCACACCAGTTGCGTCTCCTGATGTGCTCCGGCGGGTATACCCTGCATAATCAACGCCAGTTCCAGCGCCACTACCACTACTACCTAAGCCACCTCCAGTCGCAGCTCCAGCTTCTGCTCAAGCACCGCCAGGCCGTCCAAACTCTACAAATCTGGCAGCAGCAATCCTCGCTGGAGGCTCTCAGTGCTCTTGGCCCGCTGCTAGTCAACTGGGAGCGGATGCTCTGCCTGCTGGTGGCCACGCTACACTCCTTGGAGGGATTCTACCGGGCTGATTTTGTCCAGCCTGCCGATCTGCTGTTCATCTGCTACCACAAGGAATACATTGAGCTCTTCGAGGGCTACACCAAGGCCTACTGCGACGTGTACTCGGTGAACGGATTCGGCCAGGCGGTGGCCTCGATTGCCGGCCTCAGCAGTCCCCTCGCGGAGCTAAACGAGGAAAGCTATGTGACGCGCCTGTTCCAGCAGCCCTTCAGCATCTACCAACTGTTTATCCAGTTCATGGAGCTGCTGGTAAAGACGCAGTCCGAGTATAACGAGCATCGGCTGGCCTGGACGGAGTTCGCGCGGCATAGCTGTATTAGCCAGGAGCTGGCTGTGAACACCAAAGATTTCTGGAGCAGCAACGATCGCAATCCACGCATTGTGCAGTTCAGACGCAGCCAGCGACGGGTGATCCTCACCTCCGCTCTGGTTCCCCTCAAGCTGGCCAACTCTGTCCTCAGCATGACCAGCAACAGCTTCATACTCTTCTCCGACTTCCTTTGCCAGGTGGGAGGAAACTCGCTCTACTCCTACCCGCTAACCACATTATGGGTGTGGTCGGAGGGCGAGACTGGACTGAGGTTGACCACGCCCGAGAAGAGCTTTCTTGTGGCCACGCGCTCGCAGGAGATGCGCAAGGTATGGCTAGATCAGCTGCAGTCGAGCATAGTGGCCGCTCTGGGGAGACCTCTGGGCAGTCCCGTGCCCAGTGCCCGCTCCACGGGCTACGAGTTCAGTCGCGAGCATCCGAAGTACGCCAGAGTGAAGGCGTGTGGCACCTGGAGGAAGGGCGTCCTTCACGGCAACTGCTATCTGGAGTATCCCGATGGCAGTGTATACTGCGGCGAAGTCTGCCAGGGAGTAATCGAAGGTGGGTGCTCAACGCAGTCTTTTTTATACTCTATAACCATCCTCTCATCCCTCTGTATTCTCTCTGTAGGATACGGCAAAATGGTGATTCCCTCAACGGGTCTCTATGTTGGCCATTTCAAGGGCAGTCGCTTCCACGGCCACGGTCTGTACGAGATCCACTGCAAGGACTCGCACGAGAGCGAAATCTACGAGGGCAACTTCTGCGAGGGCCTCTTCCACGGGCATGGGATGATGCGGAACAACCGGTATATCTACGTGGGCGAGTACCAGGCCAACACACGCAGTGGCTATGGCGTCATGGAGGACCTGATCAGCGGGGACAAGTACATGGGAATGTTTGCGGACAACAAGCGCGTGGGCATCGGCAGCTGCATCACCAATCGAGGCGACTACTTCGAGGGCAGCTTTTCCGGCGACGATCTGGTGGGCAGTGGGGTGGCAATCTTCGAGAACGACTACTACTACGAGGGCGACCTGTCACTGCACGGCCCGAATGGCCGGGGAGAGTACTACATGCCCAGCGGGGATGCGGGCATTGGGAGGGCATCAGCGATGGGGTCCAGCGAGGAGAACGACGAAAGCTACGAGCTTATTGGCAACAAGATGTTTGGCCAGCTCAGCGGCAGCTGGGAGACGGTGCGCGTTCAGGCTGGAGAACTTGTGCTGAACCGACGCTTTCCAAAGTATCCCAGGTGAGTCCTTGGGTCCCCGTTCAGGGCATGTTCATCTTTTGTAAAACTTGCCTCGTTGCTTAGTTCCCTGGGCCGACAAGTTGTGGATCACAATCGCAAGTGGCGCTCGTTGTTCCAGAATTTTGAATCGGATCTGGCCAGTTGCACGGCCAGCACTAGCTCGGGATCTACCCTGGCCGCTGTGCCCGGCAGTACACTCAAGAAACCAGCAAAACCCTCGCTTAGCACGGCCCAGCTTTGGAACTGCATAGCCGTGTACATGAGCAAGCAGCGGGCACGGGAGGGGTCCAAGCCGGGAAACTATTTCAACAATATTTTGCTCAGTCTGCCGCTGCCTCAGAAATCGCCATCGCCATCGCCAGTGGCCAAGGCCAGGACAACAACGACTGCCTTGACCAAGCTGCATGCGGAGGCTGCTTCTGCACTGGATTTTCTCGGATTTCCGCCGCGCCGCATTCACTCGCAGGAGGCGCTTAACAGCAAGCAGGGCGGCCTGCAGCGAGCCGACAGCCTACTCTCGATGGGCCATAACTCCTCGAGGGATGTGGACACGAGTAGCTTGGCCAGCTTTCAGCTCGATCGAAGTCTGCTGAACAGAAGCTTCAATGGGGAGGGGAGCCACGAGCCTAGTCCGCTCAACGACAGCTTCGGTAGCATCACCCACAGCAACAACAACAACAACAATAACGTCGCCAAGCATACCAGCAACGGCAGCGATTGCTCAATAACCTCTACCAACTCCTCGACGAGTGCCACGCTGGAGCAGGTGCCCAGTTTTGGCATGGCCTCGACTGTAAGCGAGCAGGATGTGACATCTATTCGTGTGTACCTGGAGCAAGCGTTCAAGGATCGCCACCATCCGCTGCACGCCCTCAACGAACGGATTGCCAACTGTTTCCACTACTCCTATGGCTATTGGAAGGTCAAACCCACACCGATCCTGGCCAAGCAGGCCATGCGCGAATGGGAATCCATTTCCCGACGCATTTACCGCTTCGTGCGAAAAATGTTTCCAGCCCTGCCCGAGGACTATTGCCACTTGGAGGGCAGCAGAGAGGTGATCTCCCACATTACTCTGCTCTATCCGCTGGTGCTCTCGGAGGGCATTTACTCCACCCTTTTTGTGCTGTACGCTAACAAATACAGCCGCAAGGACGAGATGTACAGGCAAAACCTGAATCATGCCGAGAAACTAAACGACCAAGAACTTGTCGACCTGATGGGCCATGAAAGGTGAGAGGAACTATACAGAAAGTACTGAAAATCAAATCGCAATATACACATCCTCCTCTGTTGCAGTTTCCTTCACACTGTGATGCTGGACCCCAAGTTTGAGGAGTCTGTGCAGACCTTGAAGCAACTGCAGGAGAAGTTCAGTCCCCAGGACATGTTGACTGTGATACAGCGGAGCACGCAACTGCTGACAGAGGCGTACGAGCATGCCATGTCAGGTGAGCATCTTGGCTAGATCGATTTGATCATTTTTTGTTATACATTTAATCGACTTGCAGCCAATGCCGCCCAGCTGAATGCGGACAACATGATACCGCTCACAATGCTCACCATGCTGCGTGCAGCCGTACCCCATTTGGGTGCGGAGCTAGCCCTGCTGGACGACCTGACGGGCGGACCGAATTTCCAGGCCGAAATGAATGGCATGGCGGGCTATTGCTACACCACTCTAAAGGCTGCCTACGAGCATGTGACTCTAAAGGCTCTGCAAAACACGCCCTGAGTGGCAATGCCTAACAGTATGCGAATGGAAATGGTAATGGAAAGACCTATGTGAAGCTTTAAGGCATACAATTGATAGATGTATGACTGCAGCCCGTATATTAGCTGTATATGTGTGTACTTCTTGAACGAACCTTGTGCAAATACCCCTCATAGGCTTACGAATGTTATTTATATGCATACAAACAATATATATGTACAGTACAGTGTGTGTGTGTCTGTGTGTGTGGACGGACGGACGGACGATCAGTGTAGCAAAAGTGTATCTATATCTGTTTCATATATTCTAAGCAATTAACACATTCCGTTAAATAATTATCTAACAGAACAAATAAATTATGTAAATTTAACCGCTCTCAGTTTTTCGCATCCGCATGCGTATCCTCGCTGGAATCTGGCTGATCTGGCTGGGCGGGGAACATGGAGGCGGACATGTGCTCGGCAAAGTGAGATTTGTCAAATTTATAGAGAAGATACTTTTCGGGAAAGGTGGTGCCCTCCTTGTGGCTGTACACCAAGATCACATGGTCGTGCTGCCGGGCGATCTTACGCTTGGCCAAATAGGCCAAAGCATAGACGCCCTTGCGGAAAATGTTCTGGCGGTGCGTGTGGAATTGGTTGGTGCGGAACGAGAGCATGGTCACGTTGTAGTACAGCGACACGTAGTCCTCCGCAGAGCGCATGTGGCTGACAAAGATGATGGGCGCCTCTGGCCGGAAGTGGGCAATCTTCTGCACCATTCGCGTTGTCACACCGATGACAACAATTGCCACGGCATGCACCTCCATGGAGGCGGTGACCACGGCCCGGGCCAGGCCGTCGGCGCCAGTATGCGATTTGTCGCAGTAGGGCACCTTCGCCAGCGCCTCCGGCGGGATCTTCTCGAAGAGGGCGTTCTGCAGGAAGCTGAAGTAGAACGACTGCTTTGTCTTGTGGCCCTTGACCAGGTACTTGTCCGGATAGTAAAAGGTGTAGTAGTAGTGGCTGGGGTCAACTCGCAGCTTCTTCTCATGGATCATCTCGGGATCGAAGATGATCGGCTTCTTGGCCGCGTGGACCAACTGCAGGAAGCACTCGGCATCTGGACACAGGTGCATGACATCGGGAACTATTTCGGGCTCGGCAAGTTCCACAAGGAAGCCATCGTACCGCCTGGTGGCCCAGTTCAGTTCGCCGTCGCATCCCTGTATATCGTTGAGCACCACTCGGGCATAGATACGCAGATTCTCGCAGTTCATTATACCCATGGCACTCTCCAGATTGTCGAGGTACTTGACGGTGCCAACAATGTTGGAAACTACCACATTGACCCCCACCTCGCGGGCAAATGTCAGATCCTCCAGTTCCTCGTAGGACATGCGAAACTTGGAGCAGCGTTTTGGGAACAAAACGGGCATGTACGACCCAAGCATTCCTCCGCGGACTACACAGCAGCTGAGGTGTTCCGGATGCACGCTGTGCACCGTCAACTGAATCTCGCTGCCGATGAGGATGAAGTCAAACTTCAGGACATCGCACAGCAGGAAGCGGGCGTTCACGTATATTAGGAACGAGGAGCAGCAGTTGGAGAACTCCCGGTCGACGGTCAGTGTCACCTTGTACCCTTTCTTCAGCTCCACGCACTTGGTGTCGCCGTTGCAGTGCAGTGGGTTGAGGTAGCCCGTGTACTGAAAGCGCGGCGAGAGCTTCACGAAAATGGTGGAGACCACTGGGAAGCCGAATTCCTTGGACACGCTGATCTCTGCCTCGCGCAGTTGCACGATCAGCGACTGATTGTCGCGCTGGGTGCCCACGAAGAGGTCCAGCACAAAGCACCGGACGCCATTGCCTAAAAACAGAATCGAGCCCATCACAGGTGTACCTTTGAGGCAGGGCCCATTCCTCCCCAGGGTACTCACGGAGTAAGGTCTTTAGTTCCTGATCGCAGCCAAACATTGTGGACAGCTGGACGCACTTGCGACTATCGTTGGGGTCGGCGCCATGGGGCGTGGTGAGCACCTGGAAGCCGGAAAAGAAGCTATGCCAGCGATTCTCGTCCTGGAACTGCCAGTCGCCGCACTGATCCTCGCTCAGATCCTCGCCTTCGAAGTCCACATCTCCGCTTGATATGGACGGAAACGAGTGCTTGGAGGTCAGCAGCTTCAATGCCCTGTGGACATTTTCGATGCTGCCACCGTCGTCCTGGCCCAGCAGGTAGAATAACGTCTTACGACGCTGCAGGCTGGCCAGCAACTCCTTGGCCTGCAGCACCCTCTCCACATCCACGGCAATGATCTTAAGGCGGCTGAAAATGTTGTCGATGGCAGTCTCAAGTGTGGGCACCGCAGACTCCACCTGATCCTCAACGTACTCCATTAGAAAATTTAACAAATAAAACACGTATGAAATATGTAAATAATAAAAATAATTAATTTTAAACTGTCAGATTAGATCTAATCATATTCCAAGGATATTCCAGAACTATTTTCTTGCTAAATTGATGATTCAATCGATCGTTCCTTTATTGCATACAACATATACATATAAATATGTCGGTGACTCGGCTCCCTCATTGGTTTTGTTAGCCATCTTCACTTTTTCTTCGTAGCACAGTAAGTGTGTGTCTCTCTCTGACTGTCAGACTCACTAGGGTGGACACTCTTCCCCTTTTCCACACTTTGACATACTCGGCTGAAGGCATTCACTTTGCTGTCACGCCACGCTCTATGCAGCAAGGGTATACACCAAAACTTCCCTTGATCATTTCTCATTCTTTATTCAATAAACAATATAATTACTTATTCAATCTACGACATATATATAAACCAATATTAAAGAAGTCATTCATGCACTTGAACACGGTTTATTAAGTTATCTCAACAATTTAAAATCTATTCTAACAAAAACAGGGTTCTCGGCAAATTCTTTTCCCATGGCAGCTAGATATATATATGTAGATACAAAGATTGCAAAAAAATCTTTCTGAAATTATTCTAAATCAAAAATTAATTTATTACCCCCATAGATTATTTTTGAGCCGATAGTCCTACAAAAACAGACTAATTTTTCTCGGTTTCGAATCCCTTTAGCAACCCGGAATACTCTGTACATATGTACAAATGTATGTGTAATCCCAAACCACGTTTAAATCTACATTCATATGTCCGTGTCGAACTCAAGGGATTTAGATGTGTTTTCAACTTTTCCATTAGTAAATTAAAATTAGCTCGAAGCGCAGGTAACTTTATTTTGTTAGTGCCGCTGTATCTCATTTCGAATTTTGGTTTTTTTTGTTATTTATTTGCCTTTTTTCCCGCAGGCGAAATTGTTAAATATAGCACCGAGCGTCAAGTGAAATGTTTACAATGTGAGAGAAAGGTAAATGGAAATGGAAATGGACGGGACGGGACGGGACTATGAAGGAAGAGGATGAGGAGGAATAGGGCGCAACAATCGAGTCCTAAATAAGAGTTTTAGAATGCTGTTTCCAACTGGCACAGCACTTGAGCAGAATCCCGAGCACCCGAAACATCATGGAGTTCCGACCCGAAATGGCGGGAGGGCGGCGGAAAACAGAAGGAAAAAATAACATCCAAAAACATAAACATCCAAGAATGTTTAGAGAATGAAAATGTTCATATGCGAAGCGCGTTTTCATCTTTTTCTATTCCGCATTTTCCCCTCTCTGTTGTTTATTTTCACTCGCCAACTGACAGATACGCGTACACGTACTCGTATACTGGCTGACTAAGACTAGGGCCGGGCCGGACCCGAGTGGGATCGGGAATGGGAATCGGTAATCGTACTGCATGGACAGTGGTGCTGACTGGATGCTGACTAGATGACTGGGTGTGGCCGCAGCCATGTTTAGACTAAGCAACCGATTGTTGAATTACGAGCACAGATAGAACTTCCTCTGCTCAAATCTCTCGAGTGCGAAAAACCGCTTGAACTTTGATGCTGAACTGCACTCATCGATCCGCCTCCTTCCATTCTCCATACAATTAATTTTCTCCCCCTCTCTTTTTTTTTGTCCGTTTTTAGAAACAGTTTTCTATGCCAGAGGGTGGCGTGGGTGGGTGGATGTATGGGGTGGATGCTGCCGCACTCTGCCGAGGTGTGGGGCTCTTGGGGCTGCCCATCTGCTGCCACTGAGCAGAAGCATAAATTGGCTGGCTCCTTCGCTCAGATCGTGGGCCTCCCCTGCACTTGAGTATACGTCTCCTGCTCCCTCTATCTCTCTCTCTCACTCTCGCTCTCTCGCCCTCTCTCTATCTATGTATATGTCTCCCCCCCCACTCACTCTCTCTCTCTCTCTCTCTCTCCCTGTCTATTTGACTCGCTCGCACGCCCATTCATTTCGTGAATAGAATTTTCGAAATGTCTTTGAGTTTTCAAAATTTTGGAGCGTAGGTGCAGTGCGTCGCGAGGCGTCAGCGTGTACGGTTCACTTTTCACTAAATGTACAAACGCTCGGAAAAAGAGAAATAAAATCAAAGATCAAATCCACCTGCATACATATTTTCATCAGTTAAAAAATATCAAAATATTAAATAGAATCAACTTGAATTGAATTTGAATTTAAGTTATATTTAAAGTGTTGCTCTGGAAAAGGGAAAGTGACAGGAACGGGAACGCGAACAGGAACAGGAACAGGATCAGTTGGCGGCCTGCCTTGCGGAAGTGGGCGTACATTTTCCAACTGTTGCCAAGTCAGCCCACTCCCACACACACACACAACCACTCAACCACACACACACGCATAGCGTTGATAATTTTTCATCTTTCCAATATCCCACTCGACTGGCAAAATATTCGGTTTTTGGCTTTCGGCTAAAAATATTTAAAAATCCAAAAATCCACTCGTGTATATGGCGAATGCTGCCGCTGCTGCCATTTCTGCTGTCTGTTTTTCATAATTTTCAGTTTTATTTATTTATCCTATACACACTTGCCATATAGGCAAGTTGACGTCCCGTCTCTCTGACAGTCTCTCTTCCTCTCACGTTGTGTGTGTGTGTGTTTTCCTCTTTCTTTCTGCTGGCAACTGTCGAAAGTTTTTGCGCTTTTCGCATTTCCCATTTCATTTGGCATGTCGTCATTTTTGTTTATTCCACCGCCAGCACCACACCACACCACACCAGCCCAATCCAATTGCTGGCCAAGCTACCCCCCGCACCAGCAACCAGCCGACACCCTTGGCCATGCATTTTCCTTGCGAATTTTCCCACATTTTCGCGGCCTTTGTCTTGGGGATATTTTGGAGTAGGTGGATGCTGCTCTTAATTGCTGGCCTCATGCAACAAATCACACTTTAATAGGCATCATCATCCCATTCCCCTACCCCTACCCCTACCCCTACCCAGTGGTTTACAACTTCCTTGCTTAGATATCTTTATAAATACATACATATGTATGTATACCCAGATATGTACATTTGGCATGGGGAGACAGCTGTGTGCATTGGCAGATGCCATCAGCATTGGCATCGGCATCATCATCCTGGGTTGAGTTGGTCCGTCCGTCATCGTCCGTCGTCCCATCGCGTATGTGGGGGAAGTCCATAAAAAAAGAAACCAAACCAGCACACAGTTATAAAAATAAAACTATTTTCGTATGGCATGTGCATATCGAATATAGACCCTCGATCATTAGACGACGGCGATGATCAGCAGCAGCAGCAGCAGCCGCCGCCTCTTGGCACAGTTTTCCAGAGCAGAGCACCGATTGGTCCATAAATCAATCGAAGCAAATTAAATTAATTCAATTTCTAAACACGCCGAGGCAAAAGAACCGACCTCCTCGTAGTGCCATGTGTCCAAAACAGTCCCGAGATTTTCGCAGCTAAATATGTACTCCTACAAAAATATACAAAAATCTAAATTCTAGTCGATTTGTCTTTTTCCGCTTACTGGCGTTTCTATTCGATCAACGACAGGAAAGGGAAAAAGGCGTATTTACTATGAGTTTATCCAACAGACAACTAACGCAACCAAGCCAACTGCACACATATGTACGTACAGGTGAGTACATCCCCATCATATCTGTCTTTATCTAGCTAATCAAAGTCAACAGCTCCAACGATGCATTCGAATCATTTTGCGGCCCATTTACAAACATTATCATCAAAATTTCACAATTTTCCCTTTCATTTATTCGAGTGTGTGTGTGTGCTAAAAGCGCAGAGAGACTGTCGAAAAATGGAGAGGAATTAAGCATTAATTCTCCCAAGATTTCAATATAAATGACAAATTTTGTCCACATTTTGATGGACAACATTTTTACACTTGAAACGAAATTAGAATGGAAAATTATACCATTGCCTGTTACATTCTAAATACATAGTAGATTCAATCAAAGAAATGTAAATGTACTATACAGAATCTGTATCTGTATTACAGATACACAAAGCACAAATGGAAAATTGCTTCATATTAATCCCAAACATACATATGTATCAGTTTGTAGATATGTATGTATATGATTAATTTCTTAAGGTATACAAAAATGTATACATTCTGCAAACACAAACATTCGACTAAAGCACTTGAATTCCAACAAAAAATTTCAAATGTTAAGATTTTCCAGCTAAATTTTCGATCAAAAAACCCCCAACCCAACCTAAATTTGGAAACATTCATCTGTACATACATATCTTTCCTTCTAAGTATTCGAATATTTCAATTGCGAAAAATGTGCTCTGAATTCTTCGTGTTCGATTAATAATTAATTATTTCACAGCCAGAACAAAGAAATATGCGAATCTGATTCCAAAAACTTTGCCAGATATTGCCGGTACGCTGAAGTGAAATCGAGCAAAATTGTTTCACCCCCTCGAGCAGAGCAGAGCAGAGGAAAGCAGCGCACCGCCTCGGCGGAACAAATTCAGATCCAAATCGGGGCATTCTTCGGTATTTCTGTAGCATTTCAAATGAAACGAAAATTAAATGTAAAATTTATTGTTGCATAAACAAAAAGCCAAGAAACCGTATCCCAAATCGAACGATGCGTATGTGGCACCTTTAAGTATTTTGTAGCTGCCCCTCCCTCCATTCCTCCCAATGCTCCACCACCCATATGCCGGCAACATCTTCATCTGACCGGCTGCTGCTGCTTCTGCTGCTGCTACTTCGGCCTCTGCTCTCAGCTCTGGGCTCTGGGCTGTGGCTATGTAGAACAAATACTATATGGAAGGAGGCTGGAGGAGGAGAATGGAGAGTTTAGTGCTGCCTCATGCCCAGTGGCCAAAAATAACATCAATGGGGGCACGGAACGTATCCCGAACGAGGGTGGGAGACCAAGAACGAGCGGGAGGGACGCCGTGTGTTTGCTTTGTTTATAGTTTTCTTGTAAACAATTGCGGATGGAAAAACCAAATCTTCGACATGTTCGAGAAAAATCCGCTCTGGATAAAGACCAAAATCGAAACGATCGAAACCAAAACCCGACTGAACCGAAAGTGCAGAGAATAGAGCAGAGTGGGGCCAGCCGCAGCACCCCCAGTCGACCTCCTCCACGATGATCATCGGCATGGACCGCAACCTACGAGTATGTACATGGCGTCGAGTGTAGGGTAAACAAGTGCATGGAATGCCAGAGGGAAGAACAATGAGAGCCTGTACCCAGATTGGGAATTAATTAAGAGCCTCAAATTGCAGCAGAAATTTTGGTTTAGCATCGGAATCGGAGGGCGAATAAGAATGGAAATTGCAATGGGGGGATGGGAGATGGTAGATGGGTCTGTGTCTGATCTTTAATTAATTCTTAAAACGGGTTTCAAGTAAATGTTTTGCAAATTCATATTGTACGCGTACGAGTATTCACGGGCATGTATATGGATATTGGTCGATAACCGGTAAGCGGGACAGGGCCAATTTTTGGGAATATAAAAAGGTGTCTGGGCTGGACACGACTCAAATCAAGATCAGCTTCCCATCCAGACAGCAACATGTTCAGGCTTGTAAGTATCGCTCTGCCTCCAAGGATTACCTCATCTGATGACCTCCTCACAGCTCATCATCTCGTTGGCCCTCTGCCTGGTGGCGATTGTTTTGGCTGCTCCAGTGGATCATGTCGCTTCCAGCACCCAAGCCCCCGTTGCCATTTTGGAGTCGTCGAACGAAAAGCACGAGGATGGCTCCTACAACTTCTCGTATCTCTCCGAGGACGGCACCCACCGGCATGAGGAAGCTGTGCTGAGGAATCCGGGCTCGGACAACGAGTTCCTCGAGATAAGCGGCTCCTACTCCTACTTTGATGCCACTGGCAAGGAAGTTACCGTCACCTACAAGGCGGACGACCATGGCTTTGTGCCCGAGGGTGGTGCCATATTGCCGCAGATTTCGGTGGCCGCCAAACAGGTCAGCCAGCTGGTGGTGGCCCAGCCCGATCTGGAGTACGCCAAGCCCCCAAAGGTCTAATAAATATCCGAAACGAATGGAATTGAATTGAATTCTGAGTGTTGTTTTGATTGATTAATATGGTTGGGTCTCATGTGCGTAGACATATCTCAAGGTTACGCTGCTGAGGGCCACGATTGCATTCTTAATGGGAGGAGAAAAGAGCCACTGTCCTAAAACCAGTTATTCTAGCAGGGTTTTTGTCGATGCATCATAATGGACAGCAATCCAACAAGGGTCTGTTCCTTCCCAACCCATCCACAACATTTTCAACATTTTGTTGTTCCCGCCAAAGGAAATTACTTGGAGTCAAATGTTACTTTCTTCATTTAATGCAGAAACAATTTCAACTACAAAATAATAGCTAGAGGATCGGCTCCTTGGCGATCCTGGGGTTCGTATAAGTTAACAGTGCGCTGAACAAATTGAGAATACAAAAAATACAACTAAGGTAGAGTCTAGCAGGTAGAGAAGGGATCGGGATGGGCATCGGGATCCGGCTGGGAAGTTATTATAATACATGAAAGCTCAAAGATTCAATTAAAAACAATGCAATAAATACGAATTGGATTCTGTTATGGGGAATGGGTAATGGGGCAGGGCAAGGGCTACTTCTTGACGGGCGTGGCCGGGGGCGATCGATAGGAGTTGACCAGGCCGCCACCAGAATTAGGTTTGCGCGTCTTTAGGCGGTTCTGCAGGGTCTGCAGAAGTCCGGCGAGGACGTCGTGATTGGGTATCTTCTTGGCAAACAGCAGACGCTTCACCGAGTCATCGTAGGTGAGCAGAGCCACCATATTCTGAAGCAGGAAGCACTGGCAGTACTCCAGCAAGCGATGCGCATTGTAGACCTGTGGAATGCATTCGATTGAGATTCGTTGAGGGGTGGAGTGCTGAAGACTCACCTTGGCATGTATGTACATGGCCACAACATTGTCCACATCGACCATTTCGGAGCAGCGAGCCTCTGTGTATCGGAGCAGACCCTCCAGCTGGAAGAAGCTGGCAGCAGCCATTAGCTCGAGAACGTCGCCGTGGGCTACGTCCAGAGAGCCGCAGCCGCCGCTGTAGAGGAACTGCATCACCAGCTGGAAGATGTGATAGCGAATGTCGTTGATCTGGACCGTGGGCGTGGAACTGGCATCGCTCAGTTTGGAGCTAAGCATGCTCTGGAAGCGCGGCGAGGCTGTGACCAGGACAATCTTGTGCCCATAGAAGATCTTGCCCTCCACCCTGAAAGGATAAACGAAACTATTACACACTGCAGTGGATTTAATTGGGGGTGGGGGTGTCCTCAATCTCACCTAAATGTGACATCGCTCAGTTCCGGGTTGTTCACGAACTTGGGATCTATGCGGGAGCCCTGGACTGGCTGCATCTGCGGCTGCTCCTTTACCGGATGGAGCGTCTCCCAGCCAAAGCAGGTGGCAAATATGTCCGCCAGCAGCAGGGTGGTGCCCTCGTTCTTGTTCCGGAATATGTTGAACAGCAGCGGCAGGCACTCGCTCACGAACTGAGCGCTGTAGTCGTCCGGGCATACCTGCAGGAAGTCCTGCAGCAGTTGGTCGATCACAGCATCCAGGCGGAGTTCGTGCGCCGCGGACAGGGCGTGCATCCAGCAGTGCAGAGTCCAAGGCACCCCCAACTTGCGCAGTTCTATGGTTATGTCTGGAACAAAAACAACATTGAGATATATTGGATATTTATTTAAGTATAAATCTCATCAAATTGGAGCTTATTATTCATTCTTGGCATTCAGTTAAACACGAACTCTGCTTTCAGTCAACAATTCGATCAATCTTTCAGCAATAAAGTATAAACAATACTCGTAGGTTGTAAACAAAGCGCATCGAACGGTTCTTCGCCTCATCCGGTTTTGAATTGAATTAACTTTTCGACTCCTGGGATTCCCCCTTTATACGATCGAGTATGTGCTATGGAATCTCCTCATTAACTCACCCAAATGGTTGTTCTCGGCACTGTGGTACATGGCCTCCTGGAGTCGCTTGATCTGCGTCTTGTTCAGCAATGGCAGAATGTCCTCGCTGTTGGCATTGGTCGGAACATTGCCTGGACCGCCTCTTACGCCAGCCACATCGCCCTCGGCCAGCATCTCCTCCAGCGAGAGGACATCTCGGGTGCCAGGCAACACGGGATGGGTGAGCAGCTTGCGCAGGCACGAACGATGGCCATGGGCGGCGGCAACGGAGATGGCACAGAAGCAGCCCTTTTGCGCCGATCCCGCAAAGCAGAGTGAGTCCTTCTGCTGGGTGGAGAGGAAGGCATTCGCGCCATGTGCCAGCAGAAGGGCCACAATCTCTAGGTTGCCCGTTCCCGCAGCCAACTGCAACGGCGTCAAGGTACACTTCTCCTCGCTGCTGCGAGCCCCGCCCTCCACCTTCCCGCCCCGCTCCAGCAGAATCCTCAAGGCCACGTAGTTGGCCCGACTGGCGGCGAAGCTCAGAGCTGTCCAATGCTGCGTGTCCAGCAATATGGCTGGATGGCCAGAGCTGCCCGCCGGCGGCACCTCTACATTGGGATCGCATCCTGCGTCCAGGAGCGCGTGCAGGGCCACCTCGTCGTTGCGGATGCTGGCAACCATCAGAGCAGTGAGGCCAGCGCTGTTCTGGGTGTCGTAGCGGGTTGTAGGCGGCAGCAGTTGGGCAGCCTGCGCCAGCAGCTCTGCTCGGCCAGTGAGAAGCAGCTGCAAAGAAGACGGACAGTGATTAGGCATTGCAATCGGTATATGGGCAGTTTCTATCTGGCGTTACGTTACATACAAAATGTTGAAAAAATTTTCAGAAAGCTGAAATCCACTTTTGATCAACAGACACAATAAAAGGTCCAAATTCTCTTTTCTGGCGTTACGTTACATTAGAACATCGCTCAAAAGCAAATCAGAATTGTACAGTTATTAGATATTTGCTAGCTCTCTTTTATTTGGTTTACGGTTATTCGTTATTGGAGTAACAGTTTTGCGATAAGACTTCACTTGAAGATGTGCTCTTACATATTTAATGTGTACAGAGAATACGCAACTTACAAATAAACAAAACAGGCCAAAGCATGAAGTTGGACTTTGAAGCCCGATATCTCGCAATCGGTTTGAAGGAGACCTTTGATCTCTTTAAAATATTTAATTTAAAATATTTCTCTTTTTTTAACAAGCAAATACAAAGCTTTTCGCTAAATTTTATATTATCTGTCGTGGTGGACCTTTTTGCGGAACTGCCCATTTATACATATATAGCAGGGTATCAACTGGATGAGACGGTAGGATGTACCGATATAAATTAGAAGGCGATAAGAAGCATCGACTACTCGACAAAATCTAACTTTTTTGTTCTTAAGGATCCTAACCGACCTTTTCTAATAGATTTTTAAAGAATTATTTTTTTCTATGGCAGAACTTTTTTTTAAGAATTTTTGAAAACTGGTGAAGCTTTTTTAAGCTTTTTTCAGGTGTAGCGCTTCTTTTTTCACATACTTAAGTATCTTACGTCTGGTTGTTAAGAACTTTGCTATTCCGAAAAGATAATTAACACAGCTAAAAAATTGAAAAAAAAATTCTGCCATCATCAAACAATTTCTAAGTCCCAAATCTTTCAGAAAAAGTTGGTTTTGTTTCTTGAGGAAAAATCCTGTTGGGTAGTATAATTAGCATTATTCTTTTGGAAGCAGCAGCAGAGAGAATCTCTGTTACCCATTTTACTCACCTTGAAGGCCACTCCAATGGTGGCTCGCCTGCCCAGCTCTGAGGTATCCTCGCCGATACCAATCCCACTGACCACCGGGGAACTGGAGCTGCTGCTGCCTGTGCCCGATCCGGTTCCGGTTCCCGTGGAACTGCTGGAGGCCGCATTGAAGTGCGTCTTCTTGGTGGGCAGCTCCTCATCGTGGGCCACGGGGCGGATGGGACAGTCGACGCCCGGGAGCAGCAGCCGGGCTGCCTGCATCACATCGTCCTTGTCGATCATCAGGGCGCTGCGATGCTCGGCATGAGCCGAGGCGACCCTCAGCCATTCGGCCAGCGGAGGCAGGACAACATAGGCTCGTTCGTAGCACAGCTCCTGGACATGATGGCTGGCAGTGTTGTTGGGCGGCGCTGGAGCGGCTTGGCCAGATCCCGAGGCGGCCAGCAGCTCCGTGTGCTCCAGCTGAGAGCAGCGCATGAAGTAGAAGAGCGCGGCCAGGGCGGAGCCAGAGAGGGCGGCGGCCATCTGGAACTCCTGCTGGGTGCGCAGGGCCTTCTCCTTCAGCTCCCGGATGCTGCCCACGCAGGTGGCCAGGGAGGAGGCACTGGCCCAGCAGGGCATGGTCAGAGCACCGGAGGCAATGCGTCCCGCATTCAGATGGGCAAACGGCTGCAACAGTCCCCAAACGTCACCCGAGTTGGCGATGCTCTGGTCGAGGGCGGCCGCCGTGCTGCCGTTGCTGCACTGCAGCATGATCTCCTCGAGCAGGTTCTCGATCCCCGCACAGAGATACACGGCGGCATATTCGTGTATGAACTTGCCGAGTCGAGCGTCGGTCATCCAGCGGTAGAAGCGACCGACGGACAACTGGAGGCCCGCTCGCGAGGATTTGCTCTGCTTCAGCGCACTCTCCCCGGGCACCGCGAACATGGCTGCCGCCCGCATGCAGGCCTTGGTGCAGGAGTCGGCCAGGGTGGAGCAGAGCACAACGCGGAAGGCACCGGCCACCTCCTGCTTGGAGCACATTCCCAGTCCCGCCGAGAAGCGCTGGATCTCCCGCGCTATTCTCACCAGAGCCCGCTGCAGCAGGTAGCCCAGTCTAGAGATGACCTCCACGGCCATCTGCTCCGCCTGCTGCTTGCAGCGGCCACCCCTCAGCACCCGTATGATGCACTGCTGGCTCCACGGCGGATGCTGCAGCTCCACGAGGCGGTTGTGGGAGTCCACCCACACAAACTCGTCGGCGCTCGTGCTGGTGATCACCGTCTCCAGGGAGGAGTAGCGGCCCAGCCGTCGGGCCGGCTCAGAGCTCTCCGATCCCGCGCTGAGGCTGCTGTACGTGCTGCTGCTCGTCTGGGAGCGGAGTGTGAGCATGGCCAGCTTGATGTCCTCCAGGCCTGTGCCGCTCCAGGGCGCCTTGCCCGCCGGCAGGATGCCCCGATGTCGACGGGATCGGGTGCTCCGATTGGCATTGGTCACTCCGGCTGCCAGCCGATCCTCGGGCAAGGGTCCCAGGGTCATGCCTCCCGCCGGGGAGGAGCTGTGGCCTCCCGTGTCCGACATGCTGGCATGGCCCGAGCTCCGGTTCTCGTCCGAGGAGCTGTGGCACTCCTGCACGCGCTGCAGAGCCCGGAACTGATCTTGGTGCTGGTGCGTTCGGGCAGGCGGGGGGTTCCCACTGGTCGTGCTCGTGGTCGTGGTTGGTATGCCGAGTGTGGGTCGGCTGGGCGAGTTCTGGCTAAGGCTCCCACTCAGCTGCGGGGGCTGCGACTTCACGGGCGTACTCTGGACGGTGAGGCGAGCGGGACCCGCCACCGCTCGCTGAGGAATCAGTGCCTTGGTGGCCCTGACGGGGGAAGTCATCTGGCTGGGCAGAGGAAGGGCGATATTCCCAGGTACTCCGCCCTTGTGGCCCACTCCCTTGTTCGGGTGCTGGGCTAATTCTTTAAACACGCGTGGTGCTGGCGCAGCCATCGACACCGCCAGGCCGCTGTGGGGTCCATGGGGAGAGAGTGGAGTCGACTGCTGTTGCTGATGTGGTGGTGGCTGCAGCAGCGGTGGCGGCATGGGAGGCAGCCCAGTAATCTGACTGGGCGCTGGGTGCTGTCCGAAACTGGGAGGCAAGTTGCCAGTGGGTCTGCAAGAAATAATACGCAAATTCATAAATATTAAATATAAACAGAGCTGTGTAAATATGTTATCGATGTATGCAGGTAAAATACGACGTAATTAATTGAATGCTAGTAAAGATAGTGACGGCGGGTTTGCTCTTTTAAATAAGAGTGGCCTATGGGCAGAATACTTAACGTGATCGACGCGATTTCCTCTGTTTATCTGTTTCAGAATTTGGCACTCAGTTTTTTTATTCTAACTAAAATTCTAACTAAAATTTCCTCAACTATAAATGATGCAGCTTGTTAATGTTCCCCAACGCAACTTAGGAATCCCATTCAAAGATAAACCAAACTAAGTCTAACGGGTAACAAGTGGAATGTCACATTTCCTCAAATCTCTCCACACACCATGATGACAAGCCATTCGCTGAAGCAGTGGCAAATAATTAAAAGTGAACGCACACAGAGTAAAGATCTATAAATTCCGTCTATAAGTCGTGATCTTTGTTTGCAAGAGGCGGTAGGAGTAATTCTCAGAATTTCTCAATTAGAACATAAGATTCAAATATATTGGTGAAAAACGAGAATGAATGCAAAATGTATAATAGGGAAAGCCAAAACATTTGTAGATATCTGGGAAAAGAGACATCATAAATACAAAAATCTTTTAGCAAAATTATATATCCAAGATGATAATTTGTAATATTATATGATGCAAGAATATGCGTCTGTATATCTTATCCATCAAAACATTTCATTTTTTGTATTCGAAAGTAGGTTTATCTTGGTCCCCAACGATTTATTCTCACATTTCTTTGCATCCCAATGATCATCATCTTCTAACTGGGCTCGGCGAAAGAAAATAAAAAACAGCATAAACAAACGATATTAAAAGCCAGTTACGATATTTCATTTGCATGCGAAAAGTTAGTAGTCAGCGTTGTCAAAATCTTTTCATTCTCTTATTATGACTGTATTCTTTGTAGAACACAGAATACAAAACACAGAGGAATCAAGATTTTTCGCCCAACCCCAGAGCGGGCGATGCTGTAACTTGAGCTCTGATTGACCCAAATTTTTAATTTTGCCGTAGCTTGACACATCTTCCATTGTCTATCCAGACGAGTCTTCAATGGTTTGGACAATGTTCTGTGCTAAATACGATTTATGGATGGTAGCTTAAATTTCTTTGGTTTTTTCTTCCATGGTCCCATTCCTAAGGAAACTTGATAAGTCTTTTCATTCGCGAGCAGTGACCTTTCGCTTGGATTTTCTTACACAGATTTTATTTTCGAATATCAAAATATTATTTGGATTAGTCTTTAAATGTGTTCGATGTATGCATACATACATATACCAATAGAAGAAAGCCCTGGAATTTTAATATTTTCCCTCATTTATGCCATTGATTTTCATCCAAGAGTGGTTGTATTAATATTGAATATTTTTCACTTAAATTTTGATATAAATATGAAAATATTCAATTTAAATATATTACATATTTAAATTTAATATATTATATTTATTTCACAGTGTTTGGCATTAAGATTAAATATGAACGTATTAAAAAAGCCATTTTAATTCATTTATATTTGAATCAAAGTGAATTCTATTTAATTTTACTATGTTTGTATTTAAAAATAACATTTTAAATTAAAATATGATTTTAGTTAATTTTACTTTGGTTTTTTTCTATCAGTGTATGTATGTTTTGGGAAATAATGCCACTGACATAGGGATACGAAAATTTTTGTTAGATCTGATGACTTGTCTAAGCTTTAAAATGTTAATGTTAATTCAAATTCAAATTTAATTTCATTTTGATGTAAGCTGTTTTTATGTGATTCTTTTGCTGTGAGATATTTGATGTAAGAATGATCCACATTAAAGTTGTTCAGAAGTGCTGAATTAGTTGCTATGGCTATACTCGTAGAGGTTGATCTTTCGTATGTAAATTTGATGGTATTTTAAATGAAAACCTTTTACCACGGTTCTTTTCTATGCATGTTTTTTTAAATGCATTTCCAATAGAACTGATACTTTTAATACTTTTAAATTGATTTTTACGGTGCTATTTGTCCCATTTCTATTATATTTTCCCCAACCAAAAACGTATGTCTTTCCATTTTCCAATTAATTTCAATCAATTCTCTCCCTAGAAATCCCTTTTTGCAACCCAACTTTCACAATAGAATTGCTGCAGAAAGCATATAAATTGAAATTGAAATGGAATAGAGGCAACAAATAATGGCGAATAATTTTAAATGTTTTCCAGTACCGTCTAGCGGCTCGTCGCCACTCCTGAACGTAGCTCCAGTCGCACGAGTCCGTCTCCGCATCGTGGCCAGGGTCGGCGTCGTCGTCTCCATCATCATCATCATCATCATCATCATCATCAGTGGCAGTGACAGCAGTGGGAGCATCAGATTTCGTTGGACCGACCACGGCCAAAGTTGGCTTTGCCACCGTTTCCACCAGCGCACTGGCTCGCCGGTAATTGCCTTCAATTCTGATATTAATTACGCCATTCTGCACGCTCTCAATGTAGGGCGGCAGTTCATCATCCGCCCGTTCCGCCCGCTCCTCCACGGCTCTGGCCTCCTCCACCTTGTGCTCCCCCTCCCCCGCTTTGTCATTGGACTTTAGTTTCTGGGACATCTCTTGGAGCAGCTGCGAGTGCAGTTCTTTGGGCGATAACAATGGTGAGGCTGCTGCTGCTGCTGCAGCTGCAGCTGGAGACTGCGGTGGTGGCTGGGTCTGGGCTTGCGGTTGCGGTTGCGCTGGATTACGATTGATGGAGTCCCCAAAGTAGATGACCACCTTATGATTGGCCTGTCGCGTCTTGCTCGTGTCCTCCACCCAGTCGGGAAGCTCCTCGATGGGCGTGGGCGAGGGTGTCTGTCCGGGGCGTGGCACTGGCAGCTTCTGCTGCTGCTGGCACATTTCGCTGTTCCGCAGCGACTGCGGCTGGAAGTTCTTGAGGGAAATGCCGCGCCGTCGCAGGATGAAGTTCTCGTTCAGCATCCTGCCCAGTAGGGATGTGGCGTTGTTCGTTGGCGCTGGTGGCAGGGGGGGAGTGGGAGTGGGTGCCTTCTTGGATCCTATCTTGTAGTTCCGCAGCTCGCGGCAGAGGCTGCAGGAGCAATCTTTGGTGCAATACATGATTGGGTGCTGCTGTTGTGGATTTTAGATTTGCTTTGGTTTCATTTCACTTCGACGCGGACACGGACACGAACACAGACACACACACAGACACACACTTCTTCGTTTTCGTCTTCCTATTCACAATTTTCCTTATTTTTCTATTTGCTATTTCCTTGCGGCTGCAAGCGCAGTTGTTTTCTATGTTACTCGCACAAATAATAACAACAATTATGCAAATTATAAATTTTCATTGCTCTCGTGCTCGGCGAGCCGCGACCGAAACTCGAAACTCGAAGCTCCAAATGTCGAATGGAATGGTCGAAAGTCGCCAAATTTCGAACCCGCATTACCGTTCGCTCGCGCACATCAAGCTCGACTGAAAAACCAGCTCACCTGAGCCACGGCTCACGGCGGTGGTTCAAAGTCAGAGCCGAGCCGAGCCGTGCTGCCACAACACAGCTGCTGGCGCTCTCGCCTCTGCTCTGCTCTGCTCTGCTCCGCTCCGCTCTGTCATTGTCTACGCGCAGCGATATCTGTTTTTCCTCATTTTCACAGCGCGTTTTGGGACTCTGGGCCCCAGGGGCAGACCAGAGCCACCTTGCGCATAGGGTCTTTGGCATGGCATGGCATGGCTTAGCATGGCTTGGCTTGGCTTGGGTAATTTTTCCATTTGCTTCTCAGCTGTGAGCCCAAAACAATGGATCAGCCATACTTGTACCGCGTTTGAGGGCTCACTCTGCGGCAGTAGTGCCTGCAAGGTAAGTTCATACGTACTGGAATATTGCGAGGAGTATCAGTATCTGTGATTTTTCATTTTCTCTTCTGTTTTTTTTTGCTTTGTTGCTGCTGGTGGTAAAGTGATTTTCAAAAAGTCACTGCGACTGCTGGCAGTGATGCTCAAAGAATTATCTTTGAGCAAAGGAATATCATCAGCTCTAGCTAAAATGAGTTTCCCTCTTTTACAGTAATAAAATAAAAGATTTCAAAGATGTTGAAGAATCCATTGAATGCAGGCAAGATTCCGCACTACTCGTATATCTATGGGTATTCTTATTTTAAATATTTATCTGTAGTTGAGGCCACTTTTTCGAATCAAGGCAGCCACCATCATCTGGCTTATCCCGCTCCAATAACGTGACTGGAAAAAGTTACTCGCATCTCTGATAGCTGCTCTGGCTCTGAATTTAATTATGTATAACTGTTGGCGGGGCCAATGGAGCTCAACCAGCCACATCACCTGACACCGCACCGCACCGCATCGCACCGCATCGCACTCGAAGGTTATACAATCTTGACACTTATCAGATAGTTTTGCCAGCTTCCTTCCTTGCTTCGGCGCCCAGGCAGCCGCCTAGCAGCGGCAGTAACTTCAGTCTCCCAGTCCCAGGCCCCAAGATGGTTAGATTCTAAGCAAAGCTCGGCCTGACGTGTGTGTTCTGAGCATGGGCAGACGTGCGTAGGCTTCGAGATACATCTACAAGATACGTTTCATGTGTGGAGTAGATAAATTGCCGAGCGTAACCTGCCTCTAATGATTTATACTGGCCTACGAGTGTGCGCTGACATAACGGCTTCTTGAGGTTGGCCTTTTGTTTTTCCTACCATACAGACCAGACATATTGTTTTTTTCGGCAGCAGCTGCAGAAGCTTCTTTTTGTGCACGAAGAAGAATGAAGTGGATAAATGGGAGCGGCCACAACGGCCACAAAGCGGAGCACAATTGCAATTAGAAAGCCACGATCCAAATACCCAAATAACCCCAAACAAAAACAGAAACAAAAAGCAAAAAGCAAACATAAAAAATGCCGCCGCCCACGTAATACGGAAAACTCTACGTTCCTCTATCCATCTCTCTACCTGTCCGATTATACAATAACTTTCTTCACTAGCCGCCGGCTGTTCCTAGGCCAGCCAACCAGCCAGACAGTGGAGGCTTCAAGTGCTCCACTGAGGGGATTATTAAAAAAATTATGCTCTAAGCAATTTTCGCATTAAAAAGTTTAATTTACGGAAAAGTAATGACAGGCCATAAATATGCTTACACCCATTAAGCAAAGCTCCACACACTCACACAAAAGACCTCCCAAAAATTAAAAAAAAACGAAACGAAAACCAGATAAATATACGAGTACACCAAAGAGTTTAATGTAATATTCGCGTGTTTATAAAACAACTCAACTCGGCCACAAAGGAGAATGAATGGTGGAAAACTGACCGAATAGGCAGCAAGTGTAAGTTGCCCAGAAAGTAAAGAGAAGAAATATCGCTGGACTGGACCCTTGGAGCTGCAGTAATGGCCATGCTGAGATATGAGATAATGGGCTCGGGCTGGGGCAGCCTAATACGCTCATCAAGGTTTGGGAACTTTCGTTTTTCATGCCCTGACAGTATTAGACAGGAAATGGTTTTCGGTTTCTGGTGTTTAGTTTTCAGTTGTAGATTTGTAGATCATTAGAACCAGCTCTTCATGTGAGATCATTAATAATGTTTAGTTGGCAAAAATATTAGCAAATTATGGGATGGAAATGGAAGTTAAGTCTTAGGCAAGGTTAGCCCAACATCTGTGCTGAATGGCGAACAGAATTTGTTGGCTAAGATGCGTGGTGACTTCACCGAATTTTCCTCATTTAGTTTCCCTTCCCCCATGCCACATGCCCCATGCCCCATGCAAGACATTTCAACGTTTGATTGACATGGATTGCTTAAGCCCAGCTTTTCGTCAGCTGAGTCATGGTCTGAGTCTGAGTTTGAGTCTGGGAACAGTAGAAAACTGTTTTCTAAGCCTGCATATAGAAATCTTAATGGCATTTTGTTCCGAAATTGAAGATTGTCTGATGCAAGCCTATAGATATAGATTACCAGAATAGAAAACTGCACAAAAGACCGAAACAAATGAAACAAAAATAAATGTAACTGCTATGAAATTCTCTTCCATTTCTGCTGCTTCCTCCAGTGATTCTACGAGGACTCGTGTGAGCAAAACATTGCTGCACGTTCAGTCCAAGTGCCAAGGGAAATCTCACATACATCACCTCTTCACCTGCATTTCCCTCATGTGAGCCATGACCAGCCCGAACTGGTATCCCGACACCATCAGTGACAAGGCAATTGGCTGTAACTGTTATGAAACCCCAACATCTGACAAATTGCTACCTATTCCGAGTGCTTGGTGTCCCTATCATATCATCACATCTTGCTGATTAGAGTTTAATACGCGGCGTCCCCGACTACGACTGCGACTGTGAGTCGCTGCCTGCCAGCCAACAAGATTTCCGCATTCAACCACATCCCCAACATCAATTGGAGATGCGCCCAGCCCGGAGAAGATGAGGCTGTGCAGAGCAACCGACGTCGCTTCCGTTCGAAGCCGAGGACGGAGACAAAGATGAAGACGGAGCTGGGGGTGGGGGCTGGGGGCCAGCGCTGCTATCTCCAACGACTTAATTAGTCCGTCCGTCTATCCAGATCTATCAACAGCCTGTGCTCTGTCATTCCGCGCTCGGCAGCAGCTGCTCCGAAATCTCCCACACTTTCGCGCCTCGGATTTCAGTTTTCCATTATTTTTTTTGGCTTTTGTTTTCTGGTTTTGGCTGCATTTCGTTTCGTTTTGTTTCGTTTTTGGCCAGCCGATTCTGTAAGTTAGCTACAGTTAGTACATTTGGACAAGCACCGAAAAGTATCTCCCAGATGCAGCTTGGGCTGGCGTGGACTGTGTATCAAAGTATCTGTATCTGGGCATCCGTATCTGTGTTGGCGTATCTGCATCTGTGGCTGTTTGTGTGAAAGAAAGTCGCGGCCTGAGCTCGGGCAAGGTAAAAAGGTAACAACATTTTCACTTGCCTCACGTCGCGTCGTTGCATTATTTCTTGTACTCTCTTTAATGCTGCGTTCAAAATTATACCGAACTGAAGATGCTACACCGATAGAGGTACATAGCTATACATGGGGCTCGGGTTTGTTGCCCTGAGAGAGAGAGATGGCTGGCAGAGGGCCCTCCCCCTCCTCCTCCTTCTGCCCATTGTCATTGACTTTGTTAGCCACAAGTCGCTGTTGTTGCTGCAGCTGGAGCACGAGTGGGGGGAAGGTATCTGCTACCTGTTCAACAATTCGTCTGGCAATTGTGGCAAATTTTTCGTACATTTTTCCTATTCCAGTTCGTTAGCTATTATTATTTGATTCCCTTTATTGTGGGGCCCTCTGCTAATTATTCACATTTTGCCATTTTCACTTTCGTTTGTGTGAAATATTTCCAACTGTCATTTGTTTGTTGTTACTCGCATTTCAAACTTTTAATTGCCAGCAACACACAAAAACGAAGCTACAATAAAGTTTTGCAAAATGCCAGTCATATTTCTGTTTCCCCTGTTTCCTGCGGGGCGAGGCGTGGTGAGATTTCAATCAGCAATTGTCTGCCGCTGCCGCTGCCGCTGCCACTGCCTGGCGATTTCTCAATCGAGCTTGAACTTTGCGAGGAAAAAGACCAAAACCTTAACAGAAACCTTCAGCCACAGCACTCGACTCGAGCTTCAATCTCTATCCGTATTTGTATCTCAAGCTCTAGTTTCGTTTTAATTGAATTAGTCGTGTCTGACTGGGCCGGTCGGTCCGGGCCAGGCCCGCATTTAATAATTATTCATCTCTGCCTTCGCTGGGGTCGTAAAGCCAGTTTTGTGCTTCTACGAGTATCTTCTTTTTGTGTGGCACACATCCGGAGTGATCTTCTTTTATTTTCTGCCTGGGGGCTTCCTTCCCCCTTCCCCCTCCACAGGCCACACCGACTGTGCTGACACTAATATTTTCCAAATTAACCTTGACCGGCTTCACAATGCGAAAACGAATCGCAGACAGATCGTTCCCGTTTGGTCTAGAGACCAAGAAGATATCTGGCCAACAGACAAACAAACAATACATTATGATTTCCGAAAATCGTCTAGCGTCCGCTGTTCCTACCCAGGCTCCTTACCTAAACTTCTTTATCTGGTCTGGTCTGGTCTAGTCTTTTCTTTTTTTGTTGTTTTCGTATTACGGCCAGCACAAAAGTTTATTGTCCGTTCAACTTGGCCTGTCCGACTCTTGTGCCTCCCTCCCTTCACGCCTTTGTGCACAATTATGCATGCAAGTGTCCAAGTCCAAAAATAGTTGCCATTGTTGGCGGCGGTGCGGTTGGAAACCCTTTTGAGCCCACTTCTACACGTACTAGCTTTGAAACCCGATAAGAAAGCAGACAGAGCCGAAGAAATGTCTCAGATGCGCTTAGAACAGATCGTGCCACACACTTCCCAAAGTGGTACCAGAGCACACTGTGCTTCTGTGCTTTATTTTCTTTCTATTTTGTTTATTTTGGGTTATTGGATGGACTATTTTCAGGGTCTAATGACGGCCGAATATATAGAATTTATAGTAATTCCAATAACAAAATTTATTGCTTGGTAAAAATGCTCAATAATATAATAAAAATAAAATTATAAAACTATTATTGTTGAACGTTATGGCTTCAACTTCAATCAAACACAGCCACATCTATCAAAATTGCGCGTATTTGTATCAGGTCAAAAGCTGGCAGTTACGAAATTGTTTCATTAAAAATTTAATGAAAGTATCGATAATTAATTATAGTATCGATTAAATTAATGAAAGAATCGATTAAATTAATGAAAGTATCGATGAAATTAATGAAAGTATCGATTAAATTAATGAAAGTATCGATGAAATTAATGAAAGTATCGATTAAATTAATGAAAGTCGTGGGGCTGCCAGACAGCTGAAGTAATGGAGGTGTAAAATATGAAGCTATGTATGTAAAATGTAGAAATGGGTAGAGTTCATGTAAGCAGCAACAGATGGCGCTTTCTGAAATGTGTGTTAAATGATCGGATTAAAGTTTTTAAGTCGTGCTGGGGATAGTTAAGGGATAGTTTGTATAGTATGATTAGGTTGAAGTGTAGTGAGCACGGAGAGGGGGGAGAAGTAAGGAGCTACAATCTTCTAGTAAGTCTTCTGGGGTATACAAAGAAGTGGAATATTTCCCAATAAGACAATACATAAGATTAAAGAAAAGAGAAATCAAGAATAAGATACACATATAGTAAAATATATCAAATCTACAGAACCTGTTACTGATCCTTATCGGAGAAAGAATCTATAATATACAAATTCCTTCGGCTTACTCTCCTGCCTAGTGGATCTTCCCTGACCTCTCACTCTCTCTCTCTGTTTCGTTTTCTTCGCCACTATCTCTATCCATGTAAGGATCTTACTCTTAAAAACTTACTCCCTTCATCTTTCTGCCGTCAAACACTTAAATTAAATAATTTGTTTGCAATTTAAACAAAAAACTCACCTTCGTGGCTTTGGCCGCAATATCTCATGATTGGCATCGGTTATGCAAAGCGGACTTAGAGCCCCAGCCAGATGGGCCACGCCCACACGGTCCGTATCCCAATTGTGGCGGGTGGGCATACTGAGTGTGTGTGGGTGTGTGTGTCAGTGTGTGCTTTCGTTCTTCCTTCTCTGCCAAAGTCAGGGGTCAGGGATCAGAGTTCAGAGTTCAGAGTTTAGGGTTCAGAGTTCCAGCTGCTGCATTTTCCGGCTCTGCAAAAAGTCAAACAAACAAGGAATTCGATTAAATAATTCACTGACAATGAATGGGAAAGGGAAGAGGGGGGACAGCCGGCTAGACGCTGTCCAGAGACTCAAAGCCACTGCAGCCGCAGTGCAATTAGTCGCTGCCGACGTCGTCTCCACTTCCTCTGCCCATAATAATTAACGCTGCCTCCTCCTTGCTCCAGAGAAAGCTCCGCCAAGTGGGGACTGGCTAGGCAGCCGCCGGGGAAGAGTCTCGGCCCATTGCGTGTTTTGCGTCATTGGCATGGCAAGCAAGTGATCGTCTGTTGATCATCTTGCTAGTCGCTAGTTTCTCTATAAATGGTCACCGGTCTCAGTCTGAGACTCCATCACCGTCTGAGTCGCAGTCGTAGTCGGAGTGGAGCGTCGTCTGATGGAACGTCGTCGTCGTCTGGCTTCAGGTGTCGATCAAGAACTTTGGAGCCACATTGGCATGCAATCAATGCCGTTCGATTTCATTTCACTGGAAATTGTTTTTGCCGGCATAATGTCAGACATTTCTGCCATCCATAAACCATCGTAAAAAACCAACAACATTTTCCCTCTCCAGCAGCTGGTTCTCTTATCGTTCCCGGTATAAATGTCCCCCCAGCCCCCCTCCAATCAAGTCTTCCGTTTGGTTTGTGTTTAATTTTTCTATTGAATGCTGAAAGCGATCTTATCGGAAGTGTCCGAGAGAGGGGCAAAGGAAGCCCGTCCGCCTCTACTGAGAGAGTGATGATGATGATGATGATGATGATGATGATGATGGTGGTGCTCAGGATGCCGATGCCATATAACATCAAATGTATGTACTTTTGGTATTCGAACAGGTTCCAAATAAGTAAGAGCTATGATTCATATATGGGAGTCTCTAACAAACTAGATATCATGCATATTTTCTGATCAGAAGGAAAGTGTTAGAATTTCTAGAAAATGGTCGACAGAAGAGAAATTGAACTGTGGGTTTTATTTATTTTGTTTTGTATTTTGTTGCTTCATCGCAGCTCACAACACAATATGAAGCAAAAACATCCAACTCACATGATTCATGCTGACCGTCCCACATGCTCGTGTTATATGAACAGCCCTCCCCCATATCTGCGCATGACAAATGGGATTTGCTTTTCGGCTAAAGCACTCCAGTCGATCGATTTGACCTTGTTGTATGAGTATTCGATTAATATTTTTAAATACTTTTGCCATGTTTTCGATCGAATCATATACATACATACATATGTACATATATTTCACGCTCTGCGGGTGCCGATCTGCTGATCCCAGCGCTCCCCTCAATCACATCAGTATTTGCTCTACGACCCCTTATCAGTCTGCGGCGGAAAGAGGTCATCTCCGCAGCTTCTCTCCCTGGCGGTAGGAGATTTCTTTTTAACCGTTTCGGGGTTTTTGTGCGTTTTATTTAATGTCTTCGTTTCGGGCGGCGCATTAATTAGCTGCGCTCTGGCCTGACACTCAATAATCGACAATCGACAAAGACATTCTGGATTGTTACCCATATAAATGGCAGCTAAACCAAAGCTGCTGCTCCATTCTTATGCTCGCAGACCAACCCGCTGCTGGCTGGCAGATTTATGGCTCTGTCTCTGAACCTGCCTGGGCGAGAAAGCACAGCACTCTACTATGATCTCGGGCAACGTGTTGCTCGGGCCAGCAAACCGATATCATATAACCCACTTTATGGCTCTCTAACAAACTGTCAAAGTCTGTCTGCTAATGTTCTGTTACTCATTCCGATTGGAATTACCATTTCCGATATAAACATGGAGATATGATTACCAGGAAATTAAGAAACAAACGAATCTATTCATCAATAGCATTCCTTCTCCCTGTGATTGTGATTTGGTATTGGGCATTTGGCGTATTCCAATTACTTAAGAATATATTCTTGAATAACATTGAGAAGTATCTAAGTGTCTGGTCTAGTCTAGAACCAACTTTGTGAAGGAAAAACAATTTTATAATCTCCTATAAAACTTGAGGAACATTCTTTAGAATAGCCACGAATCTGTGGAATTTCTACCTTGATCGTATTGCCAACCAAGTCCCAGGCACATTTTGTGGTGCCTTATGGGTAATTTTCATCTTCTCTTCGGCAGCTACCGCATTCCAAAGAGAAAGGCCAACCCGCCAGTCGAGGTTCCACGCAGAGAGAGATACATACGCGAACGAAGGTTCGTTGCGTTGCAGAGGCAGCAAAAGAAATTCCATAATTAATATGCCGCACATGCGACTAACTGTTTGAAGTCCGTTCCAGACCTATTAATATGCAACAATGTGCAGCTGGGAATCCAAGTCCGTGTGGGAGTGTGACTCTGATTCTGATTCTGTGTCCGATTCTGTGGTTGGTCAGGTGGCGTTGGTGGATAGTGTTCGATTGAGGCCTGACACTAATGGATGCGGCCTTCTACGCCCTTAACGCATAATTTGCATAATAAAACAGAATATTATCATTGGACAGGGGGCCCATCGCGTCGCGACGCATCGCTTTCCTCCATTCATTAATCATACAAAAGATTTACGCTTAAAATTCCCAATAATTCCAAGTTTTTTCTCCCCATCTCCCCATCTTCTGCTTGTGCCGCGAGCCCCGAGAGTTTGTCTTTGGCTGGCTGGTGGTTCGATTTGGTTGGTTCGGTTTCGGTTTGCCTCGGTTTCCACTTATTACAAAGATTAATTGCACAGCTTATGCTAATCCAATGTCATTAGCCATTTATGGATAGTTGCGGTGGCAACTGGCAACTGGCGAGACACAAAGACCAAGAAAACAAGTCATTCCAGAGGAGAAAAACCGTTTCGGTTGATTTTGCTATCTAAACAAATTCATCGATGAATTTATCACCAATTTGGTTGGCATTCTTTGTTGGGCCGCGAGTATGTGGCAAATAAAAAGTATCTGATTTCTGTGGCATTGTCTCCATGCTCTCTCTTTCTCCCGCTCTCTCACCTTGAGGGCACCTCTCTTCTGGGTCGCGGACACAAGCGCGTGTTCCAATATCCCAAATGATAGCCGATCCCCGGATGATTCGCTCCTCTCAACGAGTAGAGAGAAGCCCAGTGAGGCAGCAAAAATTAAAACGTTTTGTAACTGATACTTTGAAATCTTCTCTTCTCTTCGCTTCGCTTCGTAGTATTGTACTATTTGATTATTCGATTTGTGATCCCTCCAAAATTATTGAGTTGAAAGCAAACACTGAACAAATTTCAAGTGGCCTGATGGCCTTTGGCTTCAATCGCTTGGGATATGTGTGTGACTGTGAGAATTATACATATATGTAGAAGGAAGTCTTAGAGGCTAAACATTTCTAAATGATTTATTTAATCATTTACATCCATAGAACCATCCAATTAGTCCCCGAAATTCCCGAACCTCTCTAATTACAGGCATCAGCTGTGATGCAGTCATCGTGTGATTGGAGTTGATCTTAATTTGAATTCAGAAATGCTTTCAGCAAATACTCGTACCCAAGGCCAATCCCCAGATACAGCCAGAGGCAGAGGCAGAGGCCTTGTTGTGCCAACTGAAGAATCTGTGGACGGACTGCAGTCATTATCTCTCCTTCTTTTGTTGCTGCTGTCTGTTGTTTTGATCTGTTCGTTCTGGATTCGATTGCATGTGTGTATATATTATATATGTAGCTATATAGGAAAGAAAAATTTTGATTTATGTCAAAAGAGAGACACGAACCACTTTTTGGGGGCCGTGGCTGTGGCTGCCGTCTGCTTCTTGTTTACCTTAATAAATTCAAAATTAAATTTTCTCTTAATTGCGAGCTCGAGACGAGGTCGGAGTTGGGCCCACGACGAAACCGACGAAAAGCCAGAACTCGATCGGTCCAGGAGAAAGTGTTTCTCTGGCTGCTCTGCTGCAGTGTCTGCTCGAAATTAGGTCACTTGGCTGGGGGTTTGACTGGGGTATCGGCTCCTCATGGGCCGGACGGGGACCCAGCAAGCCACAGCAAGCTGGTTATCTGGTTAGAGTCGCCGTCGCCTGCTCTCTCGCTCATTGACATTTAAATTATTTGCTCGAGACGAAAAAATGCCACCGAACCCGAACCAGCATTTTCTGTTTCTGCTTATGTTGCTGTTGCTGTGGCTTTTGTCACGTGATGTCAGCAAGGGGCAAATGCCAATGAGGAAAGGAAAATAATAAAAACAATTTTTCATCTCAACTGACAGTGAAATAAAATACGAGTGTGCCCAGCGTGGTGGAGGGGCTTATGCAATCAGAGGACCAGCAGCTCTGGGTCTTAATGGACAATTGGCTTAACGAGAGACAAAGGGCCACTCCCTGTCCGCTCTCTTTCGCCGGGTGACACTGACAGCGACAGCCAAAAGTGGGCTAAAGAGTCTTGGCCCGAGCCACAGCCAGAGTCAGAGTCAGATACAGATCCACACACAAAAGGTCCGATTGAGCGCCCATCAAGCGACAGCAGCAGCTGTAACTGGCTGGTGTTTAAAACAAAGCTCCACCTTGGACAGAGAGCTCTGTCTATCCCAGCTTTTCCATCTGACTCTGATATGTTTCCATCTCTACGCCACTCTGAACCCTTTCCTTTGCCAGTCGCCCCATAAAATGGCCGCATAATGTATCAATAATGTCAGCCATAGAATCTGGCCCGAACCTGGTCGATTGCTTTTGGTTCGCTTGTCAGGTGTGTCGGCACGAGCGGCTTTGTGGGACCCCCCTTACCCTTACCCCAAACCCCTGGCCAACCAGCAGTTTCTAACAATTCGATGAGGCGGGGCGGCAGGCAGCTGTGCCTGATCGTGGGTTCAGGCATTTCTTGGAGTTTATTCGCTGATTTAAACCATAAAATATGCACACCCTACGCGAGTAGTGGGGTATGCTAGAATTGACGGCAAAGTTGAAATTTTCAAAGTTAGAAAATTACTTTAACTAGCCACTAAAATCAAACTGAATATATAAATTCTACAAAAATACATATTATAGCTTTACATGGAGATTTACATTAGTTCACCCTCACTCTGTCCCTGTCCGTCTTTGCCGCTCTCAGATCGTAAACAAAAACCGCAAAGGTGTCAAACGTCAAAGCTAAAGTCAATAAAAATAGTTTACCCATGGGTGAATACTATGTATGTATGTATGTATGCATGTGTGTATGTGTGTTTGACTATTTACGAGCTTGTTTGTTGTCCACTCTAAACCAGAACAAGGAAAAACAAGCAAAGTGTGTCTCAGCAGAATGCATCGTATTTCTGGCTTATTGCCAAATGTTTTGTCAGAGTTCTCAGCCAATAAACGGAGTTCCCAACGAGCCCCAAAACTGAGATCCAAATTGAAATTGGGTTGCGACATAGAAATACCAGCAGAAAAAATATCAAAAAAGAGCTTCCCATGCGGGTCTTTAGCATAATTTCTCAACTGGTGGACCGTTTTAAAGGGGCCACATTTGCATAGGTCTTGCCAGCCATGCCGATCTTTATTAGTAAATTTATTCCATCGTTTTATAAAGAGTTTAGCCACAGAATCAAATCATTAGGGTGCTACGGTTTCTAGGTGTGTTTGGCTACTTGTCGCGACATCCTCAGAAGCTCAGAAAAGTATATAAATCTATGATAAATCTATGAGATATGGCTATGAGATAGGGATATAAATAATAAGTATCGATGCAGCTGCTGTACTCCCATTGAATTATACAATAGTCGAACCACCACCATACCACACGGCTTCTAGTATATAGGCTTTTTTATAATTATACCCAACATATATCAAATTCTAATATGGTACTTACTTTTGAAGGTATCCTATTACTATGATTCGAGGGAATATTCCGAGCGGGAGCTCACTGGTAACTCTGGGTCACTCCACTCCTTGTCGGACCATCCCAGTGATTAGTTAGTTAACTTAAATGCCAGCCTCCTCCACTTGGCTCATGGATCACTTGGCACTATGTACGAAATTGCCTGCGTGCAATTAATTAAACAAATCGCTTTACTTTCACCTACTGCTAGCTGAGGCTAGGCTGAGTGGCGACCAGCAGAATCAACATTTGCATTGCATTTTTGCATATTTACACAGACAGATTTAAATGCACATTTACAGAGATACACAAACACACCACACATACACACACTCTACGAGAGCGTTTTCTATGGCAGTTGTACAAGCTGTATTTATTTTTTCTGGTACTCGTACTCGTATTCTATTATATTTTGTCAGGTTTTCGGTTAACAGGAAAATTGACTCTATGGATGTATGGGAAAGGCTGTATGTACCGAAAACAGCTTTTCGCGCATACTACACGCCTGCTCTCAAACAGAAACACAAACACAGATACACACAGATGCACAGATGCAGACGATGACAGACGGAGGGAACATATTGGCCGCGGGGCAGAGGAACGGAACGGAACACTGGCCGCGCAGGAGAATCGTTCTGCACGACGAACAGTCAAAAACACAAATGAAACTTCTTTGGGGGAAAAGTATTTTTACAGACCAACCAACCAACCGATCTACCGACACCGACCGAGCGAAGGCACGCGCAATAGACGACGAAGAGGCAACAATGGTCTGATGGTCTGATGGTCTGGTGGCCTGGCTCTGGCTCTCAGACTCAACAGGTCTTGAGCTCTCCGTTTTGAGTGAGTATTTTGTTGTTGGTTTTCTCGACGCGAAACCAGTTGATCTTGTTTATTTTTTTCGTTTGTTGTTCGTTCAGAGTCGAACTGCGATTCTACGAGAGCTGAGCTGCCTTCGTACGAGGCGGAGGCTGGAACTGCGACTGTTACATGACTGGGGCTCCTTCGGCCAGTTCGTGTCCTAAGTCTTTTGTTTTGTTTGCGTTTGGGTTTGGGTCTGCGCTCGCATCGCCTTGCATCGCCTTGCATCGCCTTGCATCGCCTTGCATCGCTTGAAAAATGCATGGGCATTACGAGTATTATCTATGAGTTATTTACGCTTAGCATTTTTCGCCTCCTGTCTGCCGTTCTGTTGTGTGCCTTCCTTTTGTCCAGCTTTGCTCTTGTTATGTTATGGCCAAACGGAGCTCGTGGGCTTGGCACACGCTCGAAACTGAATCGAAGCTGCAGTGCTCGGGCCATAGGAATTTTCATTGCGTCGACAGGTTTGGTCGTCCTCTCTCTGGCTGCCTTGCTGCCTGGCTACCTTGCTGCCCCTCTCCCTGTCTCTTGTCTCTCTGTGCTGTGCCCCCCGCTGCAAGGTAGAGAGGTGCAATTTGCACTGCAAAATGCTGGCTACTGTGTTCCGTTCCCCCAAATACCTTTGTTCGTTTACCCGTAGCCAGGCAGCGTAGGAGTAGCTAATGGTTCAATGAACCAGCACAGGACAACAAAACTAAGGAGATCAGGGGGAAAACATTCGTTCGGTATCCGTCACAGAAGTTGCTATTGAAATGACCTTGCCAGGTGAGTGCGTGTGAGTGTGCGTGTGCTGGTAGGGCCTGAGAGATTTCTTACCCCGTCACAAACGTCACAAATTATTTTGGAATTTATGGCCACAGTTGGGCCCTAAGTTTAGTTTAGTGTGCCATTGTTCTGGCTGTCGGTACTCCTCACATCTCTCATGACAATAAGCACAGCCGCAGCCGCAGCCAAGACAGCGGCGGCACTTTGTCCGCATGTGAGTGGCAGTGGCAGTGGCGGTGTGTGTGCGAGAGTGCGTATGTGCTTTCAGCCAAGAACGCCGCCAAATGGTAAACCAGTCGAGTCCTGTCCTGCCACTGCCCCAACGGTCCGCGAGCCACTTGACCAGGCGAACCAACCAACTGGTTAGGACTTGCTGCAAAGCATGCGCCAAGGAATTTTGCCAACGATTTTCGGAATGTCTACAATGCACCAAGTGTGCAACGAAAAATATCCACAAAAAATCGTACTCGCACAAGAATGAATCCAACAACAGCGACATAGGGGGTGGGGCGTGATGGCCAAAATTTTGACGCAAACTTGATCTGCTAACGGTGTGCTTATGCAGCTCCAAGAATCATTGTGCTGCACAAACCAAAGTAAATTTGATCAGAAATCATTATATATATTTGTATATCCCAATATCACAGCTTCCTGCTCAATATTTATGTGTGTACACGTAAGTATCTACCACATGGCTGACAACAATTACAGATAATTATAATCCCAATTATTACAATATTCACGACCAGCATTTCCTTCACTAACTGTTTATTTTACTGGCGACCATTTGAACGGTACTTGAGTCGATAATTTGATCTTGCCAAAGACTGGGGAGGAACCTTTTACGATGCTATCTAAACGAATGGGACAGGGGCAAGGACGTGACTGCGACTGTGACGGTGACGTTTGTTTTGACAGGCTGGCTCGTCCCTTGCTGTGTTCTTTATTGTTTGGGGTCGCTGCATGGGGCATAAATCAACAGGAGACGCAACCTCAGGTAGCAACTCTCAACGACGACCAAGAGGCGACATCGAATTCCAAACGGAAAGCTGCGTCTCCCTCTAAACTCAATTAGTGCAGAGTCTTTCGTTCTTTGTGTGTGAGCGTTCTGCATTCCATGCATGCCACACTGGCATTTGATTGATAATTTCGTTACGCCCCGTACATGGACCACAAAAAAGGAATGCAACAGAATATGGAAAACAGAAAACGAAAAATATTCATTTTGATAAGTGTGGTGTGGTTGCCGTTCCCAGAGATTTATGACGTGTGGTGTGCATGCTGCCTCCTCGATTCATACAAGACATGACCCTATGAGACGTGGCTATTTGTCGTTGATTCGGTGAGACAGCAAGCCGCTTACCCCTGCCCATGATGACTGAATGCCTGCATCAGATCGGGAAGAGATTAGGGTTGACAATTTTCATGCCACATTTCAAAATGTGTTCAACATTTTCGGGCTGGCCTGAAACGGGGAATCTTAACGGGCAAGGCAGCTTCCAAATTCCAAAAGCATGTCAGTAGTTGTAGTAATAAACTGCATTGAATAGGTGATTTAAGATTTAAATATATTTGAATTAATTTGATATTGCAAAAAGTGTTTGATATTTAAAATTCGTTATTGAACTATTTTTAATCATAAGAGGGCATTTGGCGTACGAGTCGCGTATCTTTATTGGCTACTACATTGGAAATATATGCACTCATAATTATTATTATTATACTATACTGCATTGAGGCAAAAACTTGGCATTTTGTTTAGAATCGATTTGTTAAATTGAATTTAAAATTCTTCTTCTAGTATTAAGTAATGAATAAATTAACCCGTTGATCGGCTAACTACCAGCTACTTATAACGTGGGCAAGATCGAATACTAATGTAAAATTTGTAGATAATTCCTATTTATTTTTGGTTAATTATGATTAAACTTCTTCTTCGTTTCGTACGAGTATACTCGTAGCATGTGATGCATGTGTATATCGGGTAAATTTTGGGTATCACTGAACGAATGCTCAAGCAGCGCCCTCCGGCTCGAATGGCTTGTATGTGTGACATGTGACACCGGCAATGGGGGGACTGGACTCCCTGGTCCCTTTTAGACTTCAAGTTTCAGCTTGCCGTATTTCTGAAACTTGCTGAGGAACTCATCTCATTTCTTCACACCGATGTACGAGCTGCTCTTGCCAGTTTTGCGCAGCTGTTCCAACAGTTCATCGGACGATAGGTTCGACGTGACAGTAACCGTTCGCTCCTCCAAGTTAATGTTCACTTTCTCGACCTTATCTATAAGAATGGCGAAAAGACTTTAGTTGGTAGCCGCAACACGAACTGTCTGATAAGGGGGCATTAACATGAATTAGCCTAATTAATACCCATAACTAGGCCATTTCATTCCTGCCTTACGTACCGCCCAATTTGCCCAAAACGCGCTCCACGGCACTGGCACACCCGCCGCAGGTCATTTCCACCTTGAATTCGTGCACCTGATAGAAGGAGAAGTGTGGAGGGGGGATGGGGGAAAATTGCAATACACAATGGAAAAGTATCTGATGGATACGTACGGTCATTCTGCTGCTGCTGCTGTGACGACTGTCTTCCGTCGTCCTATTGTAGACTTGTGGTAGATTAAACAGCTTGGCGGATGGAATCGATCGCTTCTTGACGTGGCAAACACTTATTTCTGCACTGTAAAAACAATCTGAATCGTTTTTTTTTTCTGAATCTATCTAGGTTTTTATTGGTTGATTTATCAGTATTTTCAGCCAAATCGCGTGGTATATTACAGTATAAAAGTATATTGCAGTATAAAAGTATATACCGTAAATGGTATTTTTCTGAGGGTCACACAGAGGTGATTTAGTGCTATCAATATAAGTTTTTTATTCTATCGCCCATATGGACGGTTTTTTTTTTGTTTGAATACCCTAACTGCAATGTGAATGGGATTCATACTACCTATCTTATTTATTAGCCTAATAACTTGTGAGCGCAGTCTATGTGGGCGCTAATGGGGCTCTGTTTGAACTTATAGGTCGTTTGTTGACGTCGGGTGGACGTCGGTGATGTCATAGGTGCATGGAGGACCTGAAAATATATAAATGAATTAAGGTGGTGTGCAGGGGGTGCAGGGTGATCACGCCAGCCGAACCATCGACCTTTGGCCGGCCAGCGTGAGGCAGGTATGTTGCCTATACTTGAGGATGGTGTTTGTGCAGAAGCAGCAAGTACCGCACACGTACTTCTTCTCGGTGATCCTGCACCGCTCCACGTGTGCCTGAGTCAATTCTGTTGACAAATTTAGATTTTTTCCGCAACAGACGCAGTTTCCCGCAATGGCCTGGCGGCATTGATACCCAGGGTACGCCCGCCAGCCCCTCGGCGCGCTCCAATAGGCGACCATCTCCACTACTATCACGCATTCGCCCAACATCCTGGTGTCAGGGATGTTGGGCGGGCTGTGCGCGTACATAAAACGCATCTGCACAGCGAGCGGAAGACGAACCTGCGGGGAACCAGGGCCAGCCGATGTCTCGGCGTAAGTACCGGCACTTGGCGCCGATTCCCCGGAGTGACGAACGCGGGGGCGTCACTGCCGGGGTCGGGTTCCGCGTCACTGCTACTACTGTTCCATGGTGTGCGCACGAGAGCGGAGGCAAGAGCACGAAGCGGCTTGCAGAACCCAGGAGAAGCCAGAGGTTTGCGCAAACTGCGCATTTTGGCTACCTTTGGCCACTCGGATTTGGCTACCTTCAAGAGTGACTTCGTTAATTTGGCCCTGCCCTTCATGGCCTTCTCGGTGCCCCTGCCTTCCGCCAAGCATCCGTATTACGGAAAAGAGTGGACGCCGTGGGATCGCCTTTGAGGTCACCGCCGAGCTGACGCTTCCGGAGTTCCTCAACTACTTTGAGGAGAAGGAGAAACTAAAGATGACCATGTTGTCACAGGGCGTCTCCATCTGAATCTATAAGCTCCGCATCGAGTCCCACTGGCGTTTGATGGTCTTTGAGATCAGCTGCAAAAATGTCGATGGTGAACACCACTCACGAACTTTGTAGAAATTCAAAACTAATCGTTTGAATAACATAGGCTTATATTTTAAGACACGCAACGTTTTCCACAAAAATGTTGTAGGTCGTATATAGTTTAACTAAAAATATGACAGGTTGCGGGGACTGGGAGAGGGGAAAAGGGCAGAGATAAGGTGGCTTGGCAGACGTCACCTGGCCAATGCGACCAGGGCATCAAGCCAGTGCAATGCCAGCGCAATACCCCTACCCCCTATTCCTGAACGCTAACCATTGGCGGTTGGTCAGGAAGGCACTTGTGGTTTCCGAAAGACACCAGGCAATTTGAGGAAAATGCGCAGTTTGCGCAAACCTCTGGCTTCTCCTGTGTTCTACAACCCGCCTCGTGCTCTGGCCTCCTTGGCCTTGCGCACACCTTGGAGCAATAGTAGCATTGATCTCTTGACTTTAGGTGCCTCGGGATGAACCCTTCCGGAGCCCGCCAACCCCTCGGGGCACTCCAAATCAGGATATCGCCCTCCTTCCGCACACACTCTCCGAGCATGCGGGTATCGGGACTTGGGGTCGGAGCATCGGACGGGAGCCGGATCCGGGTCTTCATCCGGAATGCTCGCGGAGGAGGCAGCTGGCCGCTCAGACGCCGTTCAGCGAATAGCTTCCGTCGCCTGGCATTACTGGCAATCAGGCGCTCCGGATCGGATCGCCTGATTGGCGGAAAATGCGCAGGCCGGCTAGCCAGCCTCCTCCTCGGCGTCTGAACCTCCGCCACCTCCTCCTCCGCAACCTGATGGAGAATCTCCTCCACGACGTAATCCTCTCCCACGACGTACTCCTCCTCCTCCTTCCGCACAGCTTCCACTGGCGGCTTCTCCTGCAGCGGGCTTTACTTTATAAAAAGTTTAGAATGAGCAACAAGACCATTTTTGAATATTTTTTGCAAGCAAGCTCTATTGTGAGCGTAGAGGTGGCCAGGCATCGGCTGGTCGCCGCGGAGAGTGCCGAGGCGGTGGTGGCCTTGACTGGTGGGGACATGGAGGTCGCCAACTCATTTTCCGCCAGCAGGCAGAGACTGTGCGTCTCTGCGAGGTCGCCACCGCGAGGGAGAGTGCCACCGCCCCCGGCCCCTGCACTGATCCGTCGACTTCAGGTGGCGAGGATTAAACCCTTCCGGAGCCCGCCAACCCCTAGGGGCACTCAAAATCAAAATATTGCCCTCCTGGCGCACGCAATCGCCGAGCATGCGGGTATCGGGACTTGGGGACGGAGCATCAAAAGGCCCCATCCGGATGATGCCCGTTCAGCATATAGCTGGCGTCTCCTGGCATTCCTGTCAATCAGGCGCTCCGGATCAGAACGCCTGATTGGCGGAAAATGCGCAGGCCGGTTCGCCAGCCGACTCCTCGGCGTCTGCACCGCCGCCACCTGCTGGAGGATCTCCTCCAGGACGTACTCGTGTTCCTCCTCCAGCTGCTCCTGCCGCACAGCTTCCACTGGCGGCTCCTCCTTCCTCGGGCGACCCTGCTCCGAAGCAGCGGAGCAAGTCTTACGGACAGCGCCCGCGGCTACTTCGCAGTAGCTCAGATGAGCTTCTGCCTCGCGCACAAAAAGACTCGACATGGCCACAGACTCCGCGTCCTGGCTATGCGCCACGACCGCCGCCGACGCCACCACGCCACGGAGCCTCTCCCTCGCCACCAGCACGGACTGGGGCATTGCGGATGCCATTAAAAATTCAAAGAGTTTTCCGCGATCCATTTTTGTGATCCGTGTTGTGTGTGTGGTGTGTGTGTAGTGTGTGTTGTAAAAAGCCGCAATATTAAAACCGTTGAAATTCAGAAAAAAAAAAACGCTTTCCAGTACTGATTTTGATTCAAATAGAAATTAACAGCTCTATGGAACCCAGGCCATTGAGTCTAAGTGGCATTTACTTTTCGTAAAATCCATAAATCCAAAATGTGTCCTATTTGGATTCACCAGTTAAATCACATACTCCAAAAATGAATTTGGCTGTGTGTTCCTCCAAAAGTCTTGCGAAAAGTAAATTAAGCCATCAATAAGAAAAATGGGACACCAACTGCAGTGCATGGCTGAAGGAACATAATAGTTTGTGGGTGTATAGGTGCAAATGGAGCAGTACGAATGGTCTTCATTACTAGTAAAATTAGCAAGGATATGAAGAATAATAGTTTGAGCGACAAATTGCATCCATGTGCCATTAAATTTTGGCATAATCCGAAGACAGTATTGTACCAGCCAAACAAATACCGAAAAAATGCATCTTTATTTGATCATATCTTGCTCATTTCCCACTGCAACCAGCTGAAAACTCAGCTCCAGTTACCTGACGTAAGTTCCATGAAGCATGTTTGCAGAAATTTGGAATAAAGGGTACGGAAACCCAAAATTTGATCGAAAGAATGTTTGAAAATGGCTCTGCTTGTTTAGTAGGTCAATATTAATGCATAGGGCACTAATACCTTTGGGGAAATGGTTTGCCGAGGACTTATAGACATGGTAAAGAATGAATGTGGCAAAAAAAATTTCTATATTATTTTTTAGCTTTAATATTCAAATATTACTTGAAGAACCTAACGACTGTCCGAATAATTTATGTGCGTAAAAAAGTGACTTTTTTTCTTTAGTTAATTTTTATAAGAAAACTATAGCAGATAATTTTAATATTTTTTGTGAGCGGATAGTAGAAATGTTGATCTTTGATATAAAATTAACTTTTCCTGTTTAACTTAACCGTACGCAAAGTTATGGGTGTTTAAACTAGAGTGTGACTAGAGTGTCCGAATAATATGTGTGCCTACTGTAGATGTTACTCGTTAAAAAAAAATAATAAAGTGACGCCCGTCCTACCGAGGCTCGAGTTTTTATAGTAATCGGCAGCGTCGCCATTTGCAAAAATGCAGCGCAGCAGTGCTGCTATTATAGCTTATTTCAGGCTAGATTTAGCTTTTAGCTTACAAAAGCTGTGTAGCGTCACTAACCATACAGTATATAGATGTGCCAGTTCATACAACGAATGTGTTACAGAAAAATTGTCAGATCCAGGTCCCCCGCTCTCAGGGCCTGTGCTCTCAGGGGACTGACTATGCGACGACCTCCCATACGATGGACTGTTTACTTTAACCAAGGGATGTCCTAGGAATATAAGCGATGACATAGTAAGCGAGAAATAGCCGAAAGTAAGACCTTAATAAGTGATAAATTTCCCTTAAAAAGTAAGGCCTTAATAAGTGACGAATTTCCCTTAAAAAGTAAGGCCTTAATAGGCGATGAATTTCCCTTAATAAGTAAGGCCTTAATAAGTGATTACTTTTCCTAAAAAGGAGGGTCTTAATAAGCGATCATTTTTCCTTAAAATTGAGGCCTTCATAAGTGATGTATTTCACTAGAAACTGTCGCTATTTTGAGGAAAAGCATGGGTAAATTTTGTATGAAAATATTCAATTTCTTTTTATTTATTGTTGTATTATTATAAACTAGATTTACAATTTTGTTCTATGTGTTCTTTTTTGCCACAGAACCTCCTTTTTAAGTGTTGTTGATGTTTTCATGTTCGTGAGGCCACTGAAATAAGATGGGGTAATTAGTATATTTCCATTCGAAATTTATAAAATTTGTTAATAATGCTCTCAGTAGATCAGCTATGGTAGGTCCGGCAAAAACAAAAACAAAACACCCGCCAAAATATGTATCTGCTCGACTCGAGCCTCGCTTTTAGGGTGGGTTTTTTCTGTTTTCGTTGTTGGAAATTGAAATTTCGTGCAAAACACTGATAATTTCGCAATTTCCCAGTTTATTCATTTTTTACAACGCTCAATAGACGTATTTTTATTTAAATGAAACACTGCACTTACCTGATAATAATTTTGCCCAAAATAACAACACCTGCGTCTCACTTTTTACCGCACAATTCTAACAACTTTGTCGACGCCGACGGAAAAACCGAATTCTGCTACAACGCGTGCTGTAACAGAAACAAAAGAAAGAAAAAAGGGAAATTAAAAGGTACCGACGCGTCGTTCGCGACGTCGACTTCATATTCTGCTCGGCTGCCGCAGCGGCAGAGCAAAACGGCTGAATGACGCGTAGTTGACTTTTGTCATCGCTCACTTCTGGTACTGCAGGGCGGTTTTGATTTTTTATACCCGTACTCAAAAAGAGTTAAGGGGTATACTGTATTTGTGGTAAAAGTCGATGTGTGTAACACAGAGAAGGAAAATTTTCCGACCCCATAAAGTATATATATTCTTGATCAGCATCAATAGCCGAGTCTCTGTCTGTCTGTCTGTCTGTCCGTCTGTCCGTCTGTCCGTCTGTCCGTCTGTCCGTCTTGATGAGCGCCTCGTTCTCAGAGACTATAGAAGCTAGAGCAACGAAATTTTTTTTCCAGACTCATGTGATATCACACTGTTACAAGTGTATTTCAAAATTTCGCCCCGCCCCCTTCCGCCTTCACAAAGGACGAAAATCTGTGGCATCCACAATTTTGAAGATACGAAAAAACTAAAAACGCAGTATCGTAGAGAATGACCATATCTATCAGATTGCCGAATCTGAACCAGATCGGATCATTATTATAGCCAGAATAAAGAAATTAATTTTCAGTTGCTTCCCCCACCTCCTCTGGCGCTGCTTACGCTATTCATTCTCTGTCTCGCTCGCACACACTCTGCCCTGTGCAATGCGCGAGCAACCCCTAGCGGAGGAGATGTAGAATCTAAATGGTAGATGTAGAATATTTGTTCTAGATGTATTATCTACATTTTACATGTAGATGTAGTTAACAAATGTAGCAAAAAATTTAAAATGTAAAATGTAAAATTTTTTTTTAAATTTCAATCATAAGCTCATAAATTTATATACTGACTGAGTACGGGTATAAAAGTAGAGTCGCGTCCAGAAGCGACTCACACGTTCCTTCTCGTTAGTTTCCTGGTTACGTGCGTGTGTGCCACTTATTCACACATACTGCGCTTGTGTGTGGGCTCTACAATTTTCGGCCGCTTGAACTGAAATTTGTTTTTTGTCTTGTCTTGAGGGCTGATGTAGCGATCTGAGCTGACCTTCCGCAACATAAATGAGGAATGGGCAGAGTGGGCGTGTGAAATAAATAAAATATAAAAGCTGATATTTGTTTTATTTACTTGAAATTGCACATTTATTTACATATACATATCCCTATTTATACCCGTACTCAAAAAAGAAAGGGATACTGTATTTGTGGTAAAAGTCGATGTGTGTAACACAGAGAAGGAAAATTTCCGACCCATAAAGTATATATATTCTTGATCAGCATCAATAGCCGAGTCTCTGTCTGTCTGTCTGTCTGTCTGTCTGTCCGTCTGTCCGTCTGTCCGTCTGATGAGCGCCTCGTTCTCAGAGACTATAAGCTAGAGCAACGAAATTTTTTTCCAGACTCATGTGATATCACACTGTTACAAGTGTATTTCAAAATTTCGCCCCGCCCCCTTCCGCCTTCACAAAGGACGAAAATCTGTGGCATCCACAATTTTGAAGATACGAAAAAACTAAAACGCAGTATCGTAGAGAATGACCATATCTATCAGATTGCCGAATCGGAACCAGATCGGATCATTATTATAGCCAGAATAAAGAAATTCATTTTCAGTTGCTTCCCCACCTCCTCTGGCGCTGCTTACGCTATTCATTCTCTGTCTCGCTCGCACACACTCTGCCCTGTGCAAAGCGCGAGCAACCCCTAGCGGAGGAGATGTAGAATCTAAATGGTAGATGTAGAATATTTTTTCTAGATGTGTTATCTACATTTTACATGTAGATGTAGTTAACAAATGTAGCAAAAAATGTAGAAATGTAAAATTTTTTTAATTTTTTTTAAATTTCAATTAAAAGCTCACAAGTTTATATACTGACTGAGTACGGGTATAAAAGAGTCGCGTCCAGAAGCGACTCACACGTTCCTTCTCGTTTATACTTGTTTTGGTT